>CAXAJV010000940.1:2496963-2743963 GCA_963969225.1 Xylocopa violacea
TTAGGTTATATTACGTTATTGATGTATATAAAGATCCCACGGAGACGTAGAGGCCAACTCGCCAGGAATGATGACAAATATTAACGCCGCGATGATAGGTTGGGTTACGTTAGGTAATATTACGTTATTGATGTATATGAAGGTCAAACGGAGACCTAGAGGCCAACTCGAAAGGAATGTTGTCAAATATTACCGGCGAGATGTTAGGTTGGGTTAGGTTAGGTTATATTTCGTTATTGATGTATATGAAGGTCCCACGGAGACGTAGAGGCCGACCCGCCAGGTATGTGGTCAAATATTACCGCGGAGATGTTAGGTTGGGTTAGGTTACGTTATATTACGTTATTGATGTATATGATGGGCAAACGGAGACGTAGAAGCCATCTCGCCAGGAATGATGTCAAATATTACCGCCGAGATGTTAGGGTGGGTTAGGTTACGTTATATTAAGTTATTGATGTATATAAAGGTCCCACGGAGACGGAGAAGCCAACTCGCCAGGAATGTTGTCAAATATTACCGCCGAGAGGGTAGGTTGGGTTAGGTTATGTTATATTACGTTCTTGATGTATATAAAGATCACACGGAGACGTAGAGGCCAATTCGCCAGGTATGTTGTCAAATATTACCGCCGAGATGATAGGTTGGGTTAGGTTAGGTTATATTTCGTTACTGATGTATATGAAGGTCCCACGGAGACGTAGAGGCCAACTCGCAAGGTATGTTGTCAAATATTACCGCGGAGATGTTAGGTTGGGTTAGGTTAAGTTATATTACGTTATTGATGTATATAAAGGTCCTACGGAGACGTAGAGGCCAACTCGCAAGGAATGATGTCAAATATTAACGCCGAGATGTTAGGTTGGGTTAGGTTAGGTTATATTACGTTATTGATGTATATAAAGGTCCCACGGAGACATAGAGTCCAACAAGCCAGGAATGTGGTCAAATATTACCGCCGAGATGTTGGGTTGGGTTAGGTTAGGTTATATTACGTTATTGATGTATATAAGGGTCCCACGGAGACGGAGAAGCCAACTCGCCAGGAATGTTGTCAAATATTACCGCCGAGATGTTAGGTTGGGTTAGGTTAGGTTATATTACGTTCTTGAAGTATATAAAGGTCCCACGCAGACGTAGAGGCCAACAAGCCAGGAATGTTGTCAAATACTACCGTCGAGATGATAGGTTGGGTTACGTTAGGTAATATTACGTTATTCATGTATATGAAGGTCAAACGGAGACCTAGAGGCCAACTCGAAAGGAATGTTGTCAAATATTACCGGCGAGATGTTAGGTTGGTTTAGGTTAGGTTATATTTCGTTATTGATGTATATGAAGGTCCCACGGAGACGTAGAGGCTAACAAGACAGGAATGTGGTCAAATATTACCGCCGAGATGTTAGGTTGGGTTAGGTTAGGTTATATTACGTTAGTGATGTATATAAAGGTCACACGGAGACGTAGAGGCCAACAAGACAGGAATGTGGTCAAATATTACCGCCGAGATGTTATGTTGGATTAGGTTAGGTTATATTACGATATTGATCTATATAAAGCTCCCACGGAGACGTAGAGGCCAACAAGCCTGGAATGTGGTCAAATATTACCGCCGAGATGAAAGGTTGGGTTAGGTTAGGTTATATTACGTTATTGATGTATATAAAGGTCCCGCGGAGACATAGAGGCCAACAAGCCAGGAATGTGGTCAAATATTACCGCCGAGATGTTAGGTTGGGTTAGGTTAGGTTATATTACGTTATTGATGTATATAAGGGTCCTACGGAGACGTAGAGGCCAACTCGCCAGGTATGTTTTCAATTATTACCGCCGAGAAGTTATGTTGGGTTAGGTTTGGTTATATTACGTTATTGATGTAGATAAAGGTCCCACGGAGACGGAGAAGCCAACTCGCCAGGAATATTGTCAAATATTACCGCCGTGAAGATAGGTTGGGTTAGGTTATGTTATATTACGTTCTTGATGTATATAAAGATCCCGCGGAGACGTAGAGGCCAACTCGCAAGGTATGTTGTCAAATATTACCGCCGAGATGTTCGGTTGTGTTAGGTTAGGTTATATTACGTTATTGATGTATATAAAGGTCCCACGGAGACGGAGAAGCCAACTCGCCAGGAATGTTGTCAAATATTACCGCCGAGATGTTAGGTTGGGTTAGGTTAGGTTATATTACGTTCTTGAAGTATATAAACGTCCCACGCAGACGTAGAGGCCAACAAGCCAGGCATGTTGTCAAATATTACCGTCGAGATGATAGGTTGGGTTACGTTAGGTAATATTACGTTATTGATGTATATGAAGGTCAAACGGAGACCTAGAGGCCAACTCGAAAGGAATGTTGTCAAATATTACCGGCGAGATGTTAGGTTGGGTTAGGTTAGGTTATATTTCGTTATTGATGTATATGAAGGTCCCACGGAGACGTAGAGGCCGACTCGCCAGGTATGTGGTCAAATATTACCGCGGCGATGTTAGGTTGGGTTAGGTTACGTTATATTACGTTATTGATGTATATGATGGGCAAACGGAGACGTAGAAGCCATCTCGCCAGGAATGATGTCAAATATTACCGCCGAGATGTTAGGGTGGGTTAGGTTACGTTATATTACGTTATTGATGTATATAAAGTTCCCACGGAGACGGAGAAGCCAACTCGCCAGGAATGTTGTCAAATATTACCGCCGAGAAGGTAGATTGGGTTAGGTTAGGTTATATTACGTTATTGATGTATATAAAGTTCCCACGGAGACGGAGAAGCCAACTCGCCAGGAATGTGGTCAAATATTACCGCCGAGATGTTAGATTGGGTTAGGTTAGGTTATATTACGTTATTGATGTATATAAAGATCCCACGGAGATGTAGAGGCCAACTCGCCAGGAATGATGTCAAATATTACCGCCGCGATGATAGGTTGGGTTAGGTTACGTTATATTACGTTTAATGATGTATATAAAGGTCCCACGGAGACGGAGAAGCCAACTCGCCAGGAATGTGGTCAAATATTACCGCCGAGATGTTGGGTTGGGTTAGGTTAGGTTATATTACGTTATTGATGTATATAAGGGTCCCACGGAGACGGAGAAGCCAACTCGCCAGGAATGTTGTCAAATATTACCGCCGAGATGTTAGGTTGGGTTAGGTTAGGTTATATTACGTTCTTGAAGTATATAAAGGTCCCACGCAGACGTAGAGGCCAACAAGCCAGGAATGTTGTCAAATACTACCGTCGAGATGATAGGTTAGGGTACGTTAGGTAATATTACGTTATTCATGTATATGAAGGTCAAACGGAGACCTAGAGGCCAACTCGAAAGGAATGTTGTCAAATATTACCGCCGAGATGTTAGGTTGGGTTAGGTTAGGTTATATTACGTTATTGATGTATATAAGGGTCCTACGGAGACGTAGAGGCCAACTCGCCAGGTATGTTTTCAATTATTACCGCCGAGAAGTTATGTTGGGTTAGGTTTGGTTATATTACGTTATTGATGTAGATAAAGGTCCCACGGAGACGGAGAAGCCAACTCGCCAGGAATATTGTCAAATATTACCGCCGTGAAGATAGGTTGGGTTAGGTTATGTTATATTACGTTCTTGATGTATATAAAGATCCCGCGGAGACGTAGAGGCCAACTCGCAAGGTATGTTGTCAAATATTACCGCCGAGATGTTCGGTTGTGTTAGGTTAGGTTATATTACGTTATTGATGTATATAAAGGTCCCACGGAGACGGAGAAGCCAACAAGACAGGAATGTTGTCAAATATTACCGCCGAGATGTTAGGTTGGGTTAGGTTAGGTTATATTACGTTCTTGAAGTATATAAACGTCCCACGCAGACGTAGAGGCCAACAAGCCAGGAATGTTGTCAAATATTACCGTCGAGATGATAGGTTGGGTTACGTTAGGTAATATTACGTTATTGATGTATATGAAGGTCAAACGGAGACCTAGAGGCCAACTCGAAAGGAATGTTGTCAAATATTACCGGCGAGATGTTAGGTTGGGTTAGGTTAGGTTATATTTCGTTATTGATGTATATGAAGGTCCCACGGAGACGTAGAGGCCGACTCGCCAGGTATGTGGTCAAATATTACCGCGGCGATGTTAGGTTGGGTTAGGTTACGTTATATTACGTTATTGATGTATATGATGGGCAAACGGAGACGTAGAAGCCATCTCGCCAGGAATGATGTCAAATATTACCGCCGAGATGTTAGGGTGGGTTAGGTTACGTTATATTACGTTATTGATGTATATAAAGTTCCCACGGAGACGGAGAAGCCAACTCGCCAGGAATGTTGTCAAATATTACCGCCGAGAAGGTAGATTGGGTTAGGTTAGGTTATATTACGTTATTGATGTATATAAAGTTCCCACGGAGACGGAGAAGCCAACTCGCCAGGAATGTGGTCAAATATTACCGCCGAGATGTTAGATTGGGTTAGGTTAGGTTATATTACGTTATTGATGTATATAAAGATCCCACGGAGATGTAGAGGCCAACTCGCCAGGAATGATGTCAAATATTACCGCCGCGATGATAGGTTGGGTTAGGTTACGTTATATTACGTTATTGATGTATATAAAGGTCCCACGGAGACGGAGAAGCCAACTCGCCAGGAACGTTGTCAAATATTACTGCCGAGAGGGTAGGTTGGGTTAGGTTATGTTATGTTACGTTCTTGATGTATATAAAGATCACACGGAGACGTAGAGGCCAATTCGCCAGGTATGTTGTCAAATATTACCTCCGAGATGATAGGTTGGGTTAGGTTAGGTTATATTTCGTTATTGATGTATATGAAGGTCCCACGGAGACGTAGAGGCCAACTCGCAAGGTATGTTGTCAAAAATTACCGCGGAGATGTTAGGTTGGGTTAGGTTAAGTTATATTACGTTATTGATGTATATAAAAGTCCTACGGAGACGTAGAGGCCAACTCGCCAGGTATGTTTTCAATTATTACCGCCGATAAGTTAGGTTGGGTTTGGTTAGGGTATATTACGTTATTGATGTATATAAAGGTCCCACGGAGACGGACAAGCCAACTCGCCAGGAATGTTGTCAAATATTACCGCAGAGCAGATAGGTTGGGTTAGGTTATGTTATATTACGTTCTTGATGTATATAAAGATCACACGGAGACGTAGAGGCCAATTCGCCAGGTATGTTGTCAAATATTACCGCCGAGATGATAGGTTGGGTTAGGTTAGGTTATATTTCGTTATTGATGTATATGAAGGTCCCACGGAGACGTAGAGGCCAACTCGCAAGGTATGTTGTCAAATATTACCGCGGAGATGTTAGGTTGGGTTAGGTTAAGTTATATTACGTTCTTGAAGTATATAAAGGTCCCACGCAGACGTAGAGGCCAACAAGCCAGGAATGTTGTCAAATACTACCGTCGAGATGATAGGTTGGGTTACGTTAGGTAATATAACGTTATTCATGTATATGAAGGTCAAACGGAGACCTAGAGGCCAACTCGAAAGGAATGTTGTCAAATATTACCGGCGAGATGTTAGGTTGTGTTAGGTTAGGTTATATTTCGTTATTGATGCATATGAGGGTACCACGGAGACGTAGAGGCCGACTCGCCAGGTATGTGGTCAAATATTACCGCGGAGATGTTAGGTTGGGTTAGGTTACGTTATATTACGTTATTGATGTATATAATGGGCAAACGGAGACGTAGAAGCCATCTCGCCAGGAATGATGTCAAATATTACCGCCGAGATGTTAGGGTGGGTTAGGTTACGTTATATTACGTTATTGATGTATATAAAGGTCCCACGGAGACGGAGAAGCCAACTCGCAAGGAATGTTGTCAAATATTACCGCCGAGAAGGTAGGTTGGGTTAGGTTAGGTTATATTACGTTATTGATGTATATAAAGGACCCACGGAGACGGAGAAGCCAACTCGCCAGGAATGTGGTCAAATATTACCGCCGAGATGTTAGATTGGGTTAGGTTAGGTTATATTACGTTATTGATGTATATAAAGATCCCACGGAGATGTAGAGGCCAACTCGCCAGGAATGATGTCAAATATTACCGCCGCGATGATAGGTTGGGTTAGCTTACGTTATATTACGTTTAATGATGTATATAAAGGTCCCACGGAGACGGAGAAGCCAACTCGCCAGGAATGTGGTCAAATATTACCGCCGAGATGTTGGGTTGGGTTAGGTTAGGTTATATTACGTTATTGATGTATATAAGGGTCCCACGGAGACGGAGAAGCCAACTCGCCAGGAATGTTGTCAAATATTACCGCCGAGATGTTAGGTTGGGTTAGGTTAGGTTATATTACGTTCTTGAAGTATATAAAGGTCCCACGCAGACGTAGAGGCCAACAAGCCAGGAATGTTGTCAAATACTACCGTCGAGATGATAGGTTAGGGTACGTTAGGTAATATTACGTTATTCATGTATATGAAGGTCAAACGGAGACCTAGAGGCCAACTCGAAAGGAATGTTGTCAAATATTACCGGCGAGATGTTAGGTTGGGTTAGGTTAGGTTATATTTCGTTATTGATGTATATGAAGGTCCCACGGAGACGTAGAGGCCAACAAGACAGGAATGTGGTCAAATATTACCGCCGAGATGTTAGGTTGGGTTAGGTTAGGTTATATTACGTTATTGATGTATATAAAGGTCACACGGAGACGTAGAGGCCAACAAGACAGGAATGTGGTTAAATATTACCGCCGAGATGTTAGGTTGGGTTAGGTTAGGTTATATTACGATATTGATCTATATAAAGCTCCCACGGAGACGTAGAGGCCAACTCGCCAGGTATGTTTTCAATTATTACCGCCGATAAGTTAGGTTGGGTTTGGTTAGGTTATATTACGTTATTGATGTATATAACGGTCCCACGGAGAAGGACAAGCCAACTCGCCAGGAATGTTGTCAAATATTACCACAGAGAAGATAGGTTGGGTTAGGTTAGGTTATATTTCGTTATTGATGTATATGAAGGTCCCACGGAGAGGTAGAAGCCAACTCGCCAGGTATGTGGTCAAATATTACCGCGGAGATGTTAGGTTGGGTTAGGTTAGGTTATATTACGTTATTGATGTATATAAAGGTCCTACGGAGACGTAGAGGCCAATTCGCCAGGTATGTTTTCAATTATTACCGCCGATAAGTTAGGTTGGGTTTGGTTAGGTTATATTACGTTATTGATGTATATAAAGGTCCCACGGAGACAGACAAGCCAACTCGCCAGGAATGTTGTCAAATATTACCACAGAGAAGATAGGTTGGGTTAGGTAATGTTATATTACGTTCTTGATGTATATAAAGATCACACGGAGACGTAGAGGCCAATTCGCCAGGTATGTTGTCAAATATTACCGTCGAGATGATAGGTTGGGTTACGTTAGGTAATATTACGTTATTGATGTATATGAAGGTCAAACGGAGACCTAGAGGCCAACTCGAAAGGAATGTTGTCAAATATTACCGCCGAGATGTTAGGTTGGGTTAGGTTAGGTTATATTACGTTATTAATGTATATAAAGATCCCACGGAGACGTAGAGGCCCACAAGCCTGGAATGTGGTCAAATATTACCGCCGAGATGAAAGGTTGGGTTAGGTTAGGTTATATTACGTTATTGATGTATATAAAGGTCCCGCGGAGACATAGAGGCCAACAAGCCAGGAATGTGGTCAAATATTACCGCCGAGATGTTAGGTTGGGTTAGGTTAGGTTATATTACGTTATTGATGTATATAAGGGTCCTACGGAGACGTAGAGGCCAACTCGCCAGGTATGTTTTCAATTATTACCGCCGAGAAGTTATGTTGGGTTAGGTTTGGCTATATTACGTTATTGATGTAGATAAAGGTCCCACGGAGACGGAGAAGCCAACTCGCCAGGAATGTTGTCAAATATTACCGCCGAAATGTTAGGTTGGGTTAGGTTAGGTTATATTACGTTATTAATGTATATAAATGTCCCACGGAGACGGAGAAGCCAACTCGCCAGGAATGTGGTCAAATAATACCGCCGAAATGTTAGGTTGGGTTAGGTAAGGTTATATTACGTTATTGATGTATATAAATGTCCCACGGGGACGTAGAGGCCAACTCACCAGGTATGTGGTCAAATATTACCGCGGAGATGTTGGGTTGGGTTAGGTTACGTTATATTACGTTATTGATGTATATGATGGTCAAACAGAGACGTAGAAGCCATCTCGCCAGGAATGATGTCAAGTATTACCGCCGAGATGTTAGGTTGGGTTAGGTTAGGTTATATTACGTTATTAATGTATATAAAGGTCCCACGGAGACGGAGAAGCCAACTCGCCAGGAATGTGGTCAAATATTACCGCCGAGATGTTAGGTTGGGTTAGGTTAGGTTATATTACGTTATTGATGTATATAAAGATCCCACGGAGACGTAGAGGCCAACTCGCCAGGAATGATGACAAATATTAACGCCGCGATGATAGGTTGGGTTACGTTAGGTAATATTACGTTATTGATGTATATGAAGGTCAAACGGAGACCTAGAGGCCAACTCGAAAGGAATGTTGTCAAATATTACCGGCGAGATGTTAGGTTGGGTTAGGTTAGGTTATATTTCGTTATTGATGTATATGAAGGTCCCACGGAGACGTAGAGGCCGACCCGCCAGGTATGTGGTCAAATATTACCGCGGAGATGTTTGGTTGGGTTAGGTTAGGTTATATTACGTTATTGATGTATATAAAGTTTCCACGGAGACGGAGAAGCCAACTCGCCAGGAATGTGGTCAAATATTACCGCCGAGATGTTAGATTGGGTTAGGTTAGGTTATATTACGTTATTGATGTATATAAAGATCCCACGGAGATGTAGAGGCCAACTCGCCAGGAATGATGTCAAATATTACCGCCGCGATGATAGGTTGGGTTAGGTTACGTTATATTACGTTATTGATGTATATAAAGGTCCCACGGAGACGGAGAAGCCAACTCGCCAGGAACGTTGTCAAATATTACCGCCGAGAGGGTAGGTTGGGTTAGGTTATGTTATATTACGTTCTTGATGTATATAAAGATCACACGGAGACGTAGAGGCCAATTCGCCAGGTATGTTGTCAAATATTACCGCCGAGATGATAGGTTGGGTTAGGTTAGGTTATATTTCGTTATTGATGTATATGAAGGTCCCACGGAGACGTAGAGGCCAACTCGCAAGGTATGTTGTCAAAAATTACCGCGGAGATGTTAGGTTGGGTTAGGTTAAGTTATATTACGTTATTGATGTATATAAAGGTCCTACGGAGACGTAGAGGCCAACTCGCCAGGTATGTTTTCAATTATTACCGCCGATAAGTTAGGTTGGGTTTGGTTAGGGTATATTACGTTATTGTTGTATATAAAGGTCCCACGGAGACGGACAAGCCAACTCGCCAGGAATGTTGTCAAATATTACCGCAGAGCAGATAGGTTGGGTTAGGTTATGTTATATTACGTTCTTGATGTATATAAAGATCACACGGAGACGTAGAGGCCAATTCGCCAGGTATGTTGTCAAATATTACCGCCGAGATGATAGGTTGGGTTAGGTTAGGTTATATTTCGTTATTGATGTATATGAAGGTCCCACGGAGACGTAGAGGCCAACTCGCCAGGTATGTTGTCAAATATTACCGCGGTGATGTTAGGTTGGGTTAGGTTACGTTATATTACGTTATTGATGTATATGATGGTCAAACGGAGACGTAGAAGCCAACTCGCCAGGAATGATGTCAAATATTACCGCCGAGATGTTAGGTTGGGTTACGTTAGGTAATATTACGTTATTCATGTATATGAAGGTCAAACGGAGACCTAGAGGCCAACTCGAAAGGAATGTTGTCAAATATTACCGGCGAGATGTTAGGTTGGGTTAGGTTAGGTTATATTTCGTTATTGATGTATATGAAGGTCCCACGGAGACGTAGAGGCCAACAAGACAGGAATGTGGTCAAATATTACCGCCGAGATGTTAGGTTGGGTTAGGTTAGGTTATATTACGTTATTGATGTATATAAAGGTCACACGGAGACGTAGAGGCCAACAAGACAGGAATGTGGTCAAATATTACCGCCGAGATGTTAGGTTGGGTTAGGTTAGGTTATATTACGATATTGATCTATATAAAGCTCCCACGGAGACGTAGAGGCCAACTCGCCAGGAATGATGTCAAATATTACCGCCGAGATTTTAGGTTGGGTTAGGTTAGGTTATATTACGTTATTGATGTATATAAAGGTCCCACGGAGACATAGAGGCCAACAAGCCTGGAATGTGGTCAAATATTACCGCCGAGATGAAAGGTTGGGTTAGGTTAGGTTATATTACGTTATTGATGTATATAAAGGTCCTACGGAGACGTAGAGGCCAACTCGCCAGGTATGTTTTCAATTATTACCGCCGATAAGTTAGGTTGGGTTTGGTTAGGTTATATCACGTTATTGATGTATATAAAGGTCCCATGGAGAAGGACAAGCCAACTCGCCAGGAATGATGTCAAATATTACCGCCGAGATTTTAGGTTGGGTTACGTTAGGTAATATTACGTTATTGATGTATATGAAGGTCAAACGGAGACGTAGAGGCCAACTCGCAAGGTATGTTGTCAAATATTACCGCCGAGATGTTCGGTTGGGTTAGGTTAGGTTATATTACGTTGTTGATGTATATAAATGTCCCACGGGGACGTGGAGGCCAACTCACCAGGTATGTGGTCAAATATTACCGCGGAGATGTTAGGTTGGGTTAGGTTACGTTATATTACGTTATTGATGTATATGATGGTCAAACAGAGACGTAGAAGCCATCTCGCCAGGAATGATGTCAAATATTACCGCCGAGATGTTAGGTTGGTTTAGGTTAGGTTATATTACGTTATTAATGTATATAAAGGTCCCACGGAGACGGAGAAGCCAACTCGCCAGGAATGTGGTCAAATATTACCGCCGAGATGTTAGGTTGGGTTAGGTTAGGTTATATTACGTTCTTGATGTATATAAAGATCCCGCGGAGACGTAGAGGCCAACTCGCAATGTATGTTGTCAAATATTACCGCCGAGATGTTCGGTTGGGTTAGGTTAGGTTATATTACGTTATTGATGTATATAAAGGTCCCACGGAGACGGAGAAGCCAACTCGCCAGGAATGTTGTCAAATATTACCGCCGAGATGTTAGGTTGGGTTAGGTTAGGTTATATTACGTTATTAATGTATATAAAGGTCCCACGGAGACGGAGAAGCCAACTCGCCAGGAATGTGGTCAAATATTACCGCCGAGATTTTAGGTTGGGTTAGGTTACGTTACATTACGTTATTGATGTATATGATGGTCAAACAGAGACGTAGAAGCCATCTCGCCAGGAATGATGTCAAATATTACCGCCGAGATGTTAGGTTGGGTTAGGTTAGGTTATATTACGTTATTAATGTATATAAAGGTCCCACGGAGACGGAGAAGCCAACTCGCCAGGAATGTGGTCAAATATTACCGCCGAGATGTTAGGTTGGGTTAGGTTAGGTTATATTACGTTATTGATGTATATAAAGATCCCACGGAGACGTAGAGGCCAACTCGCCAGGAATAATGTCAAATATTACCGCCGCGATGATAGGCTGGGTTAGGTTACGTTATATTACGTTATTGATGTATATAAAGGTCCCACGGAGACGTAGAGGCCAACTCGCCAGGTATGTGGTCAAATATTACCGCCGAGATGTTGGGTTGGGTTAGGTTAGGTTATATTACGTTATTGATGTATATAAGGGTCCCACGGAGACGGAGAAGCCAACTCGCCAGGTATGTGGTCAAATATTACCGCGGAGATGTTAGGTTGGGTTAGGTTAGGTTATATTACGTTATTGATGTATATAAAGGTCTCACGGAGAAGGACAAGCCAACTCTGCCAGGAATGTTGTCAAATATTACCGCAGAGAAGATAGGTTGGGTTAGGTTAGGTTATATTTCGTCATTGATGTATATGAAGGTCCCACGGAGACGTAGAGGCCAACTCGCCAGGTATGTGGTCAAATATTACCGCGGAGATGTTAGGTTGGGTTAGGTTAGGTTATATTACGTTATTGATGTATATAAAGGTCACACGGAGACGTAGAGGCCAACAAGACAGGAATGTGGTCAAATATTACCGCCGAGATGTTAGGTTGGGTTAGGTTAAGTTATATTACGATATTGATCTATATAAAGCTCCCACGGAGACGTAGAGGCCAACTCGCCAGGAATGATGTCAAATATTACCGCCGAGATTTTAGGTTGGGTTAGGTTAGGTTATATTACGTTATTGATGTATATAAAGGTCCCACGGAGACATAGAGGCCAACAAGCCTGGAATGTGGTCAAATATTACCGCCGAGATGAAAGGTTGGGTTAGGTTAGGTTATATTACGTTATTGATGTATATAAAGGTCCTACGGAGACGTAGAGGCCAACTCGCCAGGTATGTTTTCATTTATTACCGCCGATAAGTTAGGTTGGGTTTGGTTAGGTTATATTACGTTATTGATGTATATAAAGGCCCCACGGAGACGGACAAGCCAACTCGCCAGGAATGTTGTCAAATATTACCGCAGAGAAGATAGGTTGGGTTAGGTAATGTCATATTACGTTCTTGATGTATATAAAGATCACACGGAGACGTAGAGGCCAATTCGCCAGGTACGTTGTCAAATATTACCGCCGAGATGATAGGTTGGGTTAGGTTAGGTTATATTTCGTTATTGATGTATATGAAGGTCCCACGGAGACGTAGAGGCCAACTCGCCAGGTATGTGGTCAAATATTACCGCGGAGATGTTAGGTTGGGTTAGGTTAGGTTATATTACGATATTGATGTATATAAAGTTCCCACGGAGACGTAGAGGCCAACTCGCCAGGAATGATGTCAAATATTACCGCAGAGATTTTAGGTTGGGTTAGGTTACGTTATATTACGTTATTGATGTATATAAAGGTCCCGCGGAGACGTAGAGGCCAACAAGCCAGGAATGTGGTCAAATATTATCGCCGAGATGTTAGGTTGGTTTAGGTTAGGTTATATTACGTTATAGATGTACATAAAGGTCCCACGGAGACGTAGAGGCCAACAAGCCAGGAATGTGGTCAAATATTACCGCCGAGATGTTAGGTTGGGTTAGGTTAGGTTATATTACGTTATTGATGTATATAAGGGTCCTACGGAGACGTAGAGGCCAACTCGCCAGGTATGTTTTCAATTATTACCGCCGAGAAGTTATGTTGGGTTAGGTTTGGTTATATTACGTTATTGATGTAGATAAAAGTCCCACGAAGACGGAGAAGCCAACTCGCCAGGAATATTGTCAAATATTACCGCCGAGAAGATAGGTTGGGTTAGGTTATGTTATATTACGTTCTTGATGTATATAAAGATCCCGCGGAGACGTAGAGGCCAACTCGCAAGGTATGTTGTCAAATATTACCGCCGAGATGTTCGCTTGGGTTAGGTTGGGTTATATTACGTTATTGATGTATATAAAGGTCCCACGGAGACGGAGAAGCCAACTCGCCAGGAATGTTGTCAAATATTACCGCCGAGATGTTAGGTTGGGTTAGGTTAGGTTATATTACGTTCTTGAAGTATATAAACGTCCCACGCAGACGTAGAGGCCAACAAGCCAGGAATGTTGTCAAATATTACCGTCGAGATGATAGGTTGGGTTACGTTAGGTAATATTACGTTATTGATGTATATGAAGGTCAAACGGAGACCTAGAGGACAACTCGAAAGGAATGTTGTCAAATATTACCGGCGAGATGTTAGGTTGGGTTAGGTTAGGTTATATTTCGTTATTGATGTATATGAAGGTCCCACGGAGACGTAGAGGCCGACTCGCCAGGTATGTGGTCAAATATTAGCGCGGAGATGTTAGGTTGGGTTAGGTTACGTTATATTACGTTATTGATGTATATGATGGTCAAACGGAGACGTAGAAGCCATCTCGCCAGGAATGATGTCAAATATTACCGCCGAGATGTTAGGGTGGGTTAGCTTACGTTATATTACGTTATTGATGTATATAAAGATCCCACGGAGACATAGAGGCCAACAAGCCAGGAATGTGGTCAAATATTACCGGCGAGATGTTAGGTTGGGTTAGCTAAGGTTATATTACGTTATTGATGTATATAAAGGTCCCACGGGGACGTAGAGGCCAACTCACCAGGTATGTGGTCAAATATTACCGCGGAGATGTTAGGTTGGGTTAGGTTACGTTATATTACGTTATTGATGTATATAAATGTCCCACGGGGACGTAGAGGCCAACTCGCCAGGTATGTGGTCAAATATTACCGCGGAGATGTTAGGTTGGGTTAGGTTACGTTATATTACGTTATTGATGTATATGATGGTCAAACAGAGACGTAGAAGCCATCTCGCCAGGAATGATGTCAAATATTACCGCCGAGATGTTAGGTTGTTTTAGGTTAGGTTATATTACGTTATTAATGTATATAAAGGTCCCACGGTGACGGAGAAGCCAACTCGCCAGGAATGTGGTCAAATATTACCGCCGAGATGTTAGGTTGGGTTAGGTTAGGTTATATTACGTTATTGATGTATATAAAGGTCCCACGGAGAGGTAGAGGCCAACTCGCCAGGAATGATGTCAAATATTACCGCCGCGATGATAGGTTGGGTTAGGTTACGTTATATTACGTTATTGCTGTATATAAAGGTCCCACGGAGACGGAGAAGCCAACTCGCCAGGAATGTTGTCAAATATTACCGCCGAGAAGGTAGGTTGGGTTAGGTTAGGTTATATTACGTTATTGATGTATATAAAGGTCCCACGGAGACGGAGAAGCCAACTCGCCAGGAATGTGGTCAAATATTACCGCCGAGATGTTAGATTGGGTTAGGTTAGGTTATATTACGTTATTGATGTATATAAAGATCCCACGGAGATGTAGAGGCCAACTCGCCAGGAATGATGTCAAATATTACCGCCGCGATGATAGGTTGGGTTAGGTTAGGTTATATTACGTTATTGATTTATAAAAAGGTCCCACGGAGACGTAGATTCCAACTCGCCAGGAATGATGTCAAATATTACCTCCGAGATGTTAGGTTGGGTTAGGTTAGGTGATATTACGTTATTGATGTATATAAAGGTCCCACGGAGACATAGAGTCCAACAAGCCAGGAATGTGGTCAAATATTACCGCCGAGATGTTGGGTTGGGTTAAGTTAGGTTATATTACGTTATTGATGTATATAAGGGTCCCACGGAGACGGAGAAGCCAACTCGCCAGGTATGTGGTCAAATATTACCGCGGAGATGTTAGGTTGGGTTAGGTTAGGTTATATTACGTTATTGATGTATATAAAGGTCCCACGGAGAAGGACAAGCCAACTCGCCAGGAATGTTGTCAAATATTACCGCAGAGAAGATAGGTTGGGTTAGGTTAGGTTATATTTCGTCATTGATGTATATGAAGGTCCCACGGAGACGTAGAGGCCAACTCGCCAGGTATGTGGTCAAATATTACCGCGGAGATGTTAGGTTGGGTTAGGTTAGGTTATATTACGTTATTGATGTATATGATGGTCAAACGGAGACGTAGAAGCCATCTCGCCAGGAATGATGTCAAGTATTACCGCCGAGATGTTAGGGTGGGTTAGGTTACGTAATATTGCGTTATTGATGTATATAAAGGTCCCACGGAGACATAGAGGCCAACAAGCCAGGAATGTGTTCAAATATTACCGGCGAGATGTTAGGTTGGATTAGGTAAGGTTATATTACGTTATTGATGTATATAAAGGTCCCACCGGGACGTAGAGGCCAACTCACCAGGTATGTGGTCAAATATTACCGCGGAGATGTTAGGTTGGGTTAGGTTACGTTATATTACGTTATTGATGTATATGATGGTCAAACAGAGACGTAGAAGCCATCTCGCCAGGAATGATGTCAAATATTACCGCCGAGATGTTAGGTTGGGTTAGGTTAGGTTATATTACGTTATTAATGTATATAAAGGTCCCTCGGAGACGGAGAAGCCAACTCGCCAGGAATGTGGTCAAATATTACCGCCGAGATGTTAGGTTGGGTTAGGTAAGGTTATATTACGTTATTGATGTATATAAATGTCCCACGGGGACGTAGAGGCCAACTCACCAGGTATGTGGTCAAATATTACCGCCGCGATGATAGGTTGGGTTAGGTTACGTTATATTACGTTATTGATGTATATAAAGTTCCCACGGAGACGGAGAAGCCAACTCGCCAGGAATGTTGTCAAATATTACCGCCGAGAAGGTAGGTTGGGTTAGGTTAGGTTATATTACGTTATTGATGTATATAAAGGTCCCACGGAGACGGAGAAGCCAACTCGCCAGGAATGTTGTCAAATATTACCGCCGAGAGGGTAGGTTGGGTTAGGTTATGTTATATTACGTTCTTGATGTATATAAAGATCACACGGAGACGCAGAGGCCAATTCGCCAGGTATGTTGTCAAATATTACCGCCGAGATGATAGGTTGGGTTAGGTTAGGTTATATTTCGTTATTGATGTATATGAAGGTCCCACGGAGACGTAGAGGCCAACTCGCCAGGTATGTTGTCAAATATTACCGCGGTGATGTTAGGTTGGGTTAGGTTACGTTATATTACGTTATTGATGTATATGATGGTCAAACGGAGACGTAGAAGCCAACTCGCCAGAAATGATGTCATATATTACCGCCGAGATGTTAGGTTGGGTTAGGTTAGGTTATATTACGTTATTGATGTATATAAAGGTCCCACGGAGACATAGAGTCCAACAAGCCAGGAATGTGGTCAAATATTACCGCCGAGATGTTGGGTTGGGTTAGGTTAGGTTATATTACGTTATTGATGTATATAAGGGTCCCACGGAGACGGAGAAGCCAACTCGCCAGGAATGTTGTCAAATATTACCGCCGAGATGTTAGGTTGGGTTAGGTTAGGTTATATTACGTTCTTGAAGTATATAAAGGTCCCACGCAGACGTAGAGGCCAACAAGCCAGGAATGTTGTCAAATACTACCGTCGAGATGATAGGTTGGGTTACGTTAGGTAATATTACGTTATTCATGTATATGAAGGTCAAACGGAGACCTAGAGGCCAACTCGAAAGGAATGTTGTCAAATATTACCGGCGAGATGTTAGGTTGGGTTAGGTTAGGTTATATTTCGTTATTGATGTATATGAAGGTCCCACGGAGACGTAGAGGCCAACAAGACAGGAATGTGGTCAGATATTACCGCCGAGACGTTAGGTTGGGTTAGGTTAGGTTATATTACGTTATTGATGTATATAAAGGTCACACGGAGACGTAGAGGCCAACAAGACAGGAATGTGGTCAAATATTACCGCAGAGAAGATAGGTTGGGTTAGGTTAGGTTATATTACGATATTGATTTATATAAAGCTCCCACGGAGACGTAGAGGCCAACTCGCCAGGTATGTGGTCAAATATTACCGCGGCGATGTTAGGTTGGGTTAGGTTAGGTTATATTACGTTCTTGAAGTATATAAAGGTCCCACGCAGACGTAGAGGCCAACAAGCCAGGAATGTTGTCAAATACTACCGTCGAGATGATAGGTTGGGTTAGGTTATGTTATATTACGTTCTTGATGTATATAAAGATCCCACGGAGACATAGAGGCCAACAAGCCTGGAATGTGGTCAAATATTACCGCCGAGATGAAAGGTTGGGTTAGGTTAGGTTATATTACGTTATTGATGTATATAAAGGTCCTACGGAGACGTAGAGGCCAACTCGCAAGGTATGTTGTCAAATATTACCGCCGAGATGTTCGGTTGGGTTAGGTTAGGTTATATTACGTTATTGATGTATATAAAGGTCCCATGGAGGAGGACAAGCCAACTCGCCAGGAATGATGTCAAATATTACCGCCGAGATTTTAGGTTGGGTTACGTTAGGTAATATTACGTTATTGATGTATATGAAGGTCAAACGGAGACGTAGAGGCCAACTCGCAAGGTATGTTGTCAAATATTACCGCCGAAATGTTCGGTTGGGTTAGGTTAGGTTATATTACGTTATTGATGTATATAAATGTCCCACGGGGACGTGGAGGCCAACTCACCAGGTATGTGGTCAAATATTACCGCGGAGATGTTAGGTTGGGTTAGGTTACGTTATATTACGTTATTGATGTATATGATGGTCAAACAGAGACGTAGAAGCCATCTCGCCAGGAATGATGTCAAATATTACCGCCGAGATGTTAGGTTGGTTTAGGTTAGGTTATATTACGTTATTAATGTATATAAAGGTCCCACGGAGACGGAGAAGCCAACTCGCCAGGAATGTGGTCAAATATTACCGCCGAGATGTTAGGTTGGGTTAGGTTAGGTTATATTACGTTCTTGATGTATATAAAGATCCCGCGGAGACGTAGAGGCCAACTCGCAATGTATGTTGTCAAATATTACCGCCGAGATGTTCGGTTGGGTTAGGTTAGGTTATATTACGTTATTGATGTATATAAAGGTCCCACGGAGACGGAGAAGCCAACTCGCCAGGAATGTTGTCAAATATTACCGCCGAGATGTTAGGTTGGGTTAGGTTAGGATATATTACGTTATTAATGTATATAAAGGTCCCACGGAGACGGAGAAGCCAACTCGCCAGGAATGTGGTCAAATATTACCGCCGAGATTTTAGGTTGGGTTAGGTTACGTTACATTACGTTATTGATGTATATGATGGTCAAACAGAGACGTAGAAGCCATCTCGCCAGGAATGATGTCAAATATTACCGCCGAGATGTTAGGTTGGGTTAGGTTAGGTTATATTACGTTATTAATGTATATAAAGGTCCCACGGAGACGGAGAAGCCAACTCGCCAGGAATGTGGTCAAATATTACCGCCGAGATGTTAGGTTGGGTTAGGTTAGGTTATATTACGTTATTGATGTATATAAAGATCCCACGGAGACGTAGAGGCCAACTCGCCAGGAATAATGTCAAATATTACCGCCGCGATGATAGGTTGGGTTAGGTTACGTTATATTACGTTATTGATGTATATAAAGGTCCCACGGAGACGTAGAGGCCAACTCGCCAGGTATGTTGTCAAATATTACCGCGGTGATGTTAGGTTGGATTAGGTTACGTTATATTACGTTATTGATGTATATGATGGTCAAACGGAGACGTAGAAGCCAACTCGCCAGGAATGATGTCATATATTACCGCCGAGATGTTAGGTTGGGTTAGGTTAGGTTATATTACGTTATTGATGTATATAAAGGTCCCACGGAGACGGAGAAGCCAACTCGCCAGGAATGTGGTCAAATATTACCGCCGAGATGTTAGATTGGGTTAGGTTAGGTTATATTACGTTATTGATGTATATAAAGATCCCACGGAGATGTAGAGGCCAACTCGCCAGGAATGATGTCAAATATTACCGCCGCGATGATAGGTTGGGTTAGGTTAGGTTATATTACGTTATTGATTTATAAAAAGGTCCCACGGAGACGTAGAAGCCAACTCGCCAGGAATGATGTCAAATATTACCTCCGAGATGTTAGGTTGGGTTAGGTTAGGTGATATTACGTTATTGATGTATATAAAGGTCCCACGGAGACATAGAGTCCAACAAGCCAGGAATGTGGTCAAATATTACCGCCGAGATGTTGGGTTGGGTTAGGTTAGGTTATATTACGTTATTGATGTATATAAGGGTCCCACGGAGACGGAGAAGCCAACTCGCCAGGTATGTGGTCAAATATTACCGCGGAGATGTTAGGTTGGGTTAGGTTAGGTTATATTACGTTATTGATGTATATAAAGGTCCCACGGAGAAGGACAAGCCAACTCGCCAGGAATGTTGTCAAATATTACCGCAGAGAAGATAGGTTGGGTTAGGTTAGGTTATATTTCGTCATTGATGTATATGAAGGTCCCACGGAGACGTAGAGGCCAACTCGCCAGGTATGTGGTCAAATATTACCGCGGAGATGTTAGGTTGGGTTAGGTTAGGTTATATTACGTTATTGATGCATATAAAGGTCACACGGAGACGTAGAGGCCAACAAGACAGGAATGTGGTCAAATATTACCGCCGAGATGTTAGGTTGGGTTAGGTTAAGTTATATTACGATATTGATCTATATAAAGCTCCCACGGAGACGTAGAGGCCAACTCGCCAGGAATGATGTCAAATATTACCGCCGAGATTTTAGGTTGGGTTAGGTTAGGTTATATTACGTTATTGATGTATATAAAGGTCCCACGGAGACATAGAGGCCAACAAGCCTGGAATGTGGTCAAATATTACCGCCGAGATGAAAGGTTGGGTTAGGTTAGGTTATATTACGTTATTGATGTATATAAAGGTCCTACGGAGACGTAGAGGCCAACTCGCCAGGTATGTTTTCATTTATTACCGCCGATAAGTTAGGTTGGGTTTGGTTAGGTTATATTACGTTATTGATGTATATAAAGGCCCCACGGAGACGGACAAGCCAACTCGCCAGGAATGTTGTCAAATATTACCGCAGAGAAGATAGGTTGGGTTAGGTAATGTCATATTACGTTCTTGATGTATATAAAGATCACACGGAGACGTAGAGGCCAATTCGCCAGGTACGTTGTCAAATATTACCGCCGAGATGATAGGTTGGGTTAGGTTAGGTTATATTTCGTTATTGATGTATATGAAGGTCCCACGGAGACGTAGAGGCCAACTCGCCAGGTATGTGGTCAAATATTACCGCGGAGATGTTAGGTTGGGTTAGGTTACGTTATATTACGTTATTGATGTATATGATGGTCAAACAGAGACGTAGAAGCCATCTCGCCAGGAATGATGTCAAATATTACCGCCGAGATGTTAGGTTGGGTTAGGTTAGGTTATATTACGTTATTAATGTATATAAAGGTCCCTCGGAGACGGAGAAGCCAACTCGCCAGGAATGTGGTCAAATATTACCGCCGAGATGTTAGGTTGGGTTAGGTAAGGTTATATTACGTTATTGATGTATATAAATGTCCCACGGGGACGTAGAGGCCAACTCACCAGGTATGTGGTCAAATATTACCGCCGCGATGATAGGTTGGGTTAGGTTACGCTATATTACGTTATTGATGTATATAAAGGTCCCACGGAGACGGAGAAGCCAACTCGCCAGGAATGTTGTCAAATATTACCGCCGAGAAGGTAGGTTGGGTTAGGTTAGGTTATATTACGTTATTGATGTATATAAAGGTCCCACGGAGACGGAGAAGCCAACTCGCCAGGAATGTTGTCAAATATTACCGCCGAGAGGGTAGGTTGGGTTAGGTTATGTTATATTACGTTCTTGATGTATATAAAGATCACACGGAGACGTAGAGGCCAATTCGCCAGGTATGTTGTCAAATATTACCGCCGAGATGATAGGTTGGGTTAGGTTAGGTTATATTACGTTATTGATGTATATAAAGGTCCCACGGAGACGGAGAAGCCAACTCGCCAGGAATGTTGTCAAATATTACCGCAGAGCAGATAGGTTGGGTTAGGTTATGTTATATTACGTTCTTGATGTATATAAAGATCACACGGATACGTAGAGGCCAATTCGCCAGGTATGTTGTCAAATATTACCGCCGAGATGATAGGTTGGGTTAGGTTAGGTTATATTTCGTTATTGATGTATATGAATGTCCCACGGAGACGTGGAGGCCAACTCGCAAGGTATGTTGTCAAATATTACCGCGGAGATGTTAGGTTGGGTTAGGTTAAGTTATATTACGTTCTTGATGTATATAAAGATCACACGGAGACGTATAGGCCAATTCGCCAGGTATGTTGTCAAATATTACCGCCGAGATGATAGGTTGGGTTAGGTTAGGTTATATTTCGTTATTGATGTATATGAAGGTCCCACGGAGACGTAGAGGCCAACTCGCCAGGTATGTTGTCAAATATTACCGCGGTGATGTTAGGTTGGGTTAGGTTACGTTATATTACGTTATTGATGTATATGATGGTCAAGCGGAGACGTAGAAGCCAACTCGCCAGAAATGATGTCATATATTACCGCCGAGATGTTAGGTTGGATTAGGTTAGGTTATATTACGTTATTGATGTATATAAAGGTCCCACGAAGACATAGAGTCCAACAAGCCAGGAATGTGGTCAAATATTACCGCCGAGATGTTGGGTTGGGTTAGGTTAGGTTATATTACGTTATTGATGTATATAAGGGTCCCACGGAGACGGAGAAGCCAACTCGCCAGGAATGTTGTCAAATATTACCGCCGAGATGTTAGGTTGGGTTAGGTTAGGTTATATTACGTTCTTGAAGTATATAAAGGTCCCACGCAGACGTAGAGGCCAACAAGCCAGGAATGTTGTCAAATACTACCGTCGAGATGATAGGTTGGGTTACGTTAGGTAATATTACGTTATTCATGTATATGAAGGTCAAACGGAGACCTAGAGGCCAACTCGAAAGGAATGTTGTCAAATATTACCGGCGAGATGTTAGGTTGGGTTAGGTTAGGTTATATTTCGTTATTGATGTATATGAAGGTCCCACGGAGACGTAGAGGCCAACAAGACAGGAATGTGGTCAGATATTACCGCCGAGACGTTAGGTTGGGTTAGGTTAGGTTATATTACGTTATTGATGTATATAAAGGTCACACGGAGACGTAGAGGCCAACAAGACAGGAATGTGGTCAAATATTACCGCAGAGATGTTAGGTTGGGTTAGGTTAGGTTATATTACGTTCTTGAAGTATATAAAGGTCCCACGCAGACGTAGAGGCCAACAAGCCAGGAATGTTGTCAAATACTACCGTCGAGATGATAGGTTGGGTTAGGTTATGTTATATTACGTTCTTGATGTATATAAAGATCCCACGGAGACATAGAGGCCAACAAGCCTGGAATGTGGTCAAATATTACCGCCGAGATGAAAGGTTGGGTTAGGTTAGGTTATATTACGTTATTGATGTATATAAAGGTCCTACGGAGACGTAGAGGCCAACTCGCAAGGTATGTTGTCAAATATTACCGCCGAGATGTTAGGTTGGGTTAGGTAAGGTTATATTACGTTATTGATGTATATAAATGTCCCACGGGGACGTAGAGGCCAACTCACCAGGTATGTGGTCAAATATTACCGCCGCGATGATAGGTTGGGTTAGGTTACGCTATATTACGTTATTGATGTATATAAAGGTCCCACGGAGACGGAGAAGCCAACTCGCCAGGAATGTTGTCAAATATTACCGCCGAGAAGGTAGGTTGGGTTAGGTTAGGTTATATTACGTTATTAATGTATATAAAGGTCCCACGGAGACGGAGAAGCCAACTCGCCAGGAATGTTGTCAAATATTACCGCCGAGAGGGTAGGTTGGGTTAGGTTATGTTATATTACGTTCTTGATGTATATAAAGATCACACGGAGACGTAGAGGCCAATTCGCCAGGTATGTTGTCAAATATTACCGCCGAGATGATAGGTTGGGTTAGGTTAGGTTATATTACGTTATTGATGTATATAAAGGTCCCACGGAGACGGAGAAGCCAACTCGCCAGGAATGTTGTCAAATATTACCGCAGAGCAGATAGGTTGGGTTAGGTTATGTTATATTACGTTCTTGATGTATATAAATATCACACGGATACGTAGAGGCCAATTCGCCAGGTATGTTGTCAAATATTACCGCCGAGATGATAGGTTGGGTTAGGTTAGGTTATATTTCGTTATTGATGTATATGAATGTCCCACGGAGACGTAGAGGCCAACTCGCAAGGTATGTTGTCAAATATTACCGCGGAGATGTTAGGTTGGGTTAGGTTAAGTTATATTACGTTCTTGATGTATATAAAGATCACACGGAGACGTATAGGCCAATTCGCCAGGTATGTTGTCAAATATTACCGCCGAGATGATAGGTTGGGTTAGGTTAGGTTATATTTCGTTATTGATGTATATGAAGGTCCCACGGAGACGTAGAGGCCAACTCGCCAGGTATGTTGTCAAATATTACCGCGGTGATGTTAGGTTGGGTTAGGTTACGTTATATTACGTTATTGATGTATATGATGGTCAAACGGAGACGTAGAAGCCAACTCGCCAGAAATGATGTCATATATTACCGCCGAGATGTTAGGTTGGGTTAGGTTAGGTTATATTACGTTATTGATGTATATAAAGGTCCCACGGAGACATAGAGTCCAACAAGCCAGGAATGTGGTCAAATATTACCGCCGAGATGTTGGGTTGGGTTAGGTTAGGTTATATTACGTTATTGATGTATATAAGGGTCCCACGGAGACGGAGAAGCCAACTCGCCAGGAATGTTGTCAAATATTACCGCCGAGATGTTAGGTTGGGTTAGGTTAGGTTATATTACGTTCTTGAAGTATATAAAGGTCCCACGCAGACGTAGAGGCCAACAAGCCAGGAATGTTGTCAAATACTACCGTCGAGATGATAGGTTGGGTTACGTTAGGTAATATTACGTTATTCATGTATATGAAGGTCAAACGGAGACCTAGAGGCCAACTCGAAAGGAATGTTGTCAAATATTACCGGCGAGATGTTAGGTTGGGTTAGGTTAGGTTATATTTCGTTATTGATGTATATGAAGGTCCCACGGAGACGTAGAGGCCAACAAGACAGGAATGTGGTCAGATATTACCGCCGAGACGTTAGGTTGGGTTAGGTTAGGTTATATTACGTTATTGATGTATATAAAGGTCACACGGAGACGTAGAGGCCAACAAGACAGGAATGTGGTCAAATATTACCGCAGAGAAGATAGGTTGGGTTAGGTTAGGTTATATTACGATATTGATCTATATAAAGCTCCCACGGAGACGTAGAGGCCAACTCGCCAGGTATGTGGTCAAATATTACCGCGGAGATGTTAGGTTGGGTTAGGTTAGGTTATATTACGTTCTTGAAGTATATAAAGGTCCCACGCAGACGTAGAGGCCAACAAGCCAGGAATGTTGTCAAATACTACCGTCGAGATGATAGGTTGGGTTAGGTTATGTTATATTACGTTCTTGATGTATATAAAGATCCCACGGAGACATAGAGGCCAACAAGCCTGGAATGTGGTCAAATATTACCGCCGAGATGAAAGGTTGGGTTAGGTTAGGTTATATTACGTTATTGATGTATATAAAGGTCCTACGGAGACGTAGAGGCCAACTCGCAAGGTATGTTGTCAAATATTACCGCCGAGATGTTCGGTTGGGTTAGGTTACGTTATATTACGTTATTGATGTATATGATGGTCAAACGGAGACGTAGAAGCCAACTCGCCAGAAATGATGTCATATATTACCGCCGAGATGTTAGGTTGGGTTAGGTTAGGTTATATTACGTTATTGATGTATATAAAGGTCCCACGGAGACATAGAGTCCAACAAGCCAGGAATGTGGTCAAATATTACCGCCGAGATGTTGGGTTGGGTTAGGTTAGGTTATATTACGTTATTGATGTATATAAGGGTCCCACGGAGACGGAGAAGCCAACTCGCCAGGAATGTTGTCAAATATTACCGCCGAGATGTTAGGTTGGGTTAGGTTAGGTTATATTACGTTCTTGAAGTATATAAAGGTCCCACGCAGACGTAGAGGCCAACAAGCCAGGAATGTTGTCAAATACTACCGTCGAGATGATAGGTTGGGTTACGTTAGGTAATATTACGTTATTCATGTATATGAAGGTCAAACGGAGACCTAGAGGCCAACTCGAAAGGAATGTTGTCAAATATTACCGGCGAGATGTTAGGTTGGGTTAGGTTAGGTTATATTTCGTTATTGATGTATATGAAGGTCCCACGGAGACGTAGAGGCCAACAAGACAGGAATGTGGTCAGATATTACCGCCGAGACGTTAGGTTGGGTTAGGTTAGGTTATATTACGTTATTGATGTATATAAAGGTCACACGGAGACGTAGAGGCCAACAAGACAGGAATGTGGTCAAATATTACCGCAGAGAAGATAGGTTGGGTTAGGTTAGGTTATATTACGATATTGATCTATATAAAGCTCCCACGGAGACGTAGAGGCCAACTCGCCAGGTATGTGGTCAAATATTACCGCGGAGATGTTAGGTTGGGTTAGGTTAGGTTATATTACGTTCTTGAAGTATATAAAGGTCCCACGCAGACGTAGAGGCCAACAAGCCAGGAATGTTGTCAAATACTACCGTCGAGATGATAGGTTGGGTTAGGTTATGTTATATTACGTTCTTGATGTATATAAAGATCCCACGGAGACATAGAGGCCAACAAGCCTGGAATGTGGTCAAATATTACCGCCGAGATGAAAGGTTGGGTTAGGTTACGTTATATTACGTTATTGATGTATATGATGCTCAAACAGAGACGTAGAAGCCATCTCGCCAGGAATGATGTCAAATATTACCGCCGAGATGTTAGGTTGGTTTAGGTTAGGTTATATTACGTTATTAATGTATATAAAGGTCCCACGGAGACGGAGAAGCCAACTCGCCAGGAATGTGGTCAAATATTACCGCCGAGATGTTAGGTTGGGTTAGGTTAGGTTATATTACGTTCTTGATGTATATAAAGATCCCGCGGAGACGTAGAGGCCAACTCGCAATGTATGTTGTCAAATATTACCGCCGAGATGTTCGGTTGGGTTAGGTTAGGTTATATTACGTTATTGATGTATATAAAGGTCCCACGGAGACGGAGAAGCCAACTCGCCAGGAATGTTGTCAAATATTACCGCCGAGATGTTAGGTTGGGTTAGGTTAGGTTATATTACGTTATTAATGTATATAAAGGTCCCACGGAGACGGAGAAGCCAACTCGCCAGGAATGTGGTCAAATATTACCGCCGAGATTTTAGGTTGGGTTAGGTTACGTTACATTACGTTATTGATGTATATGATGGTCAAACAGAGACGTAGAAGCCATCTCGCCAGGAATGATGTCAAATATTACCGCCGAGATGTTAGGTTGGGTTAGGTTAGGTTATATTACGTTATTAATGTATATAAAGGTCCCACGGAGACGGAGAAGCCAACTCGCCAGGAATGTGGTCAAATATTACCGCCGAGATGTTAGGTTGGGTTAGGTCAGGTTATATTACGTTATTGATGTATATAAAGATCCCACGGAGACGTAGAGGCCAACTCGCCAGGAATAATGTCAAATATTACCGCCGCGATGATAGGTTGGGTTAGGTTACGTTATATTACGTTATTGATGTATATAAAGGTCCCACGGAGACGTAGAGGCCAACTCGCCAGGTATGTTGTCAAATATTACCGCGGTGATGTTAGGTTGGGTTAGGTTACGTTATATTACGTTATTGATGTATATGATGGTCAAACGGAGACGTAGAAGCCAACTCGCCAGGAATGATGTCATATATTACCGCCGAGATGTTAGGTTGGGTTGGGTTAGGTTATATTACGTTATTGATGTATATAAAGGTCCCACGGAGACATAGAGTCCAACAAGCCAGGAATGTGGTCAAATATTACCGCCGAGATGTTGGGTTGGGTTAGGTTAGGTTATATTACGTTATTGATGTATATAAGGGTCCCACGGAGACGGAGAAGCCAACTCGCCAGGAATGTTGTCAAATATTACCGCCGAGATGTTAGGTTGGATTAGGTTAGGTTATATTACGTTCTTGAAGTATATAAAGGTCCCACGCAGACGTAGAGGCCAACAAGCCAGGAATGTTGTCAAATACTACCGTCGAGATGATAGGTTGGGTTACGTTAGGTAATATTACGTTATTGATGTATATGAAGGTCAAACGGAGACCTAGAGGCCAACTCGAAAGGAATGTTGTCAAATATTACCGGCGAGATGTTAGGTTGGGTTAGGTTAGGTTATATTTCGTTATTGATGTATATGAAGGTCCCACGGAGACGTAGAGGCCGACTCGCCAGGTATGTGGTCAAATATTAGCGCGGAGATGTTAGGTTGGGTTAGGTTACGTTATATTACGTTATTGATGTATATGATGGTCAAACGGAGACGTAGAAGCCATCTCGCCAGGAATGATGTCAAATATTACCGCCGAGATGTTAGGGTGGGTTAGCTTACGTTATATTACGTTATTGATGTATATAAAGATCCCACGGAGACATAGAGGCCAACAAGCCAGGAATGTGGTCAAATATTACCGGCGAGATGTTAGGTTGGGTTAGCTAAGGTTATATTACGTTATTGATGTATATAAAGGTCCCACGGGGACGTAGAGGCCAACTCACCAGGTATGTGGTCAAATATTACCGCGGAGATGTTAGGTTGGGTTAGGTTACGTTATATTACGTTATTGATGTATATAAATGTCCCACGGGGACGTAGAGGCCAACTCGCCAGGTATGTGGTCAAATATTACCGCGGAGATGTTAGGTTGGGTTAGGTTACGTTATATTACGTTATTGATGTATATGATGGTCAAACAGAGACGTAGAAGCCATCTCGCCAGGAATGATGTCAAATATTACCGCCGAGATGTTAGGTTGTTTTAGGTTAGGTTATATTACGTTATTAATGTATATAAAGGTCCCACGGTGACGGAGGAGCCAACTCGCCAGGAATGTGGTCAAATATTACCGCCGAGATGTTAGGTTGGGTTAGGTTAGGTTATATTACGTTATTGATGTATATAAAGGTCCCACGGAGAGGTAGAGGCCAACTCGCCAGGAATGATGTCAAATATTACCGCCGCGATGATAGGTTGGGTTAGGTTACGTTATATTACGTTATTGCTGTATATAAAGGTCCCACGGAGACGGAGAAGCCAACTCGCCAGGAATGTTGTCAAATATTACCGCCGAGAAGGTAGGTTGGGTTAGGTTAGGTTATATTACGTTATTGATGTATATAAAGGTCCCACGGAGACGGAGAAGCCAACTCGCCAGGAATGTGGTCAAATATTACCGCCGAGATGTTAGATTGGGTTAGGTTAGGTTATATTACGTTATTGATGTATATAAAGATCCCACGGAGATGTAGAGGCCAACTCGCCAGGAATGATGTCAAATATTACCGCCGCGATGATAGGTTGGGTTAGGTTAGGTTATATTACGTTATTGATTTATAAAAAGGTCCCACGGAGACGTAGAAGCCAACTCGCCAGGAATGATGTCAAATATTACCTCCGAGATGTTAGGTTGGGTTAGGTTAGGTGATATTACGTTATTGATGTATATAAAGGTCCCACGGAGACATAGAGTCCAACAAGCCAGGAATGTGGTCAAATATTACCGCCGAGATGTTGGGTTGGGTTAGGTTAGGTTATATTACGTTATTGATGTATATAAGGGTCCCACGGAGACGTAGAAGCCATCTCGCCAGGAATGATGTCAAGTATTACCGCCGAGATGTTAGGGTGGGTTAGGTTACGTTATATTGCGTTATTGATGTATATAAAGGTCCCACGGAGACATAGAGGCCCACAAGCCAGGAATGTGTTCAAATATTACCGGCGAGATGTTAGGTTGGATTAGGTAAGGTTATATTACGTTATTGATGTATATAAAGGTCCCACGGGGACGTAGAGGCCAACTCACCAGGTATGTGGTCAAATATTACCGCGGAGATGTTAGGTTGGGTTAGGTTACGTTATATTACGTTATTGATGTATATGATGGTCAAACAGAGACGTAGAAGCCATCTCGCCAGGAATGATGTCAAATATTACCGCCGAGATGTTAGGTTGGGTTAGGTTAGGTTATATTACGTTATTAATGTATATAAAGGTCCCTCGGAGACGGAGAAGCCAACTCGCCAGGAATGTGGTCAAATATTACCGCCGAGATGTTAGGTTGGGTTAGGTAAGGTTATATTACGTTATTGATGTATATAAATGTCCCACGGGGACGTAGAGGCCAACTCACCAGGTATGTGGTCAAATATTACCGCCGCGATGATAGGTTGGGTTAGGTTACGTTATATTACGTTATTGATGTATATAAAGGTCCCACGGAGACGGAGAAGCCAACTCGCCAGGAATGTTGTCAAATATTACCGCCGAGAAGGTAGGTTGGGTTAGGTTAGGTTATATTACGTTATTGATGTATATAAAGGTCCCACGGAGACGGAGAAGCCAACTCGCCAGGAATGTTGTCAAATATTACCGCCGAGAGGGTAGGTTGGGTTAGGTTATGTTATATTACGTTCTTGATGTATATAAAGATCACACGGAGACGTAGAGGCCAATTCGCCAGGTATGTTGTCAAATATTACCGCCGAGATGATAGGTTGGGTTAGGTTAGGTTATATTACGTTATTGATGTATATAAAGGTCCCACGGAGACGGAGAAGCCAACTCGCCAGGAATGTTGTGAAATATTACCGCAGAGCAGATAGGTTGGGTTAGGTTATGTTATATTACGTTCTTGATGTATATAAAGATCACACGGATACGTAGAGGCCAATTCGCCAGGTATGTTGTCAAATATTACCGCCGAGATGATAGGTTGGGTTAGGTTAGGTTATATTTCGTTATTGATGTATATGAATGTCCCACGGAGACGTAGAGGCCAACTCGCAAGGTATGTTGTCAAATATTACCGCGGAGATGTTAGGTTGGGTTAGGTTACGTTATATTACGTTATTGATGTATATAAAGGTCCCACGGGAGACGGAGAAGCCAACTCGCCAGGAATGTTGTCAAATATTACCGCCGAGATGTTAGGTTGGGTTAGGTTAGGTTATATTACGTTATTAATGTATATAAAGGTCCCACGGAGACGGAGAAGCCAACTCGCCAGGAATGTGGTCAAATATTACCGCCGAGATTTTAGGTTGGGTTAGGTTACGTTACATTACGTTATTGATGTATATGATGGTCAAACAGAGACGTAGAAGCCATCTCGCCAGGAATGATGTCAAATATTACCGCCGAGATGTTAGGTTGGGTTAGGTTAGGTTATATTACGTTATTAATGTATATAAAGGTCCCACGGAGACGGAGAAGCCAACTCGCCAGGAATGTGGTCAAATATTACCGCCGAGATGTTAGGTTGGGTTAGGTTAGGTTATATTACGTTATTGATGTATATAAAGATCCCACGGAGACGTAGAGGCCAACTCGCCAGGAATAATGTCAAATATTACCGCCGCGATGATAGGTTGGGTTAGGTTACGTTATATTACGTTATTGATGTATATAAAGGTCCCACGGAGACGTAGAGGCCAACTCGCCAGGTATGTTGTCAAATATTACCGCGGTGATGTTAGGTTGGGTTAGGTTACGTTATATTACGTTATTGATGTATATGATGGTCAAACGGAGACGTAGAAGCCAACTCGCCAGGAATGATGTCATATATTACCGCCGAGATGTTAGGTTGGGTTGGGTTAGGTTATATTACGTTATTGATGTATATAAAGGTCCCACGGAGACATAGAGTCCAACAAGCCAGGAATGTGGTCAAATATTACCGCCGAGATGTTGGGTTGGGTTAGGTTAGGTTATATTACGTTATTGATGTATATAAGGGTCCCACGGAGACGGAGAAGCCAACTCGCCAGGAATGTTGTCAAATATTACCGCCGAGATGTTAGGTTGGGTTAGGTTAGGTTATATTACGTTCTTGAAGTATATAAAGGTCCCACGCAGACGTAGGGGCCAACAAGCCAGGAATGTTGTCAAATACTACCGTCGAGATGATAGGTTGGGTTACGTTAGGTAATATTACGTTATTGATGTATATGAAGGTCAAACGGAGACCTAGAGGCCAACTCGAAAGGAATGTTGTCAAATATTACCGGCGAGATGTTAGGTTGGGTTAGGTTAGGTTATATTTCGTTATTGATGTATATGAAGGTCCCACGCAGACGTAGAGGCCGACTCGCCAGGTATGTGGTCAAATATTAGCGCGGAGATGTTAGGTTGGGTTAGGTTACGTTATATTACGTTATTGATGTATATGATGGTCAAACGGAGACGTAGAAGCCATCTCGCCAGGAATGATGTCAAATATTACCGCCGAGATGTTAGGGTGGGTTAGCTTACGTTATATTACGTTATTGATGTATATAAAGATCCCACGGAGACATAGAGGCCAACAAGCCAGGAATGTGGTCAAATATTACCGGCGAGATGTTAGGTTGGGTTAGCTAAGGTTATATTACGTTATTGATGTATATAAAGGTCCCACGGGGACGTAGAGGCCAACTCACCAGGTATGTGGTCAAATATTACCGCGGAGATGTTAGGTTGGGTTAGGTTACGTTATATTACGTTATTGATGTATATAAATGTCCCACGGGGACGTAGAGGCCAACTCGCCAGGTATGTGGTCAAATATTACCGCGGAGATGTTAGATTGGGTTAGGTTACGTTATATTACGTTATTGATGTATATGATGGTCAAACAGAGACGTAGAAGCCATCTCGCCAGGAATGATGTCAAATATTACCGCCGAGATGTTAGGTTGTTTTAGGTTAGGTTATATTACGTTATTAATGTATATAAAGGTCCCACGGTGACGGAGAAGCCAACTCGCCAGGAATGTGGTCAAATATTACCGCCGAGATGTTAGGTTGGGTTAGGTTAGGTTATATTACGTTATTGATGTATATAAAGGTCCCACGGAGAGGTAGAGGCCAACTCGCCAGGAATGATGTCAAATATTACCGCCGCGATGATAGGTTGGGTTAGGTTACGTTATATTACGTTATTGCTGTATATAAAGGTCCCACGGAGACGGAGAAGCCAACTCGCCAGGAATGTTGTCAAATATTACCGCCGAGAAGGTAGGTTGGGTTAGGTTAGGTTATATTACGTTATTGATGTATATAAAGGTCCCACGGAGACGGAGAAGCCAACTCGCCAGGAATGTGGTCAAATATTACCGCCGAGATGTTAGATTGGGTTAGGTTAGGTTATATTACGTTATTGATGTATATAAAGATCCCACGGAGATGTAGAGGCCAACTCGCCAGGAATGATGTCAAATATTACCGCCGCGATGATAGGTTGGGTTAGGTTAGGTTATATTACGTTATTGATTTATAAAAAGGTCCCACGGAGACGTAGAAGCCAACTCGCCAGGAATGATGTCAAATATTACCTCCGAGATGTTAGGTTGGGTTAGGTTAGGTGATATTACGTTATTGATGTATATAAAGGTCCCACGGAGACATAGATTCCAACAAGCCAGGAATGTGGTCAAATATTACCGCCGAGATGTTGGGTTGGGTTAGGTTAGGTTATATTACGTTATTGATGTATATAAGGGTCCCACGGAGACGTAGAAGCCATCTCGCCAGGAATGATGTCAAGTATTACCGCCGAGATGTTAGGGTGGGTTAGGTTACGTTATATTGCGTTATTGATGTATATAAAGGTCCCACGGAGACATAGAGGCCCACAAGCCAGGAATGTGTTCAAATATTACCGGCGAGATGTTAGGTTGGATTAGGTAAGGTTATATTACGTTATTGATGTATATAAAGGTCCCACGGGGACGTAGAGGCCAACTCACCAGGTATGTGGTCAAATATTACCGCGGAGATGTTAGGTTGGGTTAGGTTACGTTATATTACGTTATTGATGTATATGATGGTCAAACAGAGACGTAGAAGCCATCTCGCCAGGAATGATGTCAAATATTACCGCCGAGATGTTAGGTTGGGTTAGGTTAGGTTATATTACGTTATTAATGTATATAAAGGTCCCTCGGAGACGGAGAAGCCAACTCGCCAGGAATGTGGTCAAATATTACCGCCGAGATGTTAGGTTGGGTTAGGTAAGGTTATATTACGTTATTGATGTATATAAATGTCCCACGGGGACGTAGAGGCCAACTCACCAGGTATGTGGTCAAATATTACCGCCGCGATGATAGGTTGGGTTAGGTTACGTTATATTACGTTATTGATGTATATAAAGGTCCCACGGAGACGGAGAAGCCAACTCGCCAGAAATGTTGTCAAATATTACCGCCGAGAAGGTAGGTTGGGTTAGGTTAGGTTATATTACGTTATTGATGTATATAAAGGTCCCACGGAGACGGAGAAGCCAACTCGCCAGGAATGTTGTCAAATATTACCGCCGAGAGGGTAGGTTGGGTTAGGTTATGTCATATTACGTTCTTGATGTATATAAAGATCACACGGAGACGTAGAGGCCAATTCGCCAGGTATGTTGTCAAATATTACCGCCGAGATGATAGGTTGGGTTAGGTTAGGTTATATTACGTTATTGATGTATATAAAGGTCCCACGGAGACGGAGAAGCCAACTCGCCAGGAATGTTGTGAAATATTACCGCAGAGCAGATAGGTTGGGTTAGGTTATGTTATATTACGTTCTTGATGTATATAAAGATCACACGGATACGTAGAGGCCAATTCGCCAGGTATGTTGTCAAATATTACCGCCGAGATGATAGGTTGGGTTAGGTTAGGTTATATTTCGTTATTGATGTATATGAATGTCCCACGGAGACGTAGAGGCCAACTCGCAAGGTATGTTGTCAAATATTACCGCGGAGATGTTAGGTTGGGTTAGGTTAAGTTATATTACGTTCTTGATGTATATAAAGATCACACGGAGACGTATAGGCCAATTCGCCAGGTATGTTGTCAAATATTACCGCCGAGATGATAGGTTGGGTTAGGTTAGGTTATATTTCGTTATTGATGTATATGAAGGTCCCACGGAGACGTAGAGGCCAACTCGCCAGGTATGTTGTCAAATATTACCGCGGTGATGTTAGGTTGGGTTAGGTTACGTTATATTACGTTATTGACGTATATGATGGTCAAACGGAGACGTAGAAGCCAACTCGCCAGGAATGATGTCATATATTACCGCCGAGATGTTAGGTTGGGTTAGGTTAGGTTATATTACGTTATTGATGTATATAAAGGTCCCACGGAGACATAGAGTCCAACAAGCCAGGAATGTGGTCAAATATTACCGCCGAGATGTTGGGTTGGGTTAGGTTAGGTTATATTACGTTATTGATGTATATAAGGGTCCCACGGAGACGGAGAAGCCAACTCGCCAGGAATGTTGTCAAATATTACCGCCGAGATGTTAGGTTGGGTTAGGTTAGGTTATATTACGTTCTTGAAGTATATAAACGTCCCACGCAGACGTAGAGGCCAACAAGCCAGGAATGTTGTCAAATATTACCGTCGAGATGATAGGTTGGGTTACGATAGGTAATATTACGTTATTGATGTATATGAAGGTCAAACGGAGACCTAGAGGACAACTCGAAAGGAATGTTGTCAAATATTACCGGCGAGATGTTAGGTTGGGTTAGGTTAGGTTATATTTCGTTATTGATGTATATGAAGGTCCCACGGAGACGTAGAGGCCGACTCGCCAGGTATGTGGTCAAATATTACCGCGGAGATGTTAGGTTGGGTTAGGTTACGTTATATTACGTTATTGATGTATATGATGGTCAAACGGAGACGTAGAAGCCATCTCGCCAGGAATGATGTCAAGTATTACCGCCGAGATGTTAGGGTGGGTTAGGTTACGTTATATTGCGTTATTGATGTATATAAAGGTCCCACGGAGACATAGAGGCCAACAAGCCAGGAATGTGTTCAAATATTACCGGCGAGATGTTAGGTTGGATTAGGTAAGGTTATATTACGTTATTGATGTATATAAAGGTCCCACGGGGACGTAGAGGCCAACTCACCAGGTATGTGGTCAAATATTACCGCCGCGATGATAGGTTGGGTTAGGTTACGTTATATTACGTTATTGATGTATATAAAGGTCCCACGGAGACGGAGAAGCCAACTCGCCAGGAATGTTGTCAAATATTACCGCCGAGAAGGTAGGTTGGGTTAGGTTAGGTTATATTACGTTATTGATGTATATAAAGGTCCCACGGAGACGGAGAAGCCAACTCGCCAGGAATGTTGTCAAATATTACCGCCGAGAGGGTAGGTTGGGTTAGGTTATGTTATATTACGTTCTTGATGTATATAAAGATCACACGGAGACGTAGAGGCCAATTCGCCAGGTATGTTGTCAAATATTACCGCCGAGATGATAGGTTGGGTTAGGTTAGGTTATATTTCGTTATTGATGTATATGAATGTCCCACGGAGACGTAGAGGCCAACTCGCAAGGTATGTTGTCAAATATTACCGCGGAGATGTTAGGTTGGGTTAGGTTAAGTTATATTACGTTCTTGTTGTATATAAAGATCACACGGAGACGTATAGGCCAATTCGCCAGGTATGTTGTCAAATATTACCGCCGAGATGATAGGTTGGGTTAGGTTAGGTTATATTTCGTTATTGATGTATATGAAGGTCCCACGGAGACGTAGAGGCCAACTCGCCAGGTATGTTGTCAAATATTACCGCGGTGATGTTAGGTTGGGTTAGGTTACGTTATATTACGTTATTGATGTATATGATGGTCAAACGGAGACGTAGAAGCCAACTCGCCAGGAATGATGTCATATATTACCGCCGAGATGTTAGGTTGGGTTAGGTTAGGTTATATTACGTTATTGATGTATATAAAGGTCCCACGGAGACATAGAGTCCAACAAGCCAGGAATGTGGTCAAATATTACCGCCGAGATGTTGGGTTGGGTTAGGTTAGGTTATATTACGTTATTGATGTATATAAGGGTCCCACGGAGACGGAGAAGCCAACTCGCCAGGAATGTTGTCAAATATTACCGCCGAGATGTTAGGTTGGGTTAGGTTAGGTTATATTACGTTCTTGAAGTATATAAAGGTCCCACGCAGACGTAGAGGCCAACAAGCCAGGAATGTTGTCAAATACTACCGTCGAGATGATAGGTTGGGTTACGTTAGGTAATATTACGTTATTCATGTATATGAAGGTCAAACGGAGACCTAGAGGCCAACTCGAAAGGAATGTTGTCAAATATTACCGGCGAGATGTTAGGTTGGGTTAGGTTAGGTTATATTTCGTTATTGATGTATATGAAGGTCCCACGGAGACGTAGAGGCCAACAAGACAGGAATGTGGTCAGATATTACCGCCGAGACGTTAGGTTGGGTTAGGTTAGGTTATATTACGTTATTGATGTATATAAAGGTCACACGGAGACGTAGAGGCCAACAAGACAGGAATGTGGTCAAATATTACCGCAGAGAAGATAGGTTGGGTTAGGTTAGGTTATATTACGATATTGATCTATATAAAGCTCCCACGGAGACGTAGAGGCCAACTCGCCAGGTATGTGGTCAAATATTACCGCGGAGATGTTAGGTTGGGTTAGGTTAGGTTATATTACGTTCTTGAAGTATATAAAGGTCCCACGCAGACGTAGAGGCCAACAAGCCAGGAATGTTGTCAAATACTACCGTCGAGATGATAGGTTGGGTTAGGTTATGTTATATTACGTTCTTGATGTATATAAAGATCCCACGGAGACATAGAGGCCAACAAGCCTGGAATGTGGTCAAATATTACCGCCGAGATGAAAGGTTGGGTTAGGTTAGGTTATATTACGTTATTGATGTATATGATGGTCAAACAGAGACGTAGAAGCCATCTCGCCAGGAATGATGTCAAATATTACCGCCGAGATGTTAGGTTGGGTTAGGTTAGGTTATATTACGTTATTAATGTATATAAAGGTCCCACGGAGACGGAGAAGCCAACTCGCCAGGAATGTGGTCAAATATTACCGCCGAGATGTTAGGTTGGGTTAGGTTAGGTTATATTACGTTATTGATGTATATAAAGATCCCACGGAGACGTAGAGGCCAACTCGCCAGGAATGATGTCAAATATTACCGCCGCGATGATAGGTTGGGTTAGGTTACGTTATATTACGTTATTGCTGTATATAAAGGTTCCACGGAGACGGAGAAGCCAACTCGCCAGGAATGTTGTCAAATATTACCGCCGAGAAGGTAGGTTGGGTTAGGTTAGGTTATATTACGTTATTGATGTATATAAAGGTCCCACGGAGACGGAGAAGCCAACTCGCCAGGAATGTGGTCAAATATTACCGCCGAGATGTTAGATTGGGTTAGGTTAGGTTATATTACGTTATTGATGTATATAAAGATCCCACGGAGATGTAGAGGCCAACTCGCCAGGAATGATGTCAAATATTACCGCCGCGATGATAGGTTGGGTTAGGTTAGGTTATATTACGTTATTGATTTATAAAAAGGTCCCACGGGGACGTAGAGGCCAACTCACCAGGTATGTGGTCAAATATTACCGCGGAGATGTTAGGTTGGGTTAGGTTACGTTATATTACGTTATTGATGTATATGATGGTCAAACAGAGACGTAGAAGCCATCTCGCCAGGAATGATGTCAAATATTACCGCCGAGATGTTAGGTTGGGTTAGGTTAGGTTATATTACGTTATTAATGTATATAAAGGTCCCTCGGAGACGGAGAAGCCAACTCGCCAGGAATGTGGTCAAATATTACCGCCGAGATGTTGGGTTGGGTTAGGTAAGGTTATATTACGTTATTGATGTATATAAATGTCCCACGGGGACGTAGAGGCCAACTCACCAGGTATGTGGTCAAATATTACCGCCGCGATGATAGGTTGGGTTAGGTTACGTTATATTACGTTATTGATGTATATAAAGGTCCCACGGAGACGGAGAAGCCAACTCGCCAGGAATGTTGTCAAATATTACCGCCGAGAAGGTAGGTTGGGTTAGGTTAGGTTATATTACGTTATTGATGTATATAAAGGTCCCACGGAGACGGAGAAGCCAACTCGCCAGGAATGTTGTCAAATATTACCGCCGAGGGGGTAGGTTGGGTTAGGTTATGTTATATTACGTTCTTGATGTATATAAAGATCACACGGAGACGTAGAGGCCAATTCGCCAAGTATGTTGTCAAATATTACCGCCGAGATGATAGGTTGGGTTAGGCTAGGTTATATTACGTTATTGATGTATATAAAGGTCCCACGGAGACGGAGAAGCCAACTCGCCAGGAATGTTGTCAAATATTACCGCAGAGCAGATAGGTTGGGTTAGGTTATGTTATATTACGTTCTTGATGTATATAAAGATCACACGGATACGTAGAGGCCAATTCGCCAGGTATGTTGTCAAATATTACCGCCGAGATGATAGGTTGGGTTAGGTTAGGTTATATTTCGTTATTGATGTATATGAATGTCCCACGGAGACGTAGAGGCCAACTCGCAAGGTATGTAGTCAAATATTACCGCGGAGATGTTAGGTTGGGTTAGGTTAAGTTATATTACGTTCTTGATGTATATAAAGATCACACGGAGACGTATAGGCCAATTCGCCAGGTATGTTGTCAAATATTACCGCCGTGATGATAGGTTGGGTTAGGTTAGGTTATATTTCGTTATTGATGTATATGAAGGTCCCACGGAGACGTAGAGGCCAACTCGCCAGGTATGTTGTCAAATATTACCGCGGTGATGTTAGGTTGGGTTAGGTTACGTTATATTACGTTATTGATGTATATGATGGTCAAACGGAGACGTAGAAGCCAACTCGCCAGGAATGATGTCATATATTACCGCCGAGATTTTAGGTTGGGTTAGGTTAGGTTATATTACGTTATTGATGTATATAAAGGTCCCACGGAGACATAGAGTCCAACAAGCCAGGAATGTGGTCAAATATTACCGCCGAGATGTTGGGTTGGGTTAGGTTAGGTTATATTACGTTATTGATGTATATAAGGGTCCCACGGAGACGGAGAAGCCAACTCGCCAGGAATGTTGTCAAATATTACCGCCGAGATGTTAGGTTGGGTTAGGTTAGGTTATATTACGTTCTTGAAGTATATAAAGGTCTCACGCAGACGTAGAGGCCAACAAGCCAGGAATGTTGTCAAATACTACCGTCGAGATGATAGGTTGGGTTACGTTAGGTAATATTACGTTATTCATGTATATGAAGGTCAAACGGAGACCTAGAGGCCAACTCGAAAGGAATGTTGTCAAATATTACCGGCGAGATGTTAGGTTGGGTTAGGTTAGGTTATATTTCGTTATTGATGTATATGAAGGTCCCACGGAGACGTAGAGGCCAACAAGACAGGAATGTGGTCAGATATTACCGCCGAGACGTTAGGTTGGGTTAGGTTAGGTTATATTACGTTATTGATGTATATAAAGGTCACACGGAGACGTAGAGGCCAACAAGACAGGAATGTGGTCAAATATTACCGCAGAGAAGATAGGTTGGGTTAGGTTAGGTTATATTACGATATTGATCTATATAAAGCTCCCACGGAGACGTAGAGGCCAACTCGCCAGGTATGTGGTCAAATATTACCGCGGAGATGTTAGGTTGGGTTAGGTTAGGTTATATTACGTTCTTGAAGTATATAAAGGTCCCACGCAGACGTAGAGGCCAACAAGCCAGGAATGTTGTCAAATACTACCGTCGAGATGATAGGTTGGGTTAGGTTATGTTATATTACGTTCTTGATGTATATAAAGATCCCACGGAGACATAGAGGCCAACAAGCCTGGAATGTGGTCAAATATTACCGCCGAGATGAAAGGTTGGTTTAGGTTAGGTTATATTACGTTATTGATGTATATAAAGGTCCTACGGAGACGTAGAGGCCAACTCGCAAGGTATGTTGTCAAATATTACCGCCGAGATGTTCGGTTGGGTTAGGTTAGGTTATATTACGTTATTGACGTATATAAAGGTCCCACGGAGACGGAGAAGCCAACTCGCCAGGAATGTTGTCAAATATTACCGCCGAGATGTTAGGTTGGGTTAGGTTAGGTTATATTACGTTCTTGAAGTATATAAACGTCCCACGCAGACGTAGAGGCCAACAAGCCAGGAATGTTGTCAAATATTACCGTCGAGATGATAGGTTGGGTTACGTTAGGTAATATTACGTTATTGATGTATATGAAGGTCAAACGGAGACCTAGAGGCCAACTCGAAAGGAATGTTGTCAAATATTACCGGCGAGATGTTAGGTTGGGTTAGGTTAGGTTATATTTCGTTATTGATGTATATGAAGGTCCCACGGAGACGTAGAGGCCGACTCGCCAGGTATGTGGTCAAATATTAGCGCGGAGATGTTAGGTTGGGTTAGGTTACGTTATATTACGTTATTGATGTATATGATGGTCAAACGGAGACGTAGAAGCCATCTCGCCAGGAATGATGTCAAATATTACCGCCGAGATGTTAGGGTGGGTTAGGTTACGTTATATTACGTTATTGATGTATATAAAGGTCCCACGGAGACATAGAGGCCAACAAGCCAGGAATGTGGTCAAATATTACCGGCGAGATGTTAGGTTGGGTTAGGTAAGGTTATATTACGTTATTGATGTATATAAAGGTCCCACGGGGACGTAGAGGCCAACTCACCAGGTATGTGGTCAAATATTACCGCGGAGATGTTAGGTTGGGTTAGGTTACGTTATATTACGTTATTGACGTATATAAATGTCCCACGGGGACGTAGAGGCCAACTCGCCAGGTATGTGGTCAAATATTACCGCGGAGATGTTAGGTTGGGTTAGGTTACGTTATATTACGTTATTGATGTATATGATGGTCAAACAGAGACGTAGAAGCCATCTCGCCAGGAATGATGTCAAATATTACCGCCGAGATGTTAGGTTGGGTTAGGTTAGGTTATATTACGTTATTAATGTATATAAAGGTCCCACGGAGACGGAGAAGCCAACTCGCCAGGAATGTGGTCAAATATTACCGCCGAGATGTTAGGTTGGGTTAGGTTAGGTTATATTACGTTATTGATGTATATAAAGATCCCACGGAGACGTAGAGGCCAACTCGCCAGGAATGATGTCAAATATTACCGCCGCGATGATAGGTTGGGTTAGGTTACGTTATATTACGTTATTGCTGTATATAAAGGTCCCACGGAGACGGAGAAGCCAACTCGCCAGGAATGTTGTCAAATATTACCGCCGAGAAGGTAGGTTGGGTTAGGTTAGGTTATATTACGTTATTGATGTATATAAAGGTCCCACGGAGACGGAGAAGCCAACTCGCCAGGAATGTGGTCAAATATTACCGCCGAGATGTTAGATTGGGTTAGGTTAGGTTATATTACGTTATTGATGTATATAAAGATCCCACGGAGATGTAGAGGCCAACTCGCCAGGAATGATGTCAAATATTACCGCCGCGATGATAGGTTGGGTTAGGTTAGGTTATATTACGTTATTCATTTATAAAAAGGTCCCACGGAGACGTAGAAGCCAACTCGCCAGGAATGATGTCAAATATTACCTCCGAGATGTTAGGTTGGGTTAGGTTAGGTGATATTACGTTATTGATGTATATAAAGGTCCCACGGAGACATAGAGTCCAACAAGCCAGGAATGTGGTCAAATATTACCGCCGAGATGTTCGGTTGGGTTAGGTTAGGTTATATTACGTTATTGATGTATATAAGGGTCCCACGGAGACGGAGAAGCCAACTCGCCAGGTATGTGGTCAAATATTACCGCGGAGATGTTAGGTTGGGTTAGGTTAGGTTATATTACGTTATTGATGTATATAAAGGTCCCACGGAGAAGGACAAGCCAACTCGCCAGGAATGTTGTCAAATATTACCGCAGAGAAGATAGGTTGGGTTAGGTTAGGTTATATTTCGTCATTGATGTATATGAAGGTCCTACGGAGACGTAGAGGCCAACTCGCAAGGTATGTTGTCATATATTACCGCCGAGATGTTCGGTTGGGTTAGGTTAGGTTATATTACGTTATTGACGTATATAAAGGTCCCACGGAGACGGAGAAGCCAACTCGCCAGGAATGTTGTCAAATATTACCGCCGAGATGTTAGGTTGGGTTAGGTTAGGTTATATTACGTTCTTGAAGTATATAAACGTCCCACGCAGACGTAGAGGCCAACAAACCAGGAATGTTGTCAAATATTACCGTCGAGATGATAGGTTGGGTTACGTTAGGTAATATTACGTTATTGATGTATATGAAGGTCAAACGGAGACCTAGAGGACAACTCGAAAGGAATGTTGTCAAATATTACCGGCGAGATGTTAGGTTGGGTTAGGTTAGGTTATATTTCGTTATTGATGTATATGAAGGTCCCACGGAGACGTAGAGGCCGACTCGCCAGGTATGTGGTCAAATATTAGCGCGGAGATGTTAGGTTGGGTTAGGTTACGTTATATTACGTTATTGATGTATATGATGGTCAAACGGAGACGTAGAAGCCATCTCGCCAGGAATGATGTCAAATATTACCGCCGAGATGTTAGGGTGGGTTAGGTTACGTTATATTACGTTATTGATGTATATAAAGGTCCCACGGAGACATAGAGGCCAACAAGCCAGGAATGTGGTCAAATATTACCGGCGAGATGTTAGGTTGGGTTAGGTAAGGTTATATTACGTTATTGATGTATATAAAGGTCCCACGGGGACGTAGAGGCCAACTCACCAGGTATGTGGTCAAATATTACCGCGGAGATGTTAGGTTGGGTTAGGTTACGTTATATTACGTTATTGATGTATATAAATGTCCCACGGGGACGTAGAGGCCAACTCGCCAGGTATGTGGTCAAATATTACCGCGGAGATGTTAGGTTGGGTTAGGTTACGTTATATTACGTTATTGATGTATATGATGGTCAAACAGAGACGTAGAAGCCATGTCGCCAGGAATGATGTCAAATATTACCGCCGAGATGTTAGGTTGTTTTAGGTTAGGTTATATTACGTTATTAATGTATATAAAGGTCCCACGGTGACGGAGAAGCCAACTCGCCAGGAATGTGGTCAAATATTACCGCCGAGATGTTAGGTTGGGTTAGGTTAGGTTATATTACGTTATTGATGTATATAAAGGTCCCACGGAGAGGTAGAGGCCAACTCGCCAGGAATGATGTCAAATATTACCGCCGCGATGATAGGTTGGGTTAGGTTACGTTATATTACGTTATTGCTGTATATAAAGGTCCCACGGAGACGGAGAAGCCAACTCGCCAGGAATGTTGTCAAATATTACCGCCGAGAAGGTAGGTTGGGTTAGGTTAGGTTATATTACGTTATTGATGTATATAAAGGTCCCACGGAGACGGAGAAGCCAACTCGCCAGGAATGTGGTCAAATATTACCGCCGAGATGTTAGATTGGGTTAGGTTAGGTTATATTACGTTATTGATGTATATAAAGATCCCACGGAGATGTAGAGGCCAACTCGCCAGGAATGATGTCAAATGTTACCGCCGCGATGATAGGTTGGGTTAGGTTACGTTATATTACGTTATTGCTGTATATAAAGGTCCCACGGAGACGGAGAAGCCAACTCGCCAGGAATGTTGTCAAATATTACCGCCGAGAAGGTAGGTTGGGTTAGGTTAGGTTATATTACGTTATTGATGTATATAAAGGTCCCACGGAGACGGAGAAGCCAACTCGCCAGGAATGTGGTCAAATATTACCGCCGAGATGTTAGATTGGGTTAGGTTAGGTTATATTACGTTATTGATGTATATAAAGATCCCACGGAGATGTAGAGGCCAACTCGCCAGGAATGATGTCAAATATTACCGCCGAGAAGGTAGGTTGGGTTAGGTTAGGTTATATTACGTTATTGATGTATATAAAGGTCCCACGGAGACGGAGAAGCCAACTCGCCAGGAATGTGGTCAAATATTACCGCCGAGATGTTAGATTGGGTTAGGTTAGGTTATATTACGTTATTGATGTATATAAAGATCCCACGGAGATGTAGAGGCCAACTCGCCAGGAATGATGTCAAATATTACCGCCGCGATGATAGGTTGGGTTAGGTTACGTTATATTACGTTATTGCTGTATATAAAGGTCCCACGGAGACGGAGAAGCCAACTCGCCAGGAATGTTGTCAAATATTACCGCCGAGAAGGTAGGTTGGGTTAGGTTAGGTTATATTACGTTATTGATGTATATAAAGGTCCCACGGAGACGGAGAAGCCAACTCGCCAGGAATGTGGTCAAATATTACCGCCGAGATGTTAGATTGGGTTAGGTTAGGTTATATTACGTTATTGATGTATATAAAGATCCCACGGAGATGTAGAGGCCAACTCGCCAGGAATGATGTCAAATATTACCGCCGCGATGATAGGTTGGGTTAGGTTAGGTTATATTACGTTATTGATTTATAAAAAGGTCCCACGGGGACGTAGAGGCCAACTCACCAGGTATGTGGTCAAATATTACCGCGGAGATGTTAGGTTGGGTTAGGTTACGTTATATTTCGTAATTGATGTATATGATGGTCAAACAGAGACGTAGAAGCCATCTCGCCAGGAATGATGTCAAATATTACCGCCGAGATGTTAGGTTGGGTTAGGTTAGGTTATATTACGTTATTAATGTATATAAAGGTCCCTCGGAGACGGAGAAGCCAACTCGCCAGGAATGTGGTCAAATATTACCGCCGAGATGTTAGGTTGGGTTAGGTAAGGTTATATTACGTTATTGATGTATATAAATGTCCCACGGGGACGTAGAGGCCAACTCACCAGGTATGTGGTCAAATATTACCGCCGCGATGATAGGTTGGGTTAGGTTACGTTATATTACGTTATTGATGTATATAAAGGTCCCACGGAGACGGAGAAGCCAACTCGCCAGGAATGTTGTCAAATATTACCGCAGAGCAGATAGGTTGGGTTAGGTTATGTTATATTACGTTCTTGATGTATATAAAGATCACACGGATACGTAGAGGCCAATTCGCCAGGTATGTTGTCAAATATTACCGCCGAGATGATAGGTTGGGTTAGGTTAGGTTATATTTCGTTATTGATGTATATGAATGTCCCACGGAGACGTAGAGGCCAACTCGCAAGGTATGTTGTCAAATATTACCGCGGAGATGTTAGGTTGGGTTAGGTTAAGTTATATTACGTTCTTGATGTATATAAAGATCACACGGAGACGTATAGGCCAATTCGCCAGGTATGTTGTCAAATATTACCGCCGAGATGATAGGTTGGGTTACGTTAGGTAATATTACGTTATTCATGTATATGAAGGTCAAACGGAGACCTAGAGGCCAACTTGAAAGGAATGTTGTCAAATATTACCGGCGAGATGTTAGGTTGGGTTAGGTTAGGTTATATTTCGTTATTGATGTATATGAAGGTCCCACGGAGACGTAGAGGCCAACAAGACAGGAATGTGGTCAGATATTACCGCCGAGACGTTAGGTTGGGTTAGGTTAGGTTATATTACGTTCTTGATGTATATAAAGATCCCACGGAGACATAGAGGCCAACAAGCCTGGAATGTGGTCAAATATTACCGCCGAGATGAAAGGTTGGGTTAGGTTAGGTTATATTACGTTATTGATGTATATAAAGGTCCTACGGAGACGTAGAGGCCAACTCGCAAGGTATGTTGTCAAATATTACCGCCGAGATGTTCGGTTGGGTTAGGTTAGGTTATATTACGTTATTGACGTATATAAAGGTCCCACGGAGACGGAGAAGCCAACTCGCCAGGAATGTTGTCAAATATTACCGCCGAGATGTTAGGTTGGGTTAGGTTAGGTTATATTACGTTCTTGAAGTATATAAACGTCCCACGCAGACGTAGAGGCCAACAAGCCAGGAATGTTGTCAAATATTACCGTCGAGATGATAGGTTGGGTTACGTTAGGTAATATTACGTTATTGATGTATATGAAGGTCAAACGGAGACCTAGAGGCCAACTCGAAAGGAATGTTGTCAAATATTACCGGCGAGATGTTAGGTTGGGTTAGGTTAGGTTATATTTCGTTATTGATGTATATGAAGGTCCCACGGAGACGTAGAGGCCGACTCGCCAGGTATGTGGTCAAATATTAGCGCGGAGATGTTAGGTTGGATTAGGTTACGTTATATTACGTTATTGATGTATATGATGGTCAAACGGAGACGTAGAAGCCATCTCGCCAGGAATGATGTCAAATATTACCGCCGAGATGTTAGGGTGGGTTAGGTTACGTTATATTACGTTATTGATGTATATAAAGGTCCCACGGAGACATAGAGGCCAACAAGCCAGGAATGTGGTCAAATATTACCGGCGAGATGTCAGGTTGGGTTAGGTAAGGTTATATTACGTTATTGATGTATATAAAGGTCCCACGGGGACGTAGAGGCCAACTCACCAGGTATGTGGTCAAATATTACCGCGGAGATGTTACGTTGGGTTAGGTTACGTTATATTACGTTATTGATGTATATGATGGTCAAACAGAGACGTAGAAGCCATCTCGCCAGGAATGATGTCAAATATTACCGCCGCGATGATAGGTTGGGTTAGGTTAGGTTATATTACGTTATTGATTTATAAAAAGGTCCCACGGAGACGTAGAAGCCAACTCGCCAGGAATGATGTCAAATATTACCTCCGAGATGTTAGGTTGGGTTAGGTTAGGTGATATTACGTTATTGATGTATATAAAGGTCCCACGGAGACATAGAGTCCAACAAGCCAGGAATGTGGTCAAATATTACCGCCGAGATGTTCGGTTGGGTTAGGTTAGGTTATATTACGTTATTGATGTATATAAGGGTCCCACGGAGACGGAGAAGCCAACTCGCCAGGTATGTGGTCAAATATTACCGCGGAGATGTTAGGTTGGGTTAGGTTAGGTTATATTACGTTATTGATGTATATAAAGGTCCCACGGAGAAGGACAAGCCAACTCGCCAGGAATGTTGTCAAATATTACCGCAGAGAAGATAGGTTGGGTTAGGTTAGGTTATATTTCGTCATTGATGTATATGAAGGTCCCACGGAGACGTAGAGGCCAACTCGCCAGGTATGTGGTCAAATATTACCGCGGAGATGTTAGGTTGGGTTAGGTTAGGTTATATTACGTTATTGATGTATATAAAGGTCACACGGAGACGTAGAGGCCAACAAGACAGGAATGTGGTCAAATATTACCGCCGAGAGGTTAGGTTGGGTTAGGTTAAGTTATATTACGATATTGATCTATATAAAGCTCCCACGGAGACGTAGAGGACAACTCGCCAGGAATGATGTCAAATATTACCGCCGAGATTTTAGGTTGGGTTAGGTTAGGTTATATTACGTTATTGCTGTATATAAAGGTCCCACGGAGACATAGAGGCCAACAAGCCTGGAATGTGGTCAAATATTACCGCCGAGATGAAAGGTTGGGTTAGGTTAGGTTATATTACGTTATTGATGTATATAAAGGTCCTACGGAGACGTAGAGGCCAACTCGCCAGGTATGTTTTCATTTATTACCGCCGATAAGTTAGGTTGGGTTTGGTTAGGTTATATTACGTTATTGATGTATATAAAGGCCCCACGGAGACGGACAAGCCAACTCGCCAGGAATGTTGTCAAATATTAACGCAGAGAAGATAGGTTGGGTTAGGTAGTGTTATATTACGTTCTTGATGTATATAAAGATCACACGGAGACGTAGAGGCCAATTCGCCAGGTACGTTGTCAAATATTACCGCCGAGATGTTCGGTTGGGTTAGGTTGAGTTATATTACGTTATTGATGTATATAAAGGTCCCACGGAGACGGAGAAGCAAACTCGCCAGGAATGTTGTCAAATATTACCGCCGAGATGTTAGGGTGGGTTAGGTTACGTTATATTACGTTATTGATGTATATAAAGGTCCCACGGAGACATAGAGGCCAACAAGCCAGGAATGTGGTCAAATATTACCGGCGAGATGTTAGGTTGGGTTAGGTAAGGTTATATTACGTTATTGATGTATATAAAGGTCCCACGGGGACGTAGAGGCCAATTCGCCAGGTACGTTGTCAAATATTACCGCCGAGATGTTCGGTTGGGTTAGGTTGAGTTATATTACGTTATTGATGTATATAAAGGTCCCACGGAGACGTAGAGGCCAACTCGCCAGGAATGTTATCAAATACTACCGTCGAGATGATAGGTTGTGTTACGTTAGGTTATATTACGTTATTGATGTATATGAAGGTCAAACGGAGACCTAGAGGCCAACTCGATGTGAATGTTGTCAAATATTACCGGCGAGATGTTAGGTTGGGTTAGGTAAGGTTATATTACGTTATTGATGTCTATAAAGGTCCCACGGGGACGTAGAGGCCATCTCGCCAGGAATGTTGTCAAATATTACCGCCGAGTTGATAGGTTGGGTTAGGTTACGTTATATTACGTTATTGATGTATATGAAGGTCCCACGGAGACGTAGAGTCCAACTCGCCAGGTATGTTGTCAAATATTACCGCCGAGATGTTAGGTTGGTTTAGGTTAGGTTATATTACGTTATAGATGTATATAAAGGTCCCACGGAGACGTAGAGGCCAACAAGCCAGGAATGTGGTCAAATATTACCGCCGAGATGTTAGGTTGGGTTAGGTTAGGTTATATTACGTTATAGATGTATATAAAGGTCCCACGGAGACGTAGAGGCCAACAAGCCAGGAATGTGGTCAAATATTACCGCCGAGATGTTAGGTTGGGTTAGGTTAGGTTATATTACGATATTGATGTATATAAAGTTCCCACGGAGACGTAGAGGCCAACTCGCCAGGAATGACGTCAAATATTACCGCAGAGATTTTAGGTTGGGTTAGGTTACGTTATATTACGTTATTGATGTATATAAAGGTCCCGCGGAGACGTAGAGGCCAACAAGCCAGGAATGTGGTCAAATATTATCGCCGAGATGTTAGGTTGGGTTACGTTAGGTAATATTACGTTATTGATGTATATGAAGGTCAAACGGAGACCTAGAGGCCAACTCGAAAGGAATGTTGTCAAATATTACCGGCGAGATGTTAGGTTGGGTTACGTTAGGTAATATTACGTTATTGATGTATATGAAGGTCAAACGGAGACCTAGAGGCCAACTCGAAAGGAATGTTGTCAAATATTACCGGCGAGATGTTAGGTTGGGTTAGGTTAGGTTATATTTCGTTATTGATGTATATGAAGGTCCCACGGAGACGTAGAGGCCGACTCGCCAGGTATGTGGTCAAATATTACCGGGGAGATGTTAGGTTGGGTTAGGTTACGTTATATTACGTTATTGATGTATATGATGGTCAAACGGAGACGTAGAAGCCATCTCGCCAGGAATGATGTCAAATATTACCGCCGAGATGTTAGGGTGGGTTAGGTTACGTTATATTACGTTATTGATGTATATAAAGGTCCCACGGAGACATAGAGGCCAACAAGTCAGGAATGTGGTCAAATATTACCGGCGAGATGTTAGGTTGGGTTAGGTAAGGTTATATTACGTTATTGATGTATATAAAGGTCCCACGGGGACGTAGAGGCCAACTCACCAGGTATGTGGTCAAATATTACCGCGGAGATGTTAGGTTGGGTTAGGTTACGTTATATTACGTTATTGATGTATATGATGGTCAAACAGAGACGTAGAAGCCATCTCGCCAGGAATGATGTCAAATATTACCGCCGAGATGTTAGGTTGGGTTAGGTTAGGTTATATTACGTTATTAATGTATATAAAGGTCCCACGGAGCCGGAGAAGCCAACTCGCCAAGAATGTGGTCAAATATTACCGCCGAGATGTTAGGTTGGGTTAGGTAAGGTTATATTACGTTATTGATGTATATAAATGTCCCACGGGGACGTAGAGGCCAACTCACCAGGTAAGTGGTCAAATATTACCGCGGAGATGTTAGGTTGGGTTAGGTTACGTTATATTACGTTATTGATGTATATGATGGTCAAACAGAGACGTAGAAGCCATCTCGCCAGGAATGATGTCAAATATTACCGCCGAGATGTTAGGTTGGGTTAGGTTAGGTTATATTACGTTATTAATGTATATAAAGGTCCCACGGATACGGAGAAGCCAACTCGCCAGGAATGTGGTCAAATATTACCGCCGAGATGTTAGGTTGGGTTATTTTAGGTTATATTACGTTATTGATGTATATAAAGATCCCACGGAGACGTAGAGGCCAACTCGCCAGGAATGATGTCAAATATTACCGCCGCGATGATAGGTTGGGTTAGGTTACGTTATATTACGTTATTGATGTATATAAAGGTCCCACGGAGACGGAGAAGCCAACTCGCCAGGAATGTTGTCAAATATTACCGCCGAGAGGGTAGGTTGGGTTAGGTTATGTTATATTACGTTCTTGATGTATATAAAGATCACACGGAGACGTAGAGGCCAATTCGCCAGGTATGTTGTCAAATATTACCGCCGAGATGATAGGTTGGGTTAGGTTAGGTTATATTTCGTTATTGATGTATATGATGGTCCCACGGAGACGTAGAGGCCAACTCGCAAGGTATGTTGTCAAATATTACCGCCGAGATGTTAGGTTGGGTTAGGTTAGGTTATATTACGTTATTGATGTATATAAGGGTCCTACGGAGACGTAGAGGCCAACTCGCCAGGTATGTTTTCAATTATTACCGCCGAGAAGTTATGTTGGGTTAGGTTTGGTTATATTACGTTATTGATGTAGATAAAGGTCCCACGGAGACGGAGAAGCCAACTCGCCAGGAATATTGTCAAATATTACCGCCGAGAAGATAGGTTGGGTTAGGTTATGTTATATTACGTTCTTGATGTATATAAAGATCCCGCGGAGACGTAGAGGCCAACTCGCAAGGTATGTTGTCAAATATTACCGCCGAGATGTTCGGTTGGGTTAGGTTAGGTTATATTACGTTATTGATGTATATAAAGGTCCCACGGAGACGTAGAGGCCAACAAGACAAGAATGTCGTCAAATATTACCGCCGAGATGTTAGGTTGGGTTACGTTAGGTTATATTACGTTATTGATTTATATAAAGCTCCCACGGAGACGTAGAGGCCAACTCGCCAGGAATGATGTCAAATATTACCGCCGAGATTTTAGGTTGGGTTAGGTTAGGTTATATTACGTTATTGATGTCTATAAAGGTCCCACGGGGACGTAGAGGCCATCTCGCCAGTAATGTTGTCCAATATTACCGCCGAGATGATAGGTTGGTTTAGGTTACGTTATATTACGTTATTGATGTATATGAAGGTCCCACGGAGACGTAGAGTCCAACTCGCCAGGTATGTTGTCAAATATTACCGCCGAGATGTTCGGTTGGGTAAGATTAGGTTATATTACGTTATTGATGTATATAAAGCTCCCACGGAGACGTAGAGGCCAACTCGCCAGGAATGTTGTCAAATACTACCGTCGAGATGATAGGTTGTGTTACGTTAGGTTATATTACGTTATTGATGTATATGAAGGTCAAACGGAGACCTAGAGGCCAACTCGATGTGAATGTTGTCAAATATTACCGGCGAGATGTTAGGTTGGGTTACGTTAGGTTATATTACGTTATTGATGTATATGAAGGTCAAACGGAGACCTAGAGGCCAACTCGATGTGAATGTTGTCAAATATTACCGGCGAGATGTTAGGTTGGGTTAGGTAAGGTTATATTACGTTATTGATGTCTATAAAGGTCCCACGGGGACGTAGAGGCCATCTCGCCAGGAATGTTGTCAAATATTACCGCCGAGTTGATAGGTTGGGTTAGGTTACGTTATATTACGGTATTGATGTATATGAAGGTCCCACGGAGACGTAGAGGCCAATTCGCCAGGTATGTTGTCAAATATTACCGCCGAGATGATAGGTTGCGTTAGGTTAGGTTATATTTCGTTATTGATGTATATGAAGGTCCCACGGAGACGTAGAGGCCAACTCGCCAGGAATGATGTCAAATATTACCGCCGAGATTTTAGGTTGGGTTAGGTTACGTTATATTACGTTATTGATGTATATAAATGTCGCGCGGAGACGTAGAGGCCAACAAGCCAGGAATGTGGTCAAGTATTATCGCCGAGATGTTAGGTTGGTTTAGGTTAGGCTATATTACGTGATAGATGTATATAAAGGTCCCACGGACACGTAGAGGCCATCTCGCCAGGAATGATGTCAAATATTACCGCCGAGATTTTAGGTTGGGTTAGGTTAGGTTATATTACGTTATTGATGTATATAAAGGTCACACGGAGACGTAGAGGACAACAAGACAGGAATGTGGTCAAATATTACCGCCGAGATGTTAGGTTGGGTTAGGTTAGGTTATATTACGTTATTGATGTATATAAAGGTCACACGGAGACGTAGAGGACAACAAGACAGGAATGTGGTCAAATATTGCGCCGAGATGTTAGGTTGGGTTAGGTTAGGTTATATTACGTTATTGATGTATATAAAGGTCCCACGGAGACGTAGAGGCCAACAAGACAGGAATGTGGTCAAATACTACCGTCGAGATGATAGGTTGTGTTACGTTAGGTTATATTACGTTATTGATGTATATGAAGGTCAAAAGGAGACCTAGAGGCCAACTCGATGTGAATGTTGTCAAATATTACCGGCGAGATGTTAGGTTGGGTTAGGTAAGGTTATATTACGTTATTGATGTCTATAAAGGTCCCACGGGGACGTAGAGGCCATCTCGCCAGGAATGTTGTCAAATATTACCGCCGAGTTGATAGGTTGGGTTAGGTTACGTTATATTTCGTTATTGATGTATATGAAGGTACCACGGAGACGTAGAGGCCAACAAGACAGGAATGTGGTCAAATATTACCGCCGAGATGTTAGGTTGGGTTAGGTTGGGTTATATTACGTTATTGATGTATATAAAGGTCCTACGGAGGCATAGAGGCCAACAAGCCTGGAATGTGGTCAAATATTACCGCCGAGATGAAAGGTTGGGTTAGGTTAGGTTATATTACGTTATTGATGTATATAAAGGTCCCGCGGAGACATAGAGGCCAACAAGCCAGGAGTGTGGTCAAATATTACCGCCGAGATGTTAGGTTGGGTTAGGTTAGGTTATATTACGTTATTGATGTATATAAGGGTCCTACGGAGACGTAGAGGCCAACTCGCCGGGTATGTTTTCAATTATTACCGCCGAGAAGTTAAGTTGGGTTAGGTTTGGTTATATTACGTTATTGATGTAGATAAAGGTCCCACGGAGACAGAGAAGCCAACTCGCCAGGTATATTGTCAAATATTACCGCCGAGAAGATAGGTTGGGTTAGGTTATGTTATATTACGTTCTTGATGTATATAAAGATCCCGCGGAGACGTAGAGGCCAACAAGCCAGGAATGTTGTCAAATATTACCGTCGAGATGATAGGTTGGGTTACGTTAGGTAATATTACGTTATTGATGTATATGAAGGTCAAACGGAGACCTAGAGGCCAACTCGAAAGGAATGTTGTCAAATATTATCGGCGAGATGTTAGGTTGGGTTAGGTTAGGTTATATTTCGTTATTGATGTATATGAAGGTCCCACGGAGACGTAGAGGCCAACAAGACAGGAATGTGGTCAAATATTATCGCCGAGATGTTAGGTTGGGTTAGGTTAGATTATATTACGTTATTGATGTATATAAAGTTCACACGGAGACGTAGAGGCCAACAAGACAGGAATGTGTTCAAATATTACCGCCGAGATGTTAGGTTGGGTTAGGTTAGGTTATATTACGATATTGATCTATATAAAGCTCCCACGGAGACGTAGAGGCCAAATCGCCAGGAATGATGTCAAATATTACCGCCGAGATGTTAGGTTGGGTTAGGTTAGGTTATATTACGTTATGGATGTATATAAAGGTCCCACGGAGACATAGAGGCCAACAAGCCAGGAATGTGGTCAAATATTACCCCCGAGATGTTAGATTGGGTTAGGTTAGGTTATATTACGTTATTGATGTATATAAAAGTCCCACGTAGTCGTAGAGGCCAACAAGCCAGGAATGTGGTCAAATATTACCGCCGAGATGTTAGGTTGGGTTAGGTTAGGTTATATTACGTTATTGATGTATATAAAGCTCCCACGGAGACGTAGAAGCCAACTCGCCATGTATGTTTTCAAATATTACCGCCGAGATGTTCGGTTGGGTAAGGTTAGGTTATATTACGTTATTGATGTATATAAAGTTCCTACGGAAACGGAGAAGCCAACTCGCCAGGAATGTTGTCAAATATTACCGCCGAGAAGATAGGTTGGGTTAGGTTATGTTATATTACGTTCTTGATGTATATAAATATCACACGGAGACGTAGAGGCCAATTCGCCAGGTATGTTGTCAAACATTACCTCCGAGATGATAGGTTGGGTTAGGTTAGGTTATATTTCGTTATTGATGTATATGAAGGTCCCACGGAGACGTAGAGGCCAACTCGCAAGGTATGTTGTCAAATATTACCGCGGAGATGTTAGGTTGGGTTAGGTTAAGTTATATTACGTTCTTGATGTATATAAAGGTCACACGGAGACGTATAGGCCAATTCGCCAGGTATGTTGTCAAATATTACCGCCGAGATGATAGGTTGGGTTAGGTTAGGTTATATTTCGTTATTGATGTATATGAAGGTCCCACGGAGACGTAGAGGCCAACTCGCCAGGTATGTTGTCAAATATTACCGCGGTGATGTTAGGTTGGGTTAGGTTACGTTATATTACGTTATTGATATATATGATGGTCAAACGGAGACGTAGAAGCCAACTCGCCAGGAATGATGTCAAATATTACCGCCGAGATGTTAGGTTGGGTTAGGTTAGGTTATATTACGTTAATGATGTATATAAAGGTCCCACGGAGACATAGAGTCCAACAAGCCAGGAATGTGGTCAAATATTACCGCCGAGATGTTGGGTTGGGTTAGGTTAGGTTATATTACGTTATTGATGTATATAAGGGTCCCACGGAGACGGAGAAGCCAACTCGCCAGGAACGTTGTCAAATACTACCGTCGAGATGATAGGTTGGGTTACGTTAGGTAATATTACGTTATTCATGTATATGAAGGTCAAACGGAGACCTAGAGGCCAACTCGAAAGGAATGTTGTCAAATATTACCGCAGAGAAGATAGGTTGGGTTAGATAATGTTATATTACGTTCTTGATGTATATAAAGATCACACGGAGACCTAGAGGCCAACTCGAAAGGAATGTTGTCAAATATTACCGGCGAGATGTTAGGTTGGGTTAGGTTAGGTTATATTTCGTTATTGATGTATATGAAGGTCCCACGGAGACGTAGAGGCCAACTCGCCAGGAATGATGTCAAATATTACCGCCGAGATTTTAGGTTGGGTTAGGTTACGTTATATTACGTTATTGATGTATATAAATGTCCCGCGGAGACGTAGAGGCCAACAAGCCAGGAATGTGGTCAAGTATTATCGCCGAGATGTTAGGTTGGTTTAGGTTAGGCTATATTACGTGATAGATGTATATAAAGGTCCCACGGACACGTAGAGGCCAACTCGCCAGGAATGATGTCAAATATTACCGCCGAGATTTTAGGTTGGGTTAGGTTAGGTTATATTACGTTATTGATGTATATAAAGGTCACACGGAGACGTAGAGGACAACAAGACAGGAATGTGGTCAAATATTACCGCCGAGATGTTAGGTTGGGTTAGGTTAGGTTATATTACGTTATTGATGTATATAAAGGTCACACGGAGACGTAGAGGACAACAAGACAGGAATGTGGTCAAATATTGCGCCGAGATGTTAGGTTGGGTTAGGTTAGGTTATATTACGTTATTGATGTATATAAAGGTCCCACGGAGACGTAGAGGCCAACAAGACAGGAATGTGGTCAAATACTACCGTCGAGATGATAGGTTGTGTTACGTTAGGTTATATTACGTTATTGATGTATATGAAGGTCAAAAGGAGACCTAGAGGCCAACTCGATGTGAATGTTGTCAAATATTACCGGCGAGATGTTAGGTTGGGTTAGGTAAGGTTATATTACGTTATTGATGTCTATAAAGGTCCCACGGGGACGTAGAGGCCATCTCGCCAGGAATGTTGTCAAATATTACCGCCGAGTTGATAGGTTGGGTTAGGTTACGTTATATTTCGTTATTGATGTATATGAAGGTACCACGGAGACGTAGAGGCCAACAAGACAGGAATGTGGTCAAATATTACCGCCGAGATGTTAGGTTGGGTTAGGTTGGGTTATATTACGTTATTGATGTATATAAAGGTCCTACGGAGGCATAGAGGCCAACAAGCCTGGAATGTGGTCAAATATTACCGCCGAGATGAAAGGTTGGGTTAGGTTAGGTTAAATTACGTTATTGATGTATATAAAGGTCCCGCGGAGACATAGAGGCCAACAAGCCAGGAGTGTGGTCAAATATTACCGCCGAGATGTTAGGTTGGGTTAGGTTAGGTTATATTACGTTATTGATGTATATAAGGGTCCTACGGAGACGTAGAGGCCAACTCGCCGGGTATGTTTTCAATTATTACCGCCGAGAAGTTAAGTTGGGTTAGGTTTGGTTATATTACGTTATTGATGTAGATAAAGGTCCCACGGAGACGGAGAAGCCAACTCGCCAGGTATATTGTCAAATATTACCGCCGAGAAGATAGGTTGGGTTAGGTTATGTTATATTACGTTCTTGATGTATATAAAGATCCCGCGGAGACGTAGAGGCCAACAAGCCAGGAATGTTGTCAAATATTACCGTCGAGATGATAGGTTGGGTTACGTTAGGTAATATTACGTTATTGATGTATATGAAGGTCAAACGGAGACCTAGAGGCCAACTCGAAAGGAATGTTGTCAAATATTATCGGCGAGATGTTAGGTTGGGTTAGGTTAGGTTATATTTCGTTATTGATGTATATGAAGGTCCCACGGAGACGTAGAGGCCAACAAGACAGGAATGTGGTCAAATATTATCGCCGAGATGTTAGGTTGGGTTAGGTTAGATTATATTACGTTATTGATGTATATAAAGTTAACACGGAGACGTAGAGGCCAACAAGACAGGAATGTGTTCAAATATTACCGCCGAGATGTTAGGTTGGGTTAGGTTAGGTTATATTACGATATTGATCTATATAAAGCTCCCACGGAGACGTAGAGGCCAAATCGCCAGGAATGATGTCAAATATTACCGCCGAGATGTTAGGTTGGGTTAGGTTAGGTTATATTACGTTATGGATGTATATAAAGGTCCCACGGAGACATAGAGGCCAACAAGCCAGGAATGTGGTCAAATATTACCCCCGAGATGTTAGATTGGGTTAGGTTAGGTTATATTACGTTATTGATGTATATAAAAGTCCCACGTAGTCGTAGAGGCCAACAAGCCAGGAATGTGGTCAAATATTACCGCCGAGATGTTAGGTTGGGTTAGGTTAGGTTATATTACGTTATTGATGTATATAAAGCTCCCACGGAGACGTAGAAGCCAACTCGCCATGTATGTTTTCAAATATTACCGCCGAGATGTTCGGTTGGGTAAGGTTAGCTTATATTACGTTATTGATGTATATAAAGTTCCTACGGAAACGGAGAAGCCAACTCGCCAGGAATGTTGTCAAATATTACCGCCGAGAAGATAGGTTGGGTTAGGTTATGTTATATTACGTTCTTGATGTATATAAATATCACACGGAGACGTAGAGGCCAATTCGCCAGGTATGTTGTCAAACATTACCTCCGAGATGATAGGTTGGGTTAGGTTAGGTTATATTTCGTTATTGATGTATATGAAGGTCCCACGGAGACGTAGAGGCCAACTCGCAAGGTATGTTGTCAAATATTACCGCGGAGATGTTAGGTTGGGTTAGGTTAAGTTATATTACGTTCTTGATGTATATAAAGGTCACACGGAGACGTATAGGCCAATTCGCCAGGTATGTTGTCAAATATTACCGCCGAGATGATAGGTTGGGTTAGGTTAGGTTATATTTCGTTATTGATGTATATGAAGGTCCCACGGAGACGTAGAGGCCAACTCGCCAGGTATGTTGTCAAATATTACCGCGGTGATGTTAGGTTGGGTTAGGTTACGTTATATTACGTTATTGATATATATGATGGTCAAACGGAGACGTAGAAGCCAACTCGCCAGGAATGATGTCAAATATTACCGCCGAGATGTTAGGTTGGGTTAGGTTAGGTTATATTACGTTAATGATGTATATAAAGGTCCCACGGAGACATAGAGTCCAACAAGCCAGGAATGTGGTCAAATATTACCGCCGAGATGTTGGGTTGGGTTAGGTTAGGTTATATTACGTTATTGATGTATATAAGGGTCCCACGGAGACGGAGAAGCCAACTCGCCAGGAACGTTGTCAAATACTACCGTCGAGATGATAGGTTGGGTTACGTTAGGTAATATTACGTTATTCATGTATATGAAGGTCAAACGGAGACCTAGAGGCCAACTCGAAAGGAATGTTGTCAAATATTACCGCAGAGAAGATAGGTTGGGTTAGATAATGTTATATTACGTTCTTGATGTATATAAAGATCACACGGAGACCTAGAGGCCAACTCGAAAGGAATGTTGTCAAATATTACCGGCGAGATGTTAGGTTGGGTTAGGTTAGGTTATATTTCGTTATTGATGTATATGAAGGTACCACGGAGACGTAGAAGCCAACAAGACAGGAATGTGGTCAAATATTACCGCCGAGATGTTAGGTTGGGTTAGGTTAGGTTATATTACGTTATTGATGTATATAAAGGTCACACGGAGACGTAGAGGCCAACAAGACAGGAATGTGGTCAAATATTACCGCCGAGATGTTAGGTTGGGTTAGGTTAGGTTATATTACGATATTGATCTATATAAAGCTCCCACGGAGACGTAGAGGCCAACTCGCCAGGAATGATGTCAAATATTACCGCCGAGATTTTAGGTTGGGTTAGGTTAGGTTATATTACGTTATTGATGTATATAAAGGTCCCACGGAGACATAGAGGCCAACAAGCCTGGAATGTGGTCAAATATTACCGCCGAGATGAAAGGTTGGGTTAGGTTAGGTTATATTACGTTATTGATGTATATAAAGGTCCTACGGAGACGTAGAGGCCAACTCGCCAGGTATGTTTTCAATTATTACCGCCGATAAGTTAGGTTGGGTTTGGTTAGGTTATATTACGTTATTGATGTATATAAAGGTCCCACGGAGACGGACAAGCCAACTCGCCAGGAATGTTGTGAAATATTACCGCAGAGAAGATAGGTTGGGTTAGGTAATGTTATATTACGTTCTTGATGTATATAAAGATCACACGGAGACCTAGAGGCCAACTCGAAAGGAATGTTGTCAAATATTACCGGCGAGATGTTAGGTTGGGTTTGGTTAGGTTATATTTCGTTATTGATGTATATGAAGGTACCACGGAGACGTAGAGGCCAACAAGACAGGAATGTGGTCAAATATTACCGCCGAGATGTTAGGTTGGGTTAGGTTAGGTTATATTACGATATTGATCTATATAAAGCTCCCACGGAGACGTAGAGGCCAACTCGCCAGGAATGATGTCAAATATTACCGCCGAGATTTTAGGTTGGGTTAGGTTAGGTTATATTACGTTATTGATGTATATAAAGGTCCCACGGAGACATAGAAGCCACCAAGCCTGGAATGTGGTCAAATATTACACCCGAGATGAAAGGTTGGGTTAAGTTAGGTTATATGACGTTATTGATGTATATAAAGGTCCTACGGAGACGTAGAGTCCAACTCGCCAGGTATGTTTTCAATTATTACCGCCGATAAGTTAGGTTGGGTGTGGTTAGGTTATATTACGTTATTGATGTATATAAAGGTCCCACGGAGACGGACAAGGCAACTCGCCAGGAATGTAGTCAAATATTACCGCAGAGAATATAGGTTGGGTTAGGTAATGTTATATTACGTTCTTGATGTATATAAAGATCACACGGAGAGGTAGAGGCCAATTCGCCAGGTATGTTGTCAAATATTACCGCCGAGATGATAGGTTGGGTTAGGTTAGGTTATATTTCGTTATTGATGTATATGATGGTCCCACGGAGACGTAGAGGCCAACTCGCCAGGTATGTGGTCAAATATTACCGCGGAGATGTTAGTTTGGGTTAGGTTACGTTATATTACGTTATTGATGTATATGATGGTCAAACGGAGACGTAGAAGCCATCTCGCCAGGAATGATGTCAAATATTACCGCCGAGATGTTAAGGTGGGTTAGGTTACGTTATATTACGTTATTGATGTATATAAAGGTCCCACGAAGACGGAGAAGCCAACTCGCCAGGAATGTTGTCAAATATTACCGCCGAGAAGGTAGGTTGGGTTAGGTTAGGTTATATTACGTTATTGATGTATATAAAGGTCCCACGGAGACGGAGAAGCCAACTCGCCAGGAGTGTGGTCAAATATTACCGCCGAGATGTTAGATTGGGTTAGGTTAGGTTATATTACGATATTGATGTATATAAAGGTCCCACGGAGACGTAGAGGCCAACTCGCCAGGAATGATGTCAAATATTACCGGCGAGATGTTAGGATGTGTTACGTTAAGTTATATTACGTTATTGATGTATATGAAGGTCAAACGGAGACCTAGAGGCCAACTCGATGGGAATGTTGTCAAATATTACCGGCGAGATGTTAGGTTGGGTTAGGTAAGGTTATATTACGTTATTGATGTCTATAAAGGTCCCACGGGGACGTAGAGGCCATCTCGCCAGGAATGTTGTCAAATATTACCGCCGAGATGTTAGGTTGGGTTAGGTTAGGTTATATTACGTTATTGATGTATATAAAGGTCCCACGGAGACGGAGAAGCCAACTCGCCAGGAATGTTGTCAAATATTACCGCAGAGAAGATAGGTTGGGCTAGGTTATGTTATATTACGTTCTTGATGTATATAAAGATCACACGGAGACGTAGAGGCCAATTCGCCAGGTATGTTGTCAAATATTACCGCCGAGATGATAGGTTGGGTTAGGTTAGGTTATATTACGTTATTGATGTATATAAAGGTCACACGGAGACGTAGAGGCCAACAAGACAGGAATGTGGTCAAATATTACCGCCGAGATGTTAGGTTGGGTTAGGTTAGGTTATATTTCGTTATTGATGTATATGAAGGTCCCACGGAGACGTAGAGGCCAACTCGCCAGGTATGTTGTCAAATATTACCGCGGTGATGTTAGGTTGGGTTAGGTTACGTTATATTACGTTATTGATGTATATGATGGTCAAGCGGAGACGTAGAAGCCAACTCGCCAGGAATGATGTCAAATATTACCGCCGAGATGTTAGGTTGGGTTAGGTTAGGTTATATTACGTTATTGATGTATATAAAGCTCCCACGGAGACGTAGAGGCCAACTCGCCAGGTATGTTGTCAAATATTACCGCCGAGATGTTCGGTTGGGTAAGGTTAGGTTATATTACGTTATTGATGTATATAAAGTTCCTACGGAAACGGAGAAGCCAACTCGCCAGGAATGTTGTCAAATATTACCGCCGAGATGTTAGGTTGGGTTAGGTTAGGTTATATTACGTTCTTGAAGTATATAAAGGTCCCACGCAGACGTAGAGGCCAACAAGCCAGGAATGTTGTCAAATACTACCGTCGAGATGATAGGATGGGTTACTTTAGGTAATATTACGTTATTCATGTATATGAAGGTCAAACGGAGACCTAGAGGCCAACTCGAAAGGAATGTTGTCAAATATTACCGGCGAGATGTTAGGTTGGGTTTGGTTAGGTTATATTACGTTATTGATGTATATAAAGGTCCCACGGAGACGGACAAGCCAACTCGCCAGGAATGTTGTCAAATATTACCGCAGAGAAGATAGGTTGGGTTAGGTAATGTTATATTACGTCCTTGATGTATATAAAGATCACACGGAGACGTAGAGGCCAATTCGCCAGGAATGATGTCAAATATTACCGCCGAGATGAAAGGTTGGGTTAGGTTAGGTTATATTACGTTATTGATGTATATAAAGGTCCCGCGGAGACATAGAGGCCAACAAGCCAGGAGTGTGGTCAAATATTACCGCCGAGATGTTAGGTTGGGTTAGGTTAGGTTATATTACGTTATTGATGTATATAAGGGTCCTACGGAGACGTAGAGGCCAACTCGCCGGGTATGTTTTCAATTATTACCGCCGAGAAGTTAAGTTGGGTTAGGTTTGGTTATATTACGTTATTGATGTAGATAAAGGTCCCACGGAGACAGAGAAGCCAACTCGCCAGGTATATTGTCAAATATTACCGCCGAGAAGATAGGTTGGGTTAGGTTATGTTATATTACGTTCTTGATGTATATAAAGATCCCGCGGAGACGTAGAGGCCAACAAGCCAGGAATGTTGTCAAATATTACCGTCGAGATGATAGGTTGGGTTACGTTAGGTAATATTACGTTATTGATGTATATGAAGGTCAAACGGAGACCTAGAGGCCAACTCGAAAGGAATGTTGTCAAATATTATCGGCGAGATGTTAGGTTGGGTTAGGTTAGGTTATATTTCGTTATTGATGTATATGAAGGTCCCACGGAGACGTAGAGGCCAACAAGACAGGAATGTGGTCAAATATTATCGCCGAGATGTTAGGTTGGGTTAGGTTAGATTATATTACGTTATTGATGTATATAAAGTTCACACGGAGACGTAGAGGCCAACAAGACAGGAATGTGTTCAAATATTACCGCCGAGATGTTAGGTTGGGTTAGGTTAGGTTATATTACGATATTGATCTATATAAAGCTCCCACGGAGACGTAGAGGCCAAATCGCCAGGAATGATGTCAAATATTACCGCCGAGATGTTAGGTTGGGTTAGGTTAGGTTATATTACGTTATGGATGTATATAAAGGTCCCACGGAGACATAGAGGCCAACAAGCCAGGAATGTGGTCAAATATTACCCCCGAGATGTTAGATTGGGTTAGGTTAGGTTATATTACGTTATTGATGTATATAAAAGTCCCACGTAGTCGTAGAGGCCAACAAGCCAGGAATGTGGTCAAATATTACCGCCGAGATGTTAGGTTGGGTTAGGTTAGGTTATATTACGTTATTGATGTATATAAAGCTCCCACGGAGACGTAGAAGCCAACTCGCCATGTATGTTTTCAAATATTACCGCCGAGATGTTCGGTTGGGTAAGGTTAGGTTATATTACGTTATTGATGTATATAAAGTTCCTACGGAAACGGAGAAGCCAACTCGCCAGGAATGTTGTCAAATATTACCGCCGAGAAGATAGGTTGGGTTAGGTTATGTTATATTACGTTCTTGATGTATATAAATATCACACGGAGACGTAGAGGCCAATTCGCCAGGTATGTTGTCAAACATTACCTCCGAGATGATAGGTTGGGTTAGGTTAGGTTATATTTCGTTATTGATGTATATGAAGGTCCCACGGAGACGTAGAGGCCAACTCGCAAGGTATGTTGTCAAATATTACCGCGGAGATGTTAGGTTGGGTTAGGTTAAGTTATATTACGTTCTTGATGTATATAAAGGTCACACGGAGACGTATAGGCCAATTCGCCAGGTATGTTGTCAAATATTACCGCCGAGATGATAGGTTGGGTTAGGTTAGGTTATATTTCGTTATTGATGTATATGAAGGTCCCACGGAGACGTAGAGGCCAACTCGCCAGGTATGTTGTCAAATATTACCGCGGTGATGTTAGGTTGGGTTAGGTTACGTTATATTACGTTATTGATATATATGATGGTCAAACGGAGACGTAGAAGCCAACTCGCCAGGAATGATGTCAAATATTACCGCCGAGATGTTAGGTTGGGTTAGGTTAGGTTATATTACGTTAATGATGTATATAAAGGTCCCACGGAGACATAGAGTCCAACAAGCCAGGAATGTGGTCAAATATTACCGCCGAGATGTTGGGTTCGGTTAGGTTAGGTTATATTACGTTATTGATGTATATAAGGGTCCCACGGAGACGGAGAAGCCAACTCGCCAGGAACGTTGTCAAATACTACCGTCGAGATGATAGGTTGGGTTACGTTAGGTAATATTACGTTATTCATGTATATGAAGGTCAAACGGAGACCTAGAGGCCAACTCGAAAGGAATGTTGTCAAATATTACCGCAGAGAAGATAGGTTGGGTTAGATAATGTTATATTACGTTCTTGATGTATATAAAGATCACACGGAGACCTAGAGGCCAACTCGAAAGGAATGTTGTCAAATATTACCGGCGAGATGTTAGGTTGGGTTAGGTTAGGTTATATTTCGTTATTGATGTATATGAAGGTCCCACGGAGACGTAGAGGCCAACTCGCCAGGAATGATGTCAAATATTACCGCCGAGATTTTAGGTTGGGTTAGGTTACGTTATATTACGTTATTGATGTATATAAATGTCCCGCGGAGACGTAGAGGCCAACAAGCCAGGAATGTGGTCAAGTATTATCGCCGAGATGTTAGGTTGGTTTAGGTTAGGCTATATTACGTGATAGATGTATATAAAGGTCCCACGGACACGTAGAGGCCAACTCGCCAGGAATGATGTCAAATATTACCGCCGAGATTTTAGGTTGGGTTAGGTTAGGTTATATTACGTTATTGATGTATATAAAGGTCACACGGAGACGTAGAGGACAACAAGACAGGAATGTGGTCAAATATTACCGCCGAGATGTTAGGTTGGGTTAGGTTAGGTTATATTACGTTATTGATGTATATAAAGGTCACACGGAGACGTAGAGGACAACAAGACAGGAATGTGGTCAAATATTGCGCCGAGATGTTAGGTTGGGTTAGGTTAGGTTATATTACGTTATTGATGTATATAAAGGTCCCACGGAGACGTAGAGGCCAACAAGACAGGAATGTGGTCAAATACTACCGTCGAGATGATAGGTTGTGTTACGTTAGGTTATATTACGTTATTGATGTATATGAAGGTCAAAAGGAGACCTAGAGGCCAACTCGATGTGAATGTTGTCAAATATTACCGGCGAGATGTTAGGTTGGGTTAGGTAAGGTTATATTACGTTATTGATGTCTATAAAGGTCCCACGGGGACGTAGAGGCCATCTCGCCAGGAATGTTGTCAAATATTACCGCCGAGTTGATAGGTTGGGTTAGGTTACGTTATATTTCGTTATTGATGTATATGAAGGTACCACGGAGACGTAGAGGCCAACAAGACAGGAATGTGGTCAAATATTACCGCCGAGATGTTAGGTTGGGTTAGGTTGGGTTATATTACGTTATTGATGTATATAAAGGTCCTACGGAGGCATAGAGGCCAACAAGCCTGGAATGTGGTCAAATATTACCGCCGAGATGAAAGGTTGGGTTAGGTTAGGTTAAATTACGTTATTGATGTATATAAAGGTCCCGCGGAGACATAGAGGCCAACAAGCCAGGAGTGTGGTCAAATATTACCGCCGAGATGTTAGGTTGGGTTAGGTTAGGTTATATTACGTTATTGATGTATATAAGGGTCCTACGGAGACGTAGAGGCCAACTCGCCGGGTATGTTTTCAATTATTACCGCCGAGAAGTTAAGTTGGGTTAGGTTTGGTTATATTACGTTATTGATGTAGATAAAGGTCCCACGGAGACGGAGAAGCCAACTCGCCAGGTATATTGTCAAATATTACCGCCGAGAAGATAGGTTGGGTTAGGTTATGTTATATTACGTTCTTGATGTATATAAAGATCCCGCGGAGACGTAGAGGCCAACAAGCCAGGAATGTTGTCAAATATTACCGTCGAGATGATAGGTTGGGTTACGTTAGGTAATATTACGTTATTGATGTATATGAAGGTCAAACGGAGACCTAGAGGCCAACTCGAAAGGAATGTTGTCAAATATTATCGGCGAGATGTTAGGTTGGGTTAGGTTAGGTTATATTTCGTTATTGATGTATATGAAGGTCCCACGGAGACGTAGAGGCCAACAAGACAGGAATGTGGTCAAATATTATCGCCGAGATGTTAGGTTGGGTTAGGTTAGATTATATTACGTTATTGATGTATATAAAGTTCACACGGAGACGTAGAGGCCAACAAGACAGGAATGTGTTCAAATATTACCGCCGAGATGTTAGGTTGGGTTAGGTTAGGTTATATTACGATATTGATCTATATAAAGCTCCCACGGAGACGTAGAGGCCAAATCGCCAGGAATGATGTCAAATATTACCGCCGAGATGTTAGGTTGGGTTAGGTTAGGTTATATTACGTTATGGATGTATATAAAGGTCCCACGGAGACATAGAGGCCAACAAGCCAGGAATGTGGTCAAATATTACCCCCGAGATGTTAGATTGGGTTAGGTTAGGTTATATTACGTTATTGATGTATATAAAAGTCCCACGTAGTCGTAGAGGCCAACAAGCCAGGAATGTGGTCAAATATTACCGCCGAGATGTTAGGTTGGGTTAGGTTAGGTTATATTACGTTATTGATGTATATAAAGCTCCCACGGAGACGTAGAAGCCAACTCGCCATGTATGTTTTCAAATATTACCGCCGATAAGTTAGGTTGGGTTTGGTTAGGTTATATTACGTTATTGATGTATATAAAGGTCCCACGGAGACGGACAAGCCAACTCGCCAGGAATGTTGTGAAATATTACCGCAGAGAAGATAGGTTGGGTTAGGTAATGTTATATTACGTTCTTGATGTATATAAAGATCACACGGAGACCTAGAGGCCAACTCGAAAGGAATGTTGTCAAATATTACCGGCGAGATGTTAGGTTGGGTTTGGTTAGGTTATATTTCGTTATTGATGTATATGAAGGTACCACGGAGACGTAGAGGCCAACAAGACAGGAATGTGGTCAAATATTACCGCCGAGATGTTAGGTTGGGTTAGGTTAGGTTATATTACGATATTGATCTATATAAAGCTCCCACGGAGACGTAGAGGCCAACTCGCCAGGAATGATGTCAAATATTACCGCCGAGATTTTAGGTTGGGTTAGGTTAGGTTATATTACGTTATTGATGTATATAAAGGTCCCACGGAGACATAGAAGCCACCAAGCCTGGAATGTGGTCAAATATTACACCCGAGATGAAAGGTTGGGTTAGGTTAGGTTATATGACGTTATTGATGTATATAAAGGTCCTACGGAGACGTAGAGTCCAACTCGCCAGGTATGTTTTCAATTATTACCGCCGATAAGTTAGGTTGGGTGTGGTTAGGTTATATTACGTTATTGATGTATATAAAGGTCCCACGGAGACGGACAAGGCAACTCGCCAGGAATGTAGTCAAATATTACCGCAGAGAATATAGGTTGGGTTAGGTAATGTTATATTACGTTCTTGATGTATATAAAGATCACACGGAGAGGTAGAGGCCAATTCGCCAGGTATGTTGTCAAATATTACCGCCGAGATGATAGGTTGGGTTAGGTTAGGTTATATTTCGTTATTGATGTATATGATGGTCCCACGGAGACGTAGAGGCCAACTCGCCAGGTATGTGGTCAAATATTACCGCGGAGATGTTAGTTTGGGTTAGGTTACGTTATATTACGTTATTGATGTATATGATGGTCAAACGGAGACGTAGAAGCCATCTCGCCAGGAATGATGTCAAATATTACCGCCGAGATGTTAAGGTGGGTTAGGTTACGTTATATTACGTTATTGATGTATATAAAGGTCCCACGAAGACGGAGAAGCCAACTCGCCAGGAATGTTGTCAAATATTACCGCCGAGAAGGTAGGTTGGGTTAGGTTAGGTTATATTACGTTATTGATGTATATAAAGGTCCCACGGAGACGGAGAAGCCAACTCGCCAGGAGTGTGGTCAAATATTACCGCCGAGATGTTAGATTGGGTTAGGTTAGGTTATATTACGATATTGATGTATATAAAGGTCCCACGGAGACGTAGAGGCCAACTCGCCAGGAATGATGTCAAATATTACCGGCGAGATGTTAGGATGTGTTACGTTAAGTTATATTACGTTATTGATGTATATGAAGGTCAAACGGAGACCTAGAGGCCAACTCGATGGGAATGTTGTCAAATATTACCGGCGAGATGTTAGGTTGGGTTAGGTAAGGTTATATTACGTTATTGATGTCTATAAAGGTCCCACGGGGACGTAGAGGCCATCTCGCCAGGAATGTTGTCAAATATTACCGCCGAGATGTTAGGTTGGGTTAGGTTAGGTTATATTACGTTATTGATGTATATAAAGGTCCCACGGAGACGGAGAAGCCAACTCGCCAGGAATGTTGTCAAATATTACCGCAGAGAAGATAGGTTGGGCTAGGTTATGTTATATTACGTTCTTGATGTATATAAAGATCACACGGAGACGTAGAGGCCAATTCGCCAGGTATGTTGTCAAATATTACCGCCGAGATGATAGGTTGGGTTAGGTTAGGTTATATTACGTTATTGATGTATATAAAGGTCACACGGAGACGTAGAGGCCAACAAGACAGGAATGTGGTCAAATATTACCGCCGAGATGTTAGGTTGGGTTAGGTTAGGTTATATTTCGTTATTGATGTATATGAAGGTCCCACGGAGACGTAGAGGCCAACTCGCCAGGTATGTTGTCAAATATTACCGCGGTGATGTTAGGTTGGGTTAGGTTACGTTATATTACGTTATTGATGTATATGATGGTCAAGCGGAGACGTAGAAGCCAACTCGCCAGGAATGATGTCAAATATTACCGCCGAGATGTTAGGTTGGGTTAGGTTAGGTTATATTACGTTATTGATGTATATAAAGCTCCCACGGAGACGTAGAGGCCAACTCGCCAGGTATGTTGTCAAATATTACCGCCGAGATGTTCGGTTGGGTAAGGTTAGGTTATATTACGTTATTGATGTATATAAAGTTCCTACGGAAACGGAGAAGCCAACTCGCCAGGAATGTTGTCAAATATTACCGCCGAGATGTTAGGTTGGGTTAGGTTAGGTTATATTACGTTCTTGAAGTATATAAAGGTCCCACGCAGACGTAGAGGCCAACAAGCCAGGAATGTTGTCAAATACTACCGTCGAGATGATAGGATGGGTTACTTTAGGTAATATTACGTTATTCATGTATATGAAGGTCAAACGGAGACCTAGAGGCCAACTCGAAAGGAATGTTGTCAAATATTACCGGCGAGATGTTAGGTTGGGTTAGGTTAGGTTATATTTCGTTATTGATGTATATGAAGGTCACACGGAGACGTAGAGCCCAACAAGACAGGAATGTGGTCAAATATTACCGCCGAGATGTTAGGTTGGGTTAGGTTAGATTATATAACGTTATTGATGTATATAAAGGTCACACGGAGACGTAGAGGCCAACAAGACAGGAATGTGGTCAAATATTACCGCCGAGATGTTAGGTTGGGTTAGGTTAGGTTATATTACGATATTGATCTATATAAAGCTCCCACGGAGATGTAGAGGCCAACTCGCCCGGAATGATGTCAAATATTACCGCCGAGATTTTAGGTTGGGTTAGGTTAGGTTATATTACGTTATTGATGTATATAAAGGTCCCACGGAGACATAGAGGCCAACAAGCCTGGAATGTGGTCAAATATTACCGCCGAGATGAAAGGTTGGGTTAGGTTAGGTTATATTACGTTATTGATGTATATAAAGGTCCTACGGAGACGTAGAGGCCAACTCGCCAGGTATGTTTTCAATTATTACCGCCGATAAGTTAGGTTGGGTTTGGTTAGGTTATATTACGTTATTGATGTATATAAAGGTCCCACGGAGACGGACAAGCCAACTCGCCAGGAATGTTGTCAAATATTACCGCAGAGAAGATAGGTTGGGTTAGGTAATGTTATATTACGTCCTTGATGTATATAAAGATCACACGGAGACGTAGAGGCCAATTCGCCAGGAATGATGTCAAATATTACCGCCGAGATTTTAGGTTGGGTTAGGTTACGTTATATTACGTTATTGATGTATATAAAGGTCCCGCGGAGACGTAGAGGCCAACAAGCCAGGAATGTGGTCAAATATTATCGCCGAGATGTTAGGTTGGTTTAGGTTAGGTTATATTACGTTATAGATGTATATAAAGGTCCCACGGAGACGTAGAGGCCAACTCGCCAGGATTGATGTCAAATATTACCGCCGAGATGTTAGGTTGGGTTAGGTTAGGTTATATTACGTTATTGATGTATATAAAGGTCCCACGGAGGCATAGAGGCCAACAAGCCTGGAATGTGGTCAAATATTACCGCCGAGATGAAAGATTGGGTTAGGTTAGGTTATATTACGTTATTGATGTATATAAAGGTCCCGCGGAGACATAGAGGACAACAAGCCAGGAGTGTGGTCAAATATTACCGCCGAGATGTTAGGTTGGGTTAGGTTAGGTTTTATTACGTTATTGATGTATATAAGGGTCCTACGGAGACGTAGAGGCCAACTCGCCAGGTATGTTTCCAGTTATTACCGCCGAGAAGTTATGTTGGGTTAGGTTTGGTTATATTACGTTATTGATGTAGATAAAGGTCCCACGGAGACGGAGAAGCCAACTCGCCAGGAATGTTGTCAAATATTACCGCCGATAAGTTAGGTTGGGTTTGGTTAGGTTATATTACGTTATTGATGTATATAAAGGTCCCACGGAGACGGACAAGCCAACTCGCCAGGAATGTTGTCAAATATTACCGCAGAGAAGATAGGTTGGGTTAGGTAATGTTATATTACGTTCTTGATGTATATAAAGATCACACGGAGACGTAGAGGCCAATTCGCCAGGAATGATGTCAAATATTACTGCCGAGATTTTAGGTTGGGTTAGGTTACGTTATATTACGTTATTGATGTATATAAAGGTCCCGCGGAGACGTAGAGGCCAACAAGCCAGGAATGTGGTCAAATATCGCCGAGATGTTAGGTTGGTTTAGGTTAGGTTATATTACGTTATAGATGTATATAAAGGTCCCACGGAGACGTAGAGGCCAACTCGCCAGGATTGATGTCAAATATTACCGCCGAGATGTTAGGTTGGGTTAGGTTAGGTTATATTACGTTATTGATGTATATAAAGGTCCCACGGAGGCATAGAGGCCAACAAGCCTGGAATGTGGTCAAATATTACCGCCGAGATGAAAGGTTGGGTTAGGTTAGGTTATATTACGTTATTGATGTATATAAAGGTCCCGCGGAGACATAGAGGACAACAAGCCAGGAGTGTGGTCAAATATTACCGCCGAGATGTTAGGTTGGGTTAGGTTAGGTTTTATTACGTTATTGATGTATATAAGGGTCCTACGGAGACGTAGAGGCCAACTCGCCAGGTATGTTTTCAAATATTACCGCGGTGATGTTAGGTTGGGTTAGGTTACGTTATATTACGTTATTGATGTATATGATGGTCAAACGGAGACGTAGAAGCCAACTCGCCAGGAATGTTGTCAAATATTACCGCCGAGATGTTAGGTTGGGTTAGGTTAGGTTATATTACGTTATTGATGTATATAAAGGTCCCACGGAGACATAGAGTCCAACAAGCCAGGAATGTGGTCAAATATTACCGCCGAAATGTTGGGTTGGGTTAGGTTTGGTTATATTACGTTATTGATGTATATAAGGGTCCCACGGAGACGGAGAAGCCAACTCGCCAGGAATGTTGTCAAATGTTACCGCCGAGATGTTAGGTTGGGTTAGGTTAGGTTATATTACGTTCTTGAAGTATATAAAGGTCCCACGCAGACGTAGAGGCCAACAAGCCAGGAATGTTGTCAAATACTACCGTCGAGATGATAGGTTGGGTTACGTTATGTAATATTACGTTATTCATGTATATGTAGGTCAAACGGAGACCTATAGGCCAACTCGAAAGGAATGTTGTCAAATATTACCGGCGAGATGTTAGGTTGGGTTAGGTTAGGTTATATTTCGTTATTGATGTATATGAAGGTCACACGGAGGCATAGAGGCCAACAAGCCTGGAATGTGGTCAAATATTACCGCCGAGATGAAAGGTTGGGTTAGGTTAGGTTATATTACGTTATTGATGTATATAAAGGTCCCGCGGAGACATAGAGGACAACAAGCCAGGAGTGTGGTCAAATATTACCGCCGAGATGTTAGGTTGGGTTAGGTTAGGTTTTATTACGTTATTGATGTATATAAGGGTCCTACGGAGACGTAGAGGCCAACTCGCCAGGTATGTTTTCAAATATTACCGCGGTGATGTTAGGTTGGGTTAGGTTACGTTATATTACGTTATTGATGTATATGATGGTCAAACGGAGACGTAGAAGCCAACTCGCCAGGAATGTTGTCAAATATTACCGCCGAGATGTTAGGTTGGGTTAGGTTAGGTTATATTACGTTATTGATGTATATAAAGGTCCCACGGAGACATAGAGTCCAACAAGCCAGGAATGTGGTCAAATATTACCGCCGAAATGTTGGGTTGGGTTAGGTTTGGTTATATTACGTTATTGATGTATATAAGGGTCCCACGGAGACGGAGAAGCCAACTCGCCAGGAATGTTGTCAAATGTTACCGCCGAGATGTTAGGTTGGGTTAGGTTAGGTTATATTACGTTCTTGAAGTATATAAAGGTCCCACGCAGACGTAGAGGCCAACAAGCCAGGAATGTTGTCAAATACTACCGTCGAGATGATAGGTTGGGTTACGTTATGTAATATTACGTTATTCATGTATATGTAGGTCAAACGGAGACCTATAGGCCAACTCGAAAGGAATGTTGTCAAATATTACCGGCGAGATGTTAGGTTGGGTTAGGTTAGGTTATATTTCGTTATTGATGTATATGAAGGTCACACGGAGACGTAGAGCCCAACAAGACAGGAATGTGGTCAAATATTACCGCCGAGAAGTTAGGTTGGGTTAGGTTAGATTATATTACGTTATTGATGTATATAAAGGTCACACGGAGACGTAGAGGCCAACAAGACAGGAATGTGGTCAAATATTACCGCCGAGATGTTAGGTTGGGTTAGGTTAGGTTATATTACGATATTGATCTATATAAAGCTCCCACGGAGACGTAGAGGCCAACTCGCCAGGAATGATGTCAAATATTACCGCCGAGATTTTAGGTTGGGTTAGGTTAGGTTATATTACGTTATTGATGTATATAAAGGTCCCACGGAGACATAGAGGCCAACAAGCCTGGAATGTGGTCAAATATTACCGCCGAGATGAAAGGTTGGGTTAGGTTAGGTTATATTACGTTATTGATGTATATAAAGGTCCTACGGAGTCGTAGAGGCCAACTCGCCAGGTATGTTTTCAATTATTACCGCCGATAAGTTAGGTTGGGTTAGGTTAGGTTATATTACGTTCTTGAAGTATATAAAGGTCCCACGCAGACGTAGAGGCCAACAAGCCAGGAATGTTGTCAAATATTACCGTCGAGATGATAGGTTGGGTTACGTTAGGTAATATTACGTTATTGATGTATATGAAGGTCAAACGGAGACCTAGAGGCCAACTCGAAAGGAATGTTGTCAAATATTATCGGCGAGATGTTAGGTTGGGTTAGGTTAGGTTATATTTCGTTATTGATGTATATGAAGGTCCCACGGAGACGTAGAGGCCAACAAGACAGGAATGTGGTCAAATATTATCGCCGAGATGTTAGGTTGGGTTAGGTTAGATTATATTACGTTATTGATGTATATAAAGTTCACACGGAGACGTAGAGGCCAACAAGACAGGAATGTGTTCAAATATTACCGCCGAGATGTTAGGTTGGGTTAGGTTAGGTTATATTACGATATTGATCTATATAAATCTCCCACGGAGACGTAGAGGCCAAATCGCCAGGAATGATGTCAAATATTACCGCCGAGATGTTAGGTTGGGTTAGGTTAGGTTATATTACGTTATGGATGTATATAAAGGTCCCACGGAGACATAGAGGCCAACAAGCCAGGAATGTGGTCAAATATTACCCCCGAGATGTTAGATTGGGTTAGGTTAGGTTATATTACGTTATTGATGTATATAAAAGTCCCACGTAGTCGTAGAGGCCAACAAGCCAGGAATGTGGTCAAATATTACCGCCGAGATGTTAGGTTGGGTTAGGTTAGGTTATATTACGTTATTGATGTATATAAAGCTCCCACGGAGACGTAGAAGCCAACTCGCCATGTATGTTTTCAAATATTACCGCCGATAAGTTAGGTTGGGTTTGGTTAGGTTATATTACGTTATTGATGTATATAAAGGTCCCACGGAGACGGACAAGCCAACTCGCCAGGAATGTTGTGAAATATTACCGCAGAGAAGATAGGTTGGGTTAGGTAATGTTATATTACGTTCTTGATGTATATAAAGATCACACGGAGACCTAGAGGCCAACTCGAAAGGAATGTTGTCAAATATTACCGGCGAGATGTTAGGTTGGGTTTGGTTAGGTTATATTTCGTTATTGATGTATATGAAGGTACCACGGAGACGTAGAGGCCAACAAGACAGGAATGTGGTCAAATATTACCGCCGAGATGTTAGGTTGGGTTAGGTTAGGTTATATTACGATATTGATCTATATAAAGCTCCCACGGAGACGTAGAGGCCAACTCGCCAGGAATGATGTCAAATATTACCGCCGAGATTTTAGGTTGGGTTAGGTTAGGTTATATTACGTTATTGATGTATATAAAGGTCCCACGGAGACATAGAAGCCACCAAGCCTGGAATGTGGTCAAATATTACACCCGAGATGAAAGGTTGGGTTAGGTTAGGTTATATGACGTTATTGATGTATATAAAGGTCCTACGGAGACGTAGAGTCCAACTCGCCAGGTATGTTTTCAATTATTACCGCCGATAAGTTAGGTTGGGTGTGGTTAGGTTATATTACGTTATTGATGTATATAAAGGTCCCACGGAGACGGACAAGGCAACTCGCCAGGAATGTAGTCAAATATTACCGCAGAGAATATAGGTTGGGTTAGGTAATGTTATATTACGTTCTTGATGTATATAAAGATCACACGGAGAGGTAGAGGCCAATTCGCCAGGTATGTTGTCAAATATTACCGCCGAGATGATAGGTTGGGTTAGGTTAGGTTATATTTCGTTATTGATGTATATGATGGTCCCACGGAGACGTAGAGGCCAACTCGCCAGGTATGTGGTCAAATATTACCGCGGAGATGTTAGTTTGGGTTAGGTTACGTTATATTACGTTATTGATGTATATGATGGTCAAACGGAGACGTAGAAGCCATCTCGCCAGGAATGATGTCAAATATTACCGCCGAGATGTTAAGGTGGGTTAGGTTACGTTATATTACGTTATTGATGTATATAAAGGTCCCACGAAGACGGAGAAGCCAACTCGCCAGGAATGTTGTCAAATATTACCGCCGAGAAGGTAGGTTGGGTTAGGTTAGGTTATATTACGTTATTGATGTATATAAAGGTCCCACGGAGACGGAGAAGCCAACTCGCCAGGAGTGTGGTCAAATATTACCGCCGAGATGTTAGATTGGGTTAGGTTAGGTTATATTACGATATTGATGTATATAAAGGTCCCACGGAGACGTAGAGGCCAACTCGCCAGGAATGATGTCAAATATTACCGGCGAGATGTTAGGATGTGTTACGTTAAGTTATATTACGTTATTGATGTATATGAAGGTCAAACGGAGACCTAGAGGCCAACTCGATGGGAATGTTGTCAAATATTACCGGCGAGATGTTAGGTTGGGTTAGGTAAGGTTATATTACGTTATTGATGTCTATAAAGGTCCCACGGGGACGTAGAGGCCATCTCGCCAGGAATGTTGTCAAATATTACCGCCGAGATGTTAGGTTGGGTTAGGTTAGGTTATATTACGTTATTGATGTATATAAAGGTCCCACGGAGACGGAGAAGCCAACTCGCCAGGAATGTTGTCAAATATTACCGCAGAGAAGATAGGTTGGGCTAGGTTATGTTATATTACGTTCTTGATGTATATAAAGATCACACGGAGACGTAGAGGCCAATTCGCCAGGTATGTTGTCAAATATTACCGCCGAGATGATAGGTTGGGTTAGGTTAGGTTATATTACGTTATTGATGTATATAAAGGTCACACGGAGACGTAGAGGCCAACAAGACAGGAATGTGGTCAAATATTACCGCCGAGATGTTAGGTTGGGTTAGGTTAGGTTATATTTCGTTATTGATGTATATGAAGGTCCCACGGAGACGTAGAGGCCAACTCGCCAGGTATGTTGTCAAATATTACCGCGGTGATGTTAGGTTGGGTTAGGTTACGTTATATTACGTTATTGATGTATATGATGGTCAAGCGGAGACGTAGAAGCCAACTCGCCAGGAATGATGTCAAATATTACCGCCGAGATGTTAGGTTGGGTTAGGTTAGGTTATATTACGTTATTGATGTATATAAAGCTCCCACGGAGACGTAGAGGCCAACTCGCCAGGTATGTTGTCAAATATTACCGCCGAGATGTTCGGTTGGGTAAGGTTAGGTTATATTACGTTATTGATGTATATAAAGTTCCTACGGAAACGGAGAAGCCAACTCGCCAGGAATGTTGTCAAATATTACCGCCGAGATGTTAGGTTGGGTTAGGTTAGGTTATATTACGTTCTTGAAGTATATAAAGGTCCCACGCAGACGTAGAGGCCAACAAGCCAGGAATGTTGTCAAATACTACCGTCGAGATGATAGGATGGGTTACTTTAGGTAATATTACGTTATTCATGTATATGAAGGTCAAACGGAGACCTAGAGGCCAACTCGAAAGGAATGTTGTCAAATATTACCGGCGAGATGTTAGGTTGGGTTAGGTTAGGTTATATTTCGTTATTGATGTATATGAAGGTCACACGGAGACGTAGAGCCCAACAAGACAGGAATGTGGTCAAATATTACCGCCGAGATGTTAGGTTGGGTTAGGTTAGATTATATAACGTTATTGATGTATATAAAGGTCACACGGAGACGTAGAGGCCAACAAGACAGGAATGTGGTCAAATATTACCGCCGAGATGTTAGGTTGGGTTAGGTTAGGTTATATTACGATATTGATCTATATAAAGCTCCCACGGAGATGTAGAGGCCAACTCGCCCGGAATGATGTCAAATATTACCGCCGAGATTTTAGGTTGGGTTAGGTTAGGTTATATTACGTTATTGATGTATATAAAGGTCCCACGGAGACATAGAGGCCAACAAGCCTGGAATGTGGTCAAATATTACCGCCGAGATGAAAGGTTGGGTTAGGTTAGGTTATATTACGTTATTGATGTATATAAAGGTCCTACGGAGACGTAGAGGCCAACTCGCCAGGTATGTTTTCAATTATTACCGCCGATAAGTTAGGTTGGGTTTGGTTAGGTTATATTACGTTATTGATGTATATAAAGGTCCCACGGAGACGGACAAGCCAACTCGCCAGGAATGTTGTCAAATATTACCGCAGAGAAGATAGGTTGGGTTAGGTAATGTTATATTACGTCCTTGATGTATATAAAGATCACACGGAGACGTAGAGGCCAATTCGCCAGGAATGATGTCAAATATTACCGCCGAGATTTTAGGTTGGGTTAGGTTACGTTATATTACGTTATTGATGTATATAAAGGTCCCGCGGAGACGTAGAGGCCAACAAGCCAGGAATGTGGTCAAATATTATCGCCGAGATGTTAGGTTGGTTTAGGTTAGGTTATATTACGTTATAGATGTATATAAAGGTCCCACGGAGACGTAGAGGCCAACTCGCCAGGATTGATGTCAAATATTACCGCCGAGATGTTAGGTTGGGTTAGGTTAGGTTATATTACGTTATTGATGTATATAAAGGTCCCACGGAGGCATAGAGGCCAACAAGCCTGGAATGTGGTCAAATATTACCGCCGAGATGAAAGATTGGGTTAGGTTAGGTTATATTACGTTATTGATGTATATAAAGGTCCCGCGGAGACATAGAGGACAACAAGCCAGGAGTGTGGTCAAATATTACCGCCGAGATGTTAGGTTGGGTTAGGTTAGGTTTTATTACGTTATTGATGTATATAAGGGTCCTACGGAGACGTAGAGGCCAACTCGCCAGGTATGTTTCCAGTTATTACCGCCGAGAAGTTATGTTGGGTTAGGTTTGGTTATATTACGTTATTGATGTAGATAAAGGTCCCACGGAGACGGAGAAGCCAACTCGCCAGGAATGTTGTCAAATATTACCGCCGATAAGTTAGGTTGGGTTTGGTTAGGTTATATTACGTTATTGATGTATATAAAGGTCCCACGGAGACGGACAAGCCAACTCGCCAGGAATGTTGTCAAATATTACCGCAGAGAAGATAGGTTGGGTTAGGTAATGTTATATTACGTTCTTGATGTATATAAAGATCACACGGAGACGTAGAGGCCAATTCGCCAGGAATGATGTCAAATATTACTGCCGAGATTTTAGGTTGGGTTAGGTTACGTTATATTACGTTATTGATGTATATAAAGGTCCCGCGGAGACGTAGAGGCCAACAAGCCAGGAATGTGGTCAAATATCGCCGAGATGTTAGGTTGGTTTAGGTTAGGTTATATTACGTTATAGATGTATATAAAGGTCCCACGGAGACGTAGAGGCCAACTCGCCAGGATTGATGTCAAATATTACCGCCGAGATGTTAGGTTGGGTTAGGTTAGGTTATATTACGTTATTGATGTATATAAAGGTCCCACGGAGGCATAGAGGCCAACAAGCCTGGAATGTGGTCAAATATTACCGCCGAGATGAAAGGTTGGGTTAGGTTAGGTTATATTACGTTATTGATGTATATAAAGGTCCCGCGGAGACATAGAGGACAACAAGCCAGGAGTGTGGTCAAATATTACCGCCGAGATGTTAGGTTGGGTTAGGTTAGGTTTTATTACGTTATTGATGTATATAAGGGTCCTACGGAGACGTAGAGGCCAACTCGCCAGGTATGTTTTCAAATATTACCGCGGTGATGTTAGGTTGGGTTAGGTTACGTTATATTACGTTATTGATGTATATGATGGTCAAACGGAGACGTAGAAGCCAACTCGCCAGGAATTTTGTCAAATATTACCGCCGAGATGTTAGGTTGGGTTAGGTTAGGTTATATTACGTTATTGATGTATATAAAGGTCCCACGGAGACATAGAGTCCAACAAGCCAGGAATGTGGTCAAATATTACCGCCGAAATGTTGGGTTGGGTTAGGTTTGGTTATATTACGTTATTGATGTATATAAGGGTCCCACGGAGACGGAGAAGCCAACTCGCCAGGAATGTTGTCAAATGTTACCGCCGAGATGTTAGGTTGGGTTAGGTTAGGTTATATTACGTTCTTGAAGTATATAAAGGTCCCACGCAGACGTAGAGGCCAACAAGCCAGGAATGTTGTCAAATACTACCGTCGAGATGATAGGTTGGGTTACGTTATGTAATATTACGTTATTCATGTATATGAAGGTCAAACGGAGACCTATAGGCCAACTCGAAAGGAATGTTGTCAAATATTACCGGCGAGATGTTAGGTTGGGTTAGGTTAGGTTATATTTCGTTATTGATGTATATGAAGGTCACACGGAGACGTAGAGCCCAACAAGACAGGAATGTGGTCAAATATTACCGCCGAGAAGTTAGGTTGGGTTAGGTTAGATTATATTACGTTATTGATGTATATAAAGGTCACACGGAGACGTAGAGGCCAACAAGACAGGAATGTGGTCAAATATTACCGCCGAGATGTTAGGTTGGGTTAGGTTAGGTTATATTACGATATTGATCTATATAAAGCTCCCACGGAGACGTAGAGGCCAACTCGCCAGGAATGATGTCAAATATTACCGCCGAGATTTTAGGTTGGGTTAGGTTAGGTTATATTACGTTATTGATGTATATAAAGGTCCCACGGAGACATAGAGGCCAACAAGCCTGGAATGTGGTCAAATATTACCGCCGAGATGAAAGGTTGGGTTAGGTTAGGTTATATTACGTTATTGATGTATATAAAGGTCCTACGGAGTCGTAGAGGCCAACTCGCCAGGTATGTTTTCAATTATTACCGCCGATAAGTTAGGTTGGGTTAGGTTAGGTTATATTACGTTCTTGAAGTATATAAAGGTCCCACGCAGACGTAGAGGCCAACAAGCCAGGAATGTTGTCAAATACTACCGTCGAGATGATAGGTTGGGTTACGTTAGGTAATATTACGTTATTCATGTATATGAAGGTCAAACGGAGACCTATAGGCCAACTCGAAAGGAATGTTGTCAAATATTACCGGCGAGATGTTAGGTTGGGTTAGGTTAGGTTATATTTCGTTATTGATGTATATGAAGGTCACACGGAGACGTAGAGCCCAACAAGACAGGAATGTGGTCAAATATTACCGCCGAGATGTTAGGTTGGGTTAGGTTAGATTATATTACGTTATTGATGTATATAAAGGTCACACGGAGACGTAGAGGCCAACAAGACAGGAATGTTTTCAATTATTACCGCCGATAAGTTAGGTTGGGTTTGGTTAGGTTATATTACGTTATTGATGTATATAAAGGTCCCACGGAGACGGACAAGCCAACTCGCCAGGAATGTTGTCAAATATTACCGCAGAGAAGATAGGTTGGGTTAGGTAATGTTATATTACGTTCTTGATGTATATAAAGATCACACGGAGACGTAGAGGCCAATTCGCCAGGAATGATGTCAAATATTACCGCCGAGGTTTTAGGTTGGGTTAGGTTACGTTATATTACGTTATTGATGTATATAAAGGTCCCGCGGAGACGTAGAGGCCAACAAGCCAGGAATGTGGTCAAATATTATCGCCGAGATGTTAGGTTGGTTTAGGTTAGGTTATATTACGTTATAGATGTATATAAAGGTCCCACGGAGACGTAGAGGCCAACCCGCCAGGATTGATGTCAAATATTACCGCCGAGATGTTAGGTTGGGTTAGGTTAGGTTATATTACGTTATTGATGTATATAAAGGTCCCACGGAGGCATAGAGGCCAACAAGCCTGGAATGTGGTCAAATATTACCGCCGAGATGAAAGGTTGGGTTAGGTTAGGTTATATTACGTTATTGATGTATATAAAGGTCCCGCGGAGACATAGAGGACAACAAGCCAGGAGTGTGGTCAAATATTACCGCCGAGATGTTAGGTTGGGTTAGGTTAGGTTTTATTACGTTATTGATGTATATAAGGGTCCTACGGAGACGTAGAGGCCAACTCGCCAGGTATGTTTTCAAATATTACCGCGGTGATGTTAGGTTGGATTAGGTTACGTTATATTACGTTATTGATGTATATGATGGTCAAGCGGAGACGTAGAAGCCAACTCGCCAGGAATGATGTCAAATATTACCGCCGAGATGTTAGGTTGGGTTAGGTTAGGTTATATTACGTTATTGATGTATATAAAGCTCCCACGGAGACGTAGAGGCCAACTCGCCAGGTATGTTGTCAAATATTACCGCCGAGATGTTAGGTTGGGTAAGGTTAGGTTATATTACGTTATTGATGTATATAAAGTTCCTACGGAAACGGAGAAGCCAACTCGCCAGGAATGTTGTCAAATATTACCGCCGAGATGTTAGGTTGGGTTAGGTTAGGTTATATTACGTTCTTGAAGTATATAAAGGTCCCACGCAGACGTAGAGGCCAACAAGCCAGGAATGTTGTCAAATACTACCGTCGAGATGATAGGTTGGGTTACGTTAGGTAATATTACGTTATTCATGTATATGAAGGTCAAACGGAGACCTATAGGCCAACTCGAAAGGAATGTTGTCAAATATTACCGGCGAGATGTTAGGTTGGGTTAGGTTAGGTTATATTTCGTTATTGATGTATATGAAGGTCACACGGAGACGTAGAGCCCAACAAGACAGGAATGTGGTCAAATATTACCGCCGAGATGTTAGGTTGGGTTAGGTTAGATTATATTACGTTATTGATGTATATAAAGGTCACACGGAGACGTAGAGGCCAACAAGACAGGAATGTGGTCAAATATTACCGCCGAGATGTTAGGTTGGGTTAGGTTAGGTTATATTACGATATTGATCTATATAAAGCTCCCACGGAGACGTAGAGGCCAACTCGCCAGGAATGATGTCAAATATTACCGCCGAGATTTTAGGTTGGGTTAGGTTAGGTTATATTACGTTATTGATGTATATAAAGGTCCCACGGAGACATAGAGGCCAACAAGCCTGGAATGTGGTCAAATATTACCGCCGAGATGAAAGGTTGGGTTAGGTTAGGTTATATTACGTTATTGATGTATATAAAGGTCCTACGGAGTCGTAGAGGCCAACTCGCCAGGTATGTTTTCAATTATTACCGCCGATAAGTTAGGTTGGGTTAGGTTAGGTTATATTACGTTCTTGAAGTATATAAAGGTCCCACGCAGACGTAGAGGCCAACAAGCCAGGAATGTTGTCAAATACTACCGTCGAGATGATAGGTTGGGTTACGTTAGGTAATATTACGTTATTCATGTATATGAAGGTCAAACGGAGACCTATAGGCCAACTCGAAAGGAATGTTGTCAAATATTACCGGCGAGATGTTAGGTTGGGTTAGGTTAGGTTATATTTCGTTATTGATGTATATGAAGGTCACACGGAGACGTAGAGCCCAACAAGACAGGAATGTGGTCAAATATTACCGCCGAGATGTTAGGTTGGGTTAGGTTAGATTATATTACGTTATTGATGTATATAAAGGTCACACGGAGACGTAGAGGCCAACAAGACAGGAATGTTTTCAATTATTACCGCCGATAAGTTAGGTTGGGTTTGGTTAGGTTATATTACGTTATTGATGTATATAAAGGTCCCACGGAGACGGACAAGCCAACTCGCCAGGAATGTTGTCAAATATTACCGCAGAGAAGATAGGTTGGGTTAGGTAATGTTATATTACGTTCTTGATGTATATAAAGATCACACGGAGACGTAGAGGCCAATTCGCCAGGAATGATGTCAAATATTACCGCCGAGGTTTTAGGTTGGGTTAGGTTACGTTATATTACGTTATTGATGTATATAAAGGTCCCGCGGAGACGTAGAGGCCAACAAGCCAGGAATGTGGTCAAATATTATCGCCGAGATGTTAGGTTGGTTTAGGTTAGGTTATATTACGTTATAGATGTATATAAAGGTCCCACGGAGACGTAGAGGCCAACCCGCCAGGATTGATGTCAAATATTACCGCCGAGATGTTAGGTTGGGTTAGGTTAGGTTATATTACGTTATTGATGTATATAAAGGTCCCACGGAGGCATAGAGGCCAACAAGCCTGGAATGTGGTCAAATATTACCGCCGAGATGAAAGGTTGGGTTAGGTTAGGTTATATTACGTTATTGATGTATATAAAGGTCCCGCGGAGACATAGAGGACAACAAGCCAGGAGTGTGGTCAAATATTACCGCCGAGATGTTAGGTTGGGTTAGGTTAGGTTTTATTACGTTATTGATGTATATAAGGGTCCTACGGAGACGTAGAGGCCAACTCGCCAGGTATGTTTTCAAATATTACCGCGGTGATGTTAGGTTGGATTAGGTTACGTTATATTACGTTATTGATGTATATGATGGTCAAGCGGAGACGTAGAAGCCAACTCGCCAGGAATGATGTCAAATATTACCGCCGAGATGTTAGGTTGGGTTAGGTTAGGTTATATTACGTTATTGATGTATATAAAGCTCCCACGGAGACGTAGAGGCCAACTCGCCAGGTATGTTGTCAAATATTACCGCCGAGATGTTAGGTTGGGTAAGGTTAGGTTATATTACGTTATTGATGTATATAAAGTTCCTACGGAAACGGAGAAGCCAACTCGCCAGGAATGTTGTCAAATATTACCGCCGAGATGTTAGGTTGGGTTAGGTTAGGTTATATTACGTTCTTGAAGTATATAAAGGTCCCACGCAGACATAGAGGCCAACAAGCCAGGAATGTTGTCAAATACTACCGTCGAGATGATAGGTTGGGTTACGTTAGGTAATATTACGTTATTCATGTATATGAAGGTCAAACGGAGACCTATAGGCCAACTCGAAAGGAATGTTGTCAAATATTACCGGCGAGATGTTAGGTTGGGTTAGGTTAGGTTATATTTCGTTATTGATGTATATGAAGGTCACACGGAGACGTAGAGCCCAACAAGACAGGAATGTGGTCAAATATTACCGCCGAGATGTTAGGTTGGGTTAGGTTAGATTATATTACGTTATTGATGTATATAAAGGTCACACGGAGACGTAGAGGCCAACAAGACAGGAATGTGGTCAAATATTACCGCCGAGATGTTAGGTTGGGTTAGGTTAGGTTATATTACGATATTGATCTATATAAAGCTCCCACGGAGACGTAGAGGCCAACTCGCCAGGAATGATGTCAAATATTACCGCCGAGATTTTAGGTTGGGTTAGGTTAGGTTATATTACGTTATTGATGTATATAAAGGTCCCACGGAGACATAGAGGCCAACAAGCCTGGAATGTGGTCAAATATTACCGCCGAGATGAAAGGTTGGGTTAGGTTAGGTTATATTACGTTATTGATGTATATAAAGGTCCTACGGAGTCGTAGAGGCCAACTCGCCAGGTATGTTTTCAATTATTACCGCCGATAAGTTAGGTTGGGTTAGGTTAGGTTATATTACGTTCTTGAAGTATATAAAGGTCCCACGCAGACGTAGAGGCCAACAAGCCAGGAATGTTGTCAAATACTACCGTCGAGATGATAGGTTGGGTTACGTTAGGTAATATTACGTTATTCATGTATATGAAGGTCAAACGGAGACCTATAGGCCAACTCGAAAGGAATGTTGTCAAATATTACCGGCGAGATGTTAGGTTGGGTTAGGTTAGGTTATATTTCGTTATTGATGTATATGAAGGTCACACGGAGACGTAGAGCCCAACAAGACAGGAATGTGGTCAAATATTACCGCCGAGATGTTAGGTTGGGTTAGGTTAGATTATATTACGTTATTGATGTATATAAAGGTCACACGGAGACGTAGAGGCCAACAAGACAGGAATGTTTTCAATTATTACCGCCGATAAGTTAGGTTGGGTTTGGTTAGGTTATATTACGTTATTGATGTATATAAAGGTCCCACGGAGACGGACAAGCCAACTCGCCAGGAATGTTGTCAAATATTACCGCAGAGAAGATAGGTTGGGTTAGGTAATGTTATATTACGTTCTTGATGTATATAAAGATCACACGGAGACGTAGAGGCCAATTCGCCAGGAATGATGTCAAATATTACCGCCAAGATGAAAGGTTGGGTTAGGTTAGGTTATATTACGTTATTGATGTATATAAAGGTCCCGCGGAGACATAGAGGACAACAAGCCAGGAGTGTGGTCAAATATTACCGCCGAGATGTTAGGTTGGGTTAGGTTAGGTTTTATTACGTTATTGATGTATATAAGGGTCCTACGGAGACGTAGAGGCCAACTCGCCAGGTATGTTTTCAATTATTACCGCCGAGAAGTTATGTTGGGTTAGGTTTGGTTATATTACGTTATTGATGTAGATAAAGGTCCCACGGAGACGGAGAAGCCAACTCGCCAGGAATATTGTCAAATATTACCGCCGAGAAGATAGGTTGGGTTAGGTTATGTTATATTACGTTCCTGATGTATATAAAGATCCCGCGGAGACGTAGAGGCCAACTCGCAAGGTATGTTGTCAAATATTACCGCCGAGATGTTCGGTTGGGTTAGGTTAGGTTATATTACGTTATTGATGTATATAAAGGTCCCACGGAGACGGAGAAGCCAACTCGCCAGGAATGTGGTCAAATATTACCGCCGAGATGTTAGGTTGGGTTAGGTTAGGTTATATTACGTTATTGATGTATATAAAGATCCCACGGAGACGTAGAGGCCAACTCGCCAGGAATGATGTCAAATATTACCGCCGCGATGATAGGTTGGGTTAGGTAAGGTTATATTACGTTATTGATGTATATAAAGGTCCCACGGAGACGGAGAAGCCAACTCGCCAGGAATGTTGTCAAATATTACCGCCGAGAAGGTAGGTTGGGTTAGGTTAGGTTATATTACGTTATTGATGTATATAAAGGTCCCACGGAGACGGAGAAGCCAACTCGCCAGGAATGTGGTCAAATATTACCGCCCAGATGTTAGGTTGGGTTATGTTAGGTTATATTACGTTATTGATGTATATAAAGATCCCACGGAGACGTAGAGGCCAACTCGCCAGGAATGTTGTCAAATATTACAGCCGCGATGATAGGTTGGGTTAGGTTACGTTATATTACGTTATTGATGTATATGATGGTCAAACGGAGACGTAGAGGCCAACTCGACAGGAATGATGTCAAATATTACCGGCGAGATGTTAGGTTGGGTTAGGTTAGGTTATATTACGTTATTGATGTATATAAAGCTCCCACGGAGACGTAGAGGCCAACTCGCCAGGTATGTTGTCAAATATTACCGCCGAGATGTTCGGTTGGGTAAGGTTAGGTTATATTACGTTATTGATGTATATAAAGTTCCTACGGAAACGGAGAAGCCAACTCGCCAGGAATGTTGTCAAATATTACCGCCGAGGTGTTAGGTTGGGTTAGGTTAGGTTATATTACGTTATTGATGTCTATAAAGGTCCCACGGGGACATAGAGGCCATCTAGCCAGGAATGTTGTCAAATATTACCGCCGAGATGATAGGTCGGTTAGGTTACGTTATATTACGTTATTGATGTATATGAAGGTCCCACGGAGACGTAGAGTTCAACTCGCCAGGTATGTTGTCAAATATTACCGCCGAGATGTTAGGTTGGGTTAGGTTAGGTTATATTACGTTATTGATGTATATAAAGCTCCCACGGAGACGTAGTGGCCAACTCGCCAGGTATGTTGTCAAATATTACCGCCGAGATGTTCGGTTGGGTAAGGTTTGGTTATATTACGTGATTGATGTATATAAAGGTCCCACGGAGACGGAGAAGCCAACTCGCCAGGAATGTTGTCAAATATTACCGCCGAGAATATAGGTTGGGTTAGGTTATGTTATATTACGTTCTTGATGTATATAAAGATCACACGGAGACGTAGAGGCCAATTCGCCAGGTATGTTGTCAAATATTACCTCCGAGATGATAGGTTGGGTTAGGTTAGGTTATATTTCGTTATTGATGTATATGAAGGTCCCACGGAGATGTAGAGGCCAACTCGCAAGGTATGTTGTCAAATATTACCGCGGAGATGTTAGGTTGGGTTAGGTTAAGTTATATTACGTTCTTGATGTATATAAAGATCACACGGAGACGTATAGGCCAATTCGCCAGGTATGTTGTCAAATATTACCGCCGAGATGATAGGTTGGGTTAGGTTAGGTTATATTTCGTTATTGATGTATATGAAGGTCCCACGGAGACGTAGAGGCCAACTCGCCAGGTATGTTGTCAAATATTACCGCGGTGATGTTAGGTTGGGTTAGGTTACGTTATATTACGTTATTGATGTATATGATGGTCAAACGGAGACGTAGAAGCGAACTCGCCAGGAATGATGTCAAATATTAGCGCCGAGATGTTAGGTTGGGTTAGGTTAGGTTATATTACGTTATTGATGTATATAAAGGTCCCACGGAGACATAGAGTCCAACAAGCCAGGAATGTGGTCAAATATTACCGCCGAGATGTTGGGTTGGGTTAGGTTAGGTTATATTACGTTATTGATGTATATAAGGGTCCCACGGAGACGGAGAAGCCAACTCGCCAGGAATGTTGTCAAATGTTACCGCCGAGATGTTAGGTTGGGTTAGGTTAGGTTATATTACGTTCTTGAAGTATATAAAGGTCCCACGCAGACGTAGAGGCCAACAAGCCAGGAATGTTGTCAAATACTACCGTCGAGATGATAGGTTGGGTTACGTTAGGTAATATTACGTTATTCATGTATATGAAGGTCAAACGGAGTCCTAGAGGCCAACTCGAAAGGAATGTTGTCAAATATTACCGGCGAGATGTTAGGTTGGGTTAGGTTAGGTTATATTTCGTTATTGATGTATATGAAGGTCACACGGAGACGTAGAGCCCAACAAGACAGGAATGTGGTCAAATATTACCGCCGAGATGTTAGGTTGGGTTAGGTTAGATTATATTACGTTATTGATGTATATAAAGGTCACACGGAGACGTAGAGGCCAACAAGACAGGAATGTGGTCAAATATTACCGCCGAGATGTTAGGTTGGGTTAGGTTAGGTTATATTACGATATTGATCTATATAAAGCTCCCACGGAGACGTAGAGGCCAACTCGCCAGGAATGATGTCAAATATTACCGCCGAGATTTTAGGTTGGGTTAGGTTAGGTTACATTACGTTATTGATGTATATAAAGGTCCCACGGAGACATAGAGGCCAACAAGCCTGGAATGTGGTCAAATATTACCGCCGAGATGCAAGGTTGGGTTAGGTTAGGTTATATTACGTTATTGATGTATATAAAGGTCCTACGGAGACGTAGAGGCCAACTCGCCAGGTATGTTTTCAATTATTACCGCCGATAAGTTAGGATGGGTTTGGTTAGGTTATATTACGTTATTGATGTATATAAAGGTCCCACGGAGACGGACAAGCCAACTCGCCAGGAATGTTGTCAAATATTACCGCAGAGAAGATAGGTTGGGTTAGGTTATGTTATATTACGTTCTTGATGTATATAAAGATCCCGCGGAGACGTAGAGGCCAACTCGCAAGGTATATTGTCAAATATTACCGCCGAGATGTTCGGTTGGGTTAGGTTAGGTTATATTACGTTATTGATGTATATAAAGGTCCCACGGAGACGGAGAAGCCAACTCGCCAGGAATGTGGTCAAATATTACCGCCGAGATGTTAGGTTGGGTTAGGTTAGGTTATATTACGTTATTGATGTATATAAAGATCCCACGGAGACGGAGAAGCCAACTCGCCAGGAATGTTGTCAAATATTACCGCCGAGAAGGTAGGTTCGGTTAGGTTAGGTTATATTACGTTATTGATGTATATAAAGGTCCCACGGAGACGGAGAAGCCAACTCGCCAGGAATGTGGTCAAATATTACCGCCGAGATGTTAGATTGGGTTAGGTTAGGTTATATTACGTTATTGATGTATATAAGGGTCCTACGGAGACGTAGAGGCCAACTCGCCAGGTATGTTTTCAAATATTACCGCGGTGATGTTAGGTTGGGTTAGGTTACGTTATATTACGTTATTGATGTATATGATGGTCAAACGGAGACGTAGAAGCCAACTCGCCAGGAATGTTGTTAAATATTACCGCCGAGATGTTAGGTTGGGTTAGGTTAGGTTATATTACGTTATTGATGTATATAAAGGTCCCACGGAGACATAGAGTCCAACAAGCCAGGAATGTGGTCAAATATTACCGCCGAAATGTTGGGTTGGGTTAGGTTAGGTTATATTACGTTATTGATGTATATTAAGGTCCCACGGAGACGTAGAGGCCAACCCGCCAGGATTGATGTCAAATATTACCGCCGAGATGTTAGGTTGGGTTAGGTTAGGTTATATTACGTTATTGATGTATATAAAGGTCCCACGGAGGCATAGAGGCCAACAAGCCTGGAATGTGGTCAAATATTACCGCCGAGATGAAAGGTTGGGTTAGGTTAGGTTATATTACGTTATTGATGTATATAAAGGTCCCGCAGAGACATAGAGGACAACAAGCCAGGAGTGTGGTCAAATATTACCGCCGAGATGTTAGGTTGGGTTAGGTTAGGTTTTATTACGTTATTGATGTATATAAGGGTCCTACGGAGACGTAGAGGCCAACTCGCCAGGTATGCTTTCAAATATTACCGCGGTGATGTTAGGTTGGGTTAGGTTACGTTATATTACGTTATTGATGTATATGATGGTCAAACGGAGACGTAGAAGCCAACTCGCCAGGAATGTTGTCAAATATTACCGCCGAGATGTTAGGTTGGGTTAGGTTAGGTTATATTACGTTATTGATGTAGATAAAGGTCCCACGGAGACATAGAGTCCAACAAGCCAGGAATGTGGTCAAATATTACCGCCGAAATGTTGGGTTGGGTTAGGTTAGGTTATATTACGTTATTGATGTATATAAGGGTCCCACGGAGACGGAGAAGCCAACTCGCCAGGAATGTTGTCAAATGTTACCGCCGAGATGTTAGGTTGGGTTAGGTTAGGTTATATTACGTTCTTGAAGTATATAAAGGTCCCACACAGACGTAGAGGCCAACAAGCCAGGAATGTTGTCAAATACTACCGTCGAGATGATAGGTTGGGTTACGTTAGGTAATATTACGTTATTCATGTATATGAAGGTCAAACGGAGACCTATAGGCCAACTCGAAAGGAATGTTGTCAAATATTACCGGCGAGATGTTAGGTTGGGTTAGGTTAGGTTATATTTCGTTATTGATGTATATGAAGGTCACACGGAGACGTAGAGCCCAACAAGACAGGAATGTGGTCAAATATTACCGCCGAGATGTTAGGTTGGGTTAGGTTAGATTATATTACGTTATTGATGTATATAAAGGTCACACGGAGACGTAGAGTCCAACAAGACAGGAATGTGGTCAAATATTACCGCCGAGATGTTAGGTTCGGTTAGGTTAGGTTATATTACGATATTGATCTATATAAAGCTCCCACGGAGACGTAGAGGCCAACTCGCCAGGAATGATGTCAAATATTACCGCAGAGAAGATAGGTTGGGTTAGGTAATGTTATATTACGTTCTTGATGTATATAAAGATCACACGGAGACGTAGAGGCCAATTCGCCAGGAATGATGTCAAATATTACCGCCAAGATGAAAGGTTGGGTTAGGTTAGGTTATATTACGTTATTGATGTATATAAAGGTCCCGCGGAGACATAGAGGACAACAAGCCAGGAGTGTGGTCAAATATTACCGCCGAGATGTTAGGTTGGGTTAGGTTAGGTTTTATTACGTTATTGATGTATATAAGGGTCCTACGGAGACGTAGAGGCCAACTCGCCAGGTATGTTTTCAATTATTACCGCCGAGAAGTTATGTTGGGTTAGGTTTGGTTATATTACGTTATTGATGTAGATAAAGGTCCCACGGAGACGGAGAAGCCAACTCGCCAGGAATATTGTCAAATATTACCGCCGAGAAGATAGGTTGGGTTAGGTTATGTTATATTACGTTCTTGATGTATATAAAGATCCCGCGGAGACGTAGAGGCCAACTCGCAAGGTATGTTGTCAAATATTACCGCCGAGATGTTCGGTTGGGTTAGGTTAGGTTATATTACGTTATTGATGTATATAAAGGTCCCACGGAGACGGAGAAGCCAACTCGCCAGGAATGTGGTCAAATATTACCGCCGAGATGTTAGGTTGGGTTAGGTTAGGTTATATTACGTTATTGATGTATATAAAGATCCCACGGAGACGTAGAGGCCAACTCGCCAGGAATGATGTCAAATATTACCGCCGCGATGATAGGTTGGGTTAGGTAAGGTTATATTACGTTATTGATGTATATAAAGGTCCCACGGAGACGGAGAAGCCAACTCGCCAGGAATGTTGTCAAATATTACCGCCGAGAAGGTAGGTTGCGTTAGGTTAGGTTATATTACGTTATTGATGTATATAAAGGTCCCACGGAGACGGAGAAGCCAACTCGCCAGGAATGTGGTCAAATATTACCGCCGAGATGTTAGGTTGGGTTATGTTAGGTTATATTACGTTATTGATGTATATAAAGATCCCACGGAGACGTAGAGGCCAACTCGCCAGGAATGTTGTCAAATATTACAGCCGCGATGATAGGTTGGGTTAGGTTACGTTATATTACGTTATTGATGTATATGATGGTCAAACGGAGACGTAGAGGCCAACTCGACAGGAATCATGTCAAATATTACCGGCGAGATGTTAGGTTGGGTTAGGTTAGGTTATATTACGTTATTGATGTATATAAAGCTCCCACGGAGACGTAGAGGCCAACTCGCCAGGTATGTTGTCAAATATTACCGCCGAGATGTTCGCTTGGGTAAGGTTAGGTTATATTACGTTATTGATGTATATAAAGTTCCTACGGAAACGGAGAAGCCAACTCGCCAGGAACGTTGTCAAATATTACCGCCGAGGTGTTAGGTTGGGTTAGGTTAGGTTATATTACGTTATTGATGTCTATAAAGGTCCCACGGGGACATAGAGGCCATCTCGCCAGGAATGTTGTCAAATATTACCGCCGAGATGATAGGTCGGTTAGGTTACGTTATATTACGTTATTGATGTATATGAAGGTCCCACGGAGACGTAGAGTTCAACTCGCCAGGTATGTTGTCAAATATTACCGCCGAGATGTTAGGTTGGGTTAGGTTAGGTTATATTACGTTATTGATGTATATAAAGCTCCCACGGAGACGTAGTGGCCAACTCGCCAGGTATGTTGTCAAATATTACCGCCGAGATGTTCGGTTGGGTAAGGTTTGGTTATATTACGTTATTGATGTATATAAAGGTCCCACGGAGACGGAGAAGCCAACTCGCCAGGAATGTTGTCAAATATTACCGCCGAGAATATAGGTTGGGTTAGGTTATGTTATATTACGTTCTTGATGTATATAAAGATCACACGGAGACGTAGAGGCCAATTCGCCAGGTATGTTGTCAAATATTACCTCCGAGATGATAGGTTGGGTTAGGTTAGGTTATATTTCGTTATTGATGTATATGAAGGTCCCACGGAGATGTAGAGGCCAACTCGCAAGGTATGTTGTCAAATATTACCGCGGAGATGTTAGGTTGGGTTAGGTTAAGTTATATTACGTTCTTGATGTATATAAAGATCACACGGAGACGTATAGGCCAATTCGCCAGGTATGTTGTCAAATATTACCGCCGAGATGATAGGTTGGGTTAGGTTAGGTTATATTTCGTTATTGATGTATATGAAGGTCCCACGGAGACGTAGAGGCCAACTCGCCAGGTATGTTGTCAAATATTACCGCGGTGATGTTAGGTTGGGTTAGGTTACGTTATATTACGTTATTGATGTATATGATGGTCAAACGGAGACGTAGAAGCGAACTCGCCAGGAATGATGTCAAATATTACCGCCGAGATGTTAGGTTGGGTTAGGTTAGGTTATATTACGTTATTGATGTATATAAAGGTCCCACGGAGGCATAGAGGCCAACAAGCCTGGAATGTGGTCAAATATTACCGCCGAGATGAAAGGTTGGGTTAGGTTCGGTTATATTACGTTATTGATGTATATGAAGGTCAAACGGAGACCTAGAGGCCAACTCGAAAGGAATGTTGTCAAATATTACCGGCGAGATGTTAGGTTGGGTTAGGTTAGGTTATATTTCGTTATTGATGTATATGAAGGTCCCACGGAGACGTAGAGGCCGACTCGCCAGGTATGTAGTCAAATATTACCGCGGAGATGTTAGGTTGGGTTAGGTTACGTTATATTACGTTATTGATGTATATGATGGTCAATCGGAGACGTAGAATCCATCTCGCCAGGAATGATGTCAAATATTACCGCCGAGATGTTAGGGTGGGTTTGGTTACGTTATATTACGTTATTGATGTATATAAAGGTCCCACGAAGACGGAGAAGCCAACTCGCCAGGAATGTTGTCAAATATTACCGCCGAGAAATTAGGTTGGGTTAGGTTAGGTTATATTACGTTATTGATGTATATAAAGGTCCCACGGAGACGGAGAAGCCAACTCGCCAGGAGTGTGGTCAAATATTACCGCCGAGATGTTAGATTGGGTTAGGTTACGTTATATTACGTTATTGATGTATATAAAGGTCCCACGGAGACGGAGAAGCCAACTCGCCAGGAATGTTGTCAAATATTACCGCCGAGAGGGTAGGTTGGGTTAGGTTATGTTATATTACGTTCTTGATGTATATAAAGATCACACGGAGACGTAGAGGCCAATTCGCCAGGAATGTGGTCAAATATTACCGCCGAGATGTTAGGTTGGGTTAGGTTAGGTTATATTACGTTATTGATATATATAAAGATCCCACAGAGACCTAGAGGCCGACTCGCCAGGTATGTAGTCAAATATTACCGCGGAGATGTTAGGTTGGGTTAGGTTACGTTATATTACGTTATTGATGTATATGATGGTCAATCGGAGACGTAGAATCCATCTCGCCAGGAATGATGTCAAATATTACCGCCGAGATGTTAGGGTGGGTTTGGTTACGTTATATTACGTTATTGATGTATATAAAGGTCCCACGAAGACGGAGAATCCAACTCGCCAGGAATGTTGTCAAATATTACCGCCGAGAAGGTAGGTTGGGTTAGGTTAGGTTATATTACGTTATTGATGTATATAAATGTCCCACGGAGACGGAGAAGCCAACTCGCCAGGATTGATGTCAAATATTACCGCCGAGATGTTAGGTTGGGTTAGGTTAGGTTATATTACGTTATTGATGTATATAAAGGTCCCACGGAGGCATAGAGGCCAACAAGCCTGGAATGTGGTCAAATATTACCGCCGAGATGAAAGGTTGGGTTAGGTTATGTTATATTACGTTATTGATGTACATAAAGGTCCCACGGAGACGGAGAAGCCAACTCGCCAGGAATGTTGTCAAATATTACCGCCGAGAGGGTAGGTTGGGTTAGGTTATGTCATATTACGTTCTTGATGTATATAAAGATCACACGGAGACGTAGAGGCCAATTCGCCAGGTATGTTGTCAAATATTACCGCCGAGATGATAGGTTGGGTTAGGTTAGGTTATATTTCGTTATTGATGTATATGAGGGTCCCACGGAGACGTAGAGGCCAACTCGCAAGGTATGTTGTCAAATATTACCGCGGAGATGTTAGGTTGGGTTAGGTTAAGTTATATTACGTTCTTGATGTATATAAAGATCACACGGAGACGTATAGGCCAATTCGCCAGGTATGTTGTCAAATATTACCGCCGAGATGATAGTTTGGGTTAGGTTAGGTTATATTTCGTTATTGATGTATATGAAGGTCCCACGGAGACGTAGAGGCCAACTCGCCAGGTATGTTGTCAAATATTACAGCGGTGATGTTAGGTTGGTTTAGGTTACGTTATATTACGTTATTGATGTATATGATGGTCAAACGGAGACCTAGAAGTCAACTCGCCAGGAATGATGTCAAATATTACCGCCGAGATGTTAGGTTGGGTTAGGTTAGGTTATATTACGTTATTGATGTATATAAAGGTCCCACGGAGACATAGAGTCCAACAAGCCAGGAATGTGGTCAAATATTACCGTCGAGATGTGGGGTTGGGTTAGGTTAGGTTATATTACGTTATTGATGTATATAAGGGTCCCACGGAGACGGAGAAGCCAACTCGCCAGGAATGTTGTCAAATATTACCGCCGAGATGTTAGGTTGGGTTAGGTTAGGTTATATTACGTTATTGATGTATATAAAGGTCCCACGGAGACGGAGAAGCCAACTCGCCAGGAATGTTGTCAAATATTACCGCCGAGAGGGTAGGTTGGATTAGGTTATGTTATATTACGTTCTTGATGTATATAAAGATCACACGGAGACGTAGAGGCCAATTCGCCAGGTATGTTGTCAAATATTACCGCCGAGATGATAGGTTGGGTTAGGTTAAGTTATATTACGTTCTTGATGTATATAAAGGTCCCACGGAGACGGAGAAGCCAACTCGCCAGGAATGTTGTCAAATATTACCGCCGAGAGGGTAGGTTGGGTTAGGTTATGTTATATTACGTTCTTGATGTATATAAAGATCACACGGAGACGTAGAGGCCAATTCGCCAGGTATGTTGTCAAATATTACCGCCGAGATGATAGGTTGGGTTAGGTTAGGTTATATTTCGTTATTGATGTATATAAGGGTCCTACGGCGACGTAGAGGCCAACTCGCCAGGTATGTTTTCAATTATTACCGCCGAGAAGTTATGTTGGGTTAGGTTACGTTATATTACGTTATTGATGTATATAAAGGTCCCACGGAGACGGAGAAGCCAACTCGCCAGGAATGTTGTCAAATATTACCGCCGAGAGGGTAGGTTGGGTTAGGTTATGTTATATTACGTTCTTGATGTATATAAAGATCACACGGAGACGTAGAGGCCAATTCGCCAGGTATGTTGTCAAATATTACCGCCGAGATGATAGGTTGGGTTAGTTTAGGTTATATTTCGTTATTGATGTATATGAAGGTCCCACGGAGACGTAGAGGCCAACTCGCCAGGTATGTGGTCAAATATTACCGCGGAGATGTTAGGTTGGGTTAGGTTAGGTTATATTACGATATTGATGTATATAAAGTTCCCACGGAGACGTAGAGGCCAACTCGCCAGGAATGATGTCAAATATTACCGCAGAGATTTTAGGCTGGGTTAGGTTACGTTATATTACGTTATTGATGTATATAAAGGTCCCGCGGAGACGTAGAGGCCAACAAGCCAGGAATGTGGTCAAATATTATCGCCGAGATGTTAGGTTGGGTTAGGTTACGTTATATTACGTTATTGATGTATATAAAGGTCCCGCGGAGACGTAGAGGCCAACAAGCCAGGAATGTGGTCAAATATTATCGCCGAGATGTTAGGTTGGTTTAGGTTAGGTTATATTACGTTATTGATGTATATAAAGCTCCCACGGAAACGGAGAAGCCAACTCGCCAGGAATTTTGTCAAATATTACCGCCGAGATGATAGGTTGAGTTAGGTTAGGTTATATTTCGTTATTGATGTATATGAAGGGCCCACGGAGACGTAGAGGCCAACTCGCCAGGAATGATGTCAAATATTACCGCCGCGATGATAGGTTGGGTTAGGTTACGTTATATTACGTTATTGATGTATATAAAGGTCCCACGGAGACGGAGAAGCCAACTCGCCAGGAATGTTGTCAAATATTACCGCCGAGAGGGTAGGTTGGGTTAGGTTATGTCATATTACGTTCTTGATGTATATAAAGATCACACGGAGACGTAGAGGCCAATTCGCCAGGTATGTTGTCAAATATTACCGCCGAGATGATAGGTTGGGTTAGGTTATGTTATATTACGTTCTTGATGTATATAAAGATCACACGGAGACGTAGAGGCCAATTCGCCAGGTATGTTGTCAAATATTACCGCCGAGATGATAGGTTGGGTTAGGTTAGGTTATATTTCGTTATTGATGTATATGAGGGCCCCACGGAGACGTAGAGGCCAACTCGCAAGGTATGTTGTCAAATATTACCGCGGAGATGTTAGGTTGGGTTAGGTTAGGTTATATTACGATATTGATCTATATAAAGGTCCCACGGAGACATAGAGTCCAACAAGCCAGGAATGTGGTCAAATATTACCGTCGAGATGTTGGGTTGGGTTAGGTTAGGTTATATTACGTTATTGATGTATATAAGGGTCCCACGGAGACGGAGAAGCCAACTCGCCAGGAATGTTGTCAAATATTACCGTCGAGATGTTGGGTTGGGTTAGGTTAGGTTATATTACGTTATTGATGTATATAAGGGTCCCACGGAGACGGAGAAGCCAACTCGCCAGGAATGTTGTCAAATATTACCGCCGAGATGTTAGGTTGGGTTAGGTTAGGTTATATTACGATATTGATCTATATAAAGCTCCCACGGAGACGTAGAGGCCAATTCGCCAGGAATGATGTCAAATATTACCGCCGCGATGATAGGTTGGGTTAGGTTACGTTATATTACGTTATTGATGTATATAAAGGTCCCGCGGAGACGTAGAGGCCAACAAGCCAGGAATGTGGTCAAATATTATCGCCGAGATGTTAGGTTGGTTTAGGTTAGGTTATATTACGTTATAGATGTATATAAAGGTCCCACGGAGACGTAGAGGCCAACTCGCCAGGATTGATGTCAAATATTACCGCCGAGATGTTAGGTTGGGTTAGGTTAGGTTATATTACGTTATAGATGTATATAAAGGTCCCACGGAGACGTAGAGGCCAACTCGCCAGGATTGATGTCAAATATTACCGCCGAGATGTTAGGTTGGGTTAGGTTAGGTTAATTACGTTATTGATGTATATAAAGGTCCCACGGAGGCATAGAGGCCAACAAGCCTGGAATGTGGTCAAATATTACCGCCGAGATGAAAGGTTGGGTTAGGTTAGGTTATATTACGTTATTGATGTATATAAAGGTCCCGCGGAGACATAGAGGCCAACAAGCCAGGAATGTGGTCAAATATTACCGCCGAGATGTTAGGTTGGGTTAGGTTAGGTTATATTACGTTATTGATGTATATAAGGGTCCTACGGAGACGTAGAGGCCAACTCGCCAGGTATGTTTTCAATTATTACCGCCGAGAAGTTATGTTGGGTTAGGTTTGGTTATATTACGTTCTTGAAGTATATAAACGTCCCACGCAGACGTAGAGGCCAACAAGCCAGGAATGTTGTCAAATATTACCGTCGAGATGTTGGGTTGGGTTAGGTTAGGTTATATTACGTTATTGATGTATATAAGGGTCCCACGGAGACGGAGAAGCCAACTCGCCAGGAATGTTGTCAAATATTACCGCCGAGATGTTAGGTTGGGTTAGGTTAGGTTATATTACGATATTGATCTATATAAAGCTCCCACGGAGACGTAGAGGCCAATTCGCCAGCTATGTTGTCAAATATTACCGCCGAGATGATAGGTTGGGTTAGGTTAGGTTATATTTCGTTATTGATGTATATGAAGGTCCCACGGAGACGTAGAGGCCAACTCGCCAGGTATGTGGTCAAATATTACCGTCGAGATGTGGGGTTGGGTTAGGTTAGGTTATATTACGTTATTGATGTATATAAGGGTCCCACGGAGACGGAGAAGCCAACTCGCCAGGAATGTTGTCAAATATTACCGCCGAGAGGGTAGGTTGGGTTAGGTTATGTCATATTACGTTCTTGATGTATATAAAGATCACACGGAGACGTAGAGGCCAATTCGCCAGGTATGTTGTCAAATATTACCGCCGAGATGATAGGTTGGGTTAGGTTAGGTTATATTTCGTTATTGATGTATATGAGGGTCCCACGGAGACGTAGAGGCCAACTCGCCAGGTATGTGGTCAAATATTACCGCGGAGATGTTAGGTTGGGTTAGGTTAGGTTATATTACGATATTGATGTATATAAAGTTCCCACGGAGACGTAGAGGCCAACTCGCCAGGAATGATGTCAAATATTACCGCAGAGATTTTAGGCTGGGTTAGGTTACGTTATATTACGTTATTGATGTATATAAAGGTCCCGCGGAGACGTAGAGGCCAACAAGCCAGGAATGTGGTCAAATATTATCGCCGAGATGTTAGGTTGGGTTAGGTTACGTTATATTACGTTATTGATGTATATAAAGGTCCCGCGGAGACGTAGAGGCCAACAAGCCAGGAATGTGGTCAAATATTATCGCCGAGATGTTAGGTTGGTTTAGGTTAGGTTATATTACGTTATTGATGTATATAAAGCTCCCACGGAAACGGAGAAGCCAACTCGCCAGGAATTTTGTCAAATATTACCGCCGAGATGATAGGTTGAGTTAGGTTAGGTTATATTTCGTTATTGATGTATATGAAGGGCCCACGGAGACGTAGAGGCCAACTCGCCAGGAATGATGTCAAATATTACCGCCGCGATGATAGGTTGGGTTAGGTTACGTTATATTACGTTATTGATGTATATAAAGGTCCCACGGAGACGGAGAAGCCAACTCGCCAGGAATGTTGTCAAATATTACCGCCGAGAGGGTAGGTTGGGTTAGGTTATGTCATATTACGTTCTTGATGTATATAAAGATCACACGGAGACGTAGAGGCCAATTCGCCAGGTATGTTGTCAAATATTACCGCCGAGATGATAGGTTGGGTTAGGTTATGTTATATTACGTTCTTGATGTATATAAAGATCACACGGAGACGTAGAGGCCAATTCGCCAGGTATGTTGTCAAATATTACCGCCGAGATGATAGGTTGGGTTAGGTTAGGTTATATTTCGTTATTGATGTATATGAGGGCCCCACGGAGACGTAGAGGCCAACTCGCAAGGTATGTTGTCAAATATTACCGCGGAGATGTTAGGTTGGGTTAGGTTAGGTTATATTACGATATTGATCTATATAAAGGTCCCACGGAGACATAGAGTCCAACAAGCCAGGAATGTGGTCAAATATTACCGTCGAGATGTTGGGTTGGGTTAGGTTAGGTTATATTACGTTATTGATGTATATAAGGGTCCCACGGAGACGGAGAAGCCAACTCGCCAGGAATGTTGTCAAATATTACCGCCGAGATGTTAGGTTGGGTTAGGTTAGGTTATATTACGATATTGATCTATATAAAGCTCCCACGGAGACGTAGAGGCCAATTCGCCAGCTATGTTGTCAAATATTACCGCCGAGATGATAGGTTGGGTTAGGTTAGGTTATATTTCGTTATTGATGTATATGAAGGTCCCACGGAGACGTAGAGGCCAACTCGCCAGGTATGTGGTCAAATATTACCGCGGAGATGTTAGGTTGGGTTAGGTTAGGTTATATTACGATATTGATGTATATAAAGTTCCCACGGAGACGTAGAGGCCAACTCGCCAGGAATGATGTCAAATATTACCGCCGCGATGATAGGTTGGGTTAGGTTACGTTATATTACGTTATTGATGTATATAAAGGTCCCGCGGAGACGTAGAGGCCAACAAGCCAGGAATGTGGTCAAATATTATCGCCGAGATGTTAGGTTGGTTTAGGTTAGGTTATATTACGTTATAGATGTATATAAAGGTCCCACGGAGACGTAGAGGCCAACTCGCCAGGATTGATGTCAAATATTACCGCCGAGATGTTAGGTTGGGTTAGGTTAGGTTATATTACGTTATAGATGTATATAAAGGTCCCACGGAGACGTAGAGGCCAACTCGCCAGGATTGATGTCAAATATTACCGCCGAGATGTTAGGTTGGGTTAGGTTAGGTTAATTACGTTATTGATGTATATAAAGGTCCCACGGAGGCATAGAGGCCAACAAGCCTGGAATGTGGTCAAATATTACCGCCGAGATGAAAGGTTGGGTTAGGTTAGGTTATATTACGTTATTGATGTATATAAAGGTCCCGCGGAGACATAGAGGCCAACAAGCCAGGAATGTGGTCAAATATTACCGCCGAGATGTTAGGTTGGGTTAGGTTAGGTTATATTACGTTATTGATGTATATAAGGGTCCTACGGAGACGTAGAGGCCAACTCGCCAGGTATGTTTTCAATTATTACCGCCGAGAAGTTATGTTGGGTTAGGTTTGGTTATATTACGTTCTTGAAGTATATAAACGTCCCACGCAGACGTAGAGGCCAACAAGCCAGGAATGTTGTCAAATATTACCGTCGAGATGTTGGGTTGGGTTAGGTTAGGTTATATTACGTTATTGATGTATATAAGGGTCCCACGGAGACGGAGAAGCCAACTCGCCAGGAATGTTGTCAAATATTACCGCCGAGATGTTAGGTTGGGTTAGGTTAGGTTATATTACGATATTGATCTATATAAAGCTCCCACGGAGACGTAGAGGCCAATTCGCCAGCTATGTTGTCAAATATTACCGCCGAGATGATAGGTTGGGTTAGGTTAGGTTATATTTCGTTATTGATGTATATGAAGGTCCCACGGAGACGTAGAGGCCAACTCGCCAGGTATGTGGTCAAATATTACCGCGGAGATGTTAGGTTGGGTTAGGTTAGGTTATATTACGATATTGATGTATATAAAGTTCCCACGGAGACGTAGAGGCCAACTCGCCAGGAATGATGTCAAATATTACCGCCGCGATGATAGGTTGGGTTAGGTTACGTTATATTACGTTATTGATGTATATAAAGGTCCCGCGGAGACGTAGAGGCCAACAAGCCAGGAATGTGGTCAAATATTATCGCCGAGATGTTAGGTTGGTTTAGGTTAGGTTATATTACGTTATAGATGTATATAAAGGTCCCACGGAGACGTAGAGGCCAACTCGCCAGGATTGATGTCAAATATTACCGCCGAGATGTTAGGTTGGGTTAGGTTAGGTTATATTACGTTATAGATGTATATAAAGGTCCCACGGAGACGTAGAGGCCAACTCGCCAGGATTGATGTCAAATATTACCGCCGAGATGTTAGGTTGGGTTAGGTTAGGTTATATTACGTTATTGATGTATATAAAGGTCCCACGGAGGCATAGAGGCCAACAAGCCTGGAATGTGGTCAAATATTACCGCCGAGATGAAAGGTTGGGTTAGGTTAGGTTATATTACGTTATTGATGTATATAAAGGTCCCGCGGAGACATAGAGGCCAACAAGCCAGGAATGTGGTCAAATATTACCGCCGAGATGTTAGGTTGGGTTAGGTTAGGTTATATTACGTTATTGATGTATATAAGGGTCCTACGGAGACGTAGAGGCCAACTCGCCAGGTATGTTTTCAATTATTACCGCCGAGAAGTTATGTTGGGTTAGGTTTGGTTATATTACGTTCTTGAAGTATATAAACGTCCCACGCAGACGTAGAGGCCAACAAGCCAGGAATGTTGTCAAATATTACCGTCGAGATGATAGGTTGGGTTACGTTAGGTAATATTACGTTATTGATGTATATAAATGTCCCACCGTTACGTAGAGGCCAACTCACCAGGTATGTGGTCAAACATTACCGCGGAGATGTTAGGTTGGGTTAGGTTACGTTATATTACGTTATTGATGTATATGATGGTCAAACAGAGACGTAGAAGCCATCTCGCCAGGAATGATGTCAAATATTACCGCCGAGATGTTAGGTTGGGTTAGGTTAGGTTATATTACGTTATTAATGTATATAAAGGTCCCACGGAGACGGAGAAGCCAACTCGCCAGGAATGTGGTCAAATATTACCGCCGAGATGTTAGGTTGGGTTAGGTTAGGTTATATTACGTTCTTGATGTATATAAAGATCCCGCGGAGACGTAGAGGCCAACTCGCAAGGTATGTTGTCAACTATTACCGCCGAGATGTTCGGTTGGGTTAGGTTAGGTTATATTACGTTATTGATGTATATAAAGGTCCCACGGAGACGGAGAAGCCAACTCGCCAGGAATGTTGTCAAATATTACCGCCGAGATGTTAGGTTGGGTTAGGTTAGGTTATATTACGTTATTGATGTATATAAAGATCCCACGGAGATGTAGAGGCCAACTCGCCAGGAATGATGTCAAATATTACCGCCGCGATGACAGGTTGGGTTAGGTTACGTTATATTACGTTATTGATGTATATAAAGGTCCCACGGAGACGGAGAAGCCAACTCGCCAGGAATGTTGTCAAATATTACCGCCGAGAGGGTAGGTTGGGTTAGGTTATGTTATATTACGTTCTTGATGTATATAAAGATCACACGGAGACGTAGAGGCCAATTCGCCAGGTATGTTGTCAAATATTACCGCCGAGGTGATAGGTTGGGTTAGGTTAGGTTATATTTCGTTATTGATGTATATGAAGGTCCCACGGAGACGTAGAGGCCAACTCGCAAGGTATGTTGTCAAATATTACCGCGGAGATGTTAGGTTGGGTTAGGTTAAGTTATATTACGTTCTTGATGTATATAAAGATCACACGGAGACGTATAGGCCAATTCGCCAGGATGTTGTCAAATATTACCGCCGACATGATAGGTTGGGTTAGGTTAGGTTATATTTCGTTATTGATGTATATAAAGGTCACACGGAGACGTAGAGGCCAACAAGACAGGAATGTGGTCAAATATTACCGCCGAGATGTTAGGTTGGGTTAGGTTAGGTTATATTACGTTCTTGAAGTATATAAATGTCCCACGCAGACGTAGAGGCCAACAAGCCAGGAATGTTGTCAAATACTACCGTCGAGATGATAGGTTGGGTTACGTTAGGTAATATTACGTTATTCATGTATATGAAGGTCAAACGGAGACCTAGAGGCCAACTCGAAAGGAATGTTGTCAAATATTACCGCAGAGAAGATAGGTTGGGTTAGGTTAGGTTATATTACGTTATTGATGTATATAAGGGTCCCACGGAGACGGAGAAGCCAACTCGCCAGGAATGTTGTCAAATATTACCGCCGAGATGTTAGGTTGGGTTAGGTTAGGTTATATTACGATATTGATCTATATAAAGCTCCCACGGAGACGTAGAGGCCAATTCGCCAGCTATGTTGTCAAATATTACCGCCGAGATGATAGGTTGGGTTAGGTTAGGTTATATTTCGTTATTGATGTATATGAAGGTCCCACGGAGACGTAGAGGCCAACTCGCCAGGAATGATGTCAAATATTACCGCCGCGATGATAGGTTGGGTTAGGTTACGTTATATTACGTTATTGATGTATATAAAGGTCCCGCGGAGACGTAGAGGCCAACAAGCCAGGAATGTGGTCAAATATTATCGCCGAGATGTTAGGTTGGTTTAGGTTAGGTTATATTACGTTATAGATGTATATAAAGGTCCCACGGAGACGTAGAGGCCAACTCGCCAGGATTGATGTCAAATATTACCGCCGAGATGTTAGGTTGGGTTAGGTTAGGTTATATTACGTTATAGATGTATATAAAGGTCCCACGGAGACGTAGAGGCCAACTCGCCAGGATTGATGTCAAATATTACCGCCGAGATGTTAGGTTGGGTTAGGTTAGGTTATATTACGTTATTGATGTATATAAAGGTCCCACGGAGACGTAGAGGCCAACAAGCCTGGAATGTGGTCAAATATTACCGCCGAGATGAAAGGTTGGGTTAGGTTAGGTTATACTACGTTATTGATGTATATAAAGGTCCCGCGGAGACATAGAGGCCAACAAGCCAGGAATGTGGTCAAATATTACCGCCGAGATGAAAGGTTGGGTTAGGTTAGGTTATATTACGTTATTGATGTATATAAAGGTCCCGCGGAGACATAGAGGCCAACAAGCCAGGAATGTGGTCAAATATTACCGCCGAGATGTTAGGTTGGGTTAGGTTAGGTTATATTACGTTATTGATGTATATAAGGGTCCTACGGAGACGTAGAGGCCAACTCGCCAGGTATGTTTTCAATTATTACCGCCGAGAAGTTATGTTGGGTTAGGTTTGGTTATATTACGTTCTTGAAGTATATAAACGTCCCACGCAGACGTAGAGGCCAACAAGCCAGGAATGTTGTCAAATATTACCGTCGAGATGTTGGGTTGGGTTAGGTTAGTTTATATTACGTTATTGATGTATATAAGGGTCCCACGGAGACGGAGAAGCCAACTCGCCAGGAATGTTGTCAAATATTACCGCCGAGATGTTAGGTTGGGTTAGGTTAGGTTATATTACGATATTGATCTATATAAAGCTCCCACGGAGACGTAGAGGCCAATTCGCCAGCTATGTTGTCAAATATTACCGCCGAGATGATAGGTTGGGTTAGGTTAGGTTATATTTCGTTATTGATGTATATGAAGGTCCCACGGAGACGTAGAGGCCAACTCGCCAGGTATGTGGTCAAATATTACCGCGGAGATGTTAGGTTGGGTTAGGTTAGGTTATATTACGATATTGATGTATATAAAGTTCCCACGGAGACGTAGAGGCCAACTCGCCAGGAATGATGTCAAATATTACCGCCGCGATGATAGGTTGGGTTAGGTTACGTTATATTACGTTATTGATGTATATAAAGGTCCCGCGGAGACGTAGAGGCCAACAAGCCAGGAATGTGGTCAAATATTATCGCCGAGATGTTAGGTTGGTTTAGGTTAGGTTATATTACGTTATAGATGTATATAAAGGTCCCACGGAGACGTAGAGGCCAACTCGCCAGGATTGATGTCAAATATTACCGCCGAGATGTTAGGTTGGGTTAGGTTAGGTTATATTACGTTATAGATGTATATAAAGGTCCCACGGAGACGTAGAGGCCAACTCGCCAGGATTGATGTCAAATATTACCGCCGAGATGTTAGGTTGGGTTAGGTTAGGTTATATTACGTTATTGATGTATATAAAGGTCCCACGGAGGCATAGATACCAACAAGCCTGGAATGTGGTCAAATATTACCGCCGAGATGAAAGGTTGGGTTAGGTTAGGTTATACTACGTTATTGATGTATATAAAGGTCCCGCGGAGACATAGAGGCCAACAAGCCAGGAATGTGGTCAAATATTACCGCCGAGATGAAAGGTTGGGTTAGGTTAGGTTATATTACGTTATTGATGTATATAAAGGTCCCGCGGAGACATAGAGGCCAACAAGCCAGGAATGTGGTCAAATATTACCGCCGAGATGTTAGGTTGGGTTAGGTTAGGTTATATTACGTTATTGATGTATATAAGGGTCCTACGGAGACGTAGAGGCCAACTCGCCAGGTATGTTTTCAATTATTACCGCCGAGAAGTTATGTTGGGTTAGGTTTGGTTATATTACGTTCTTGAAGTATATAAACGTCCCACGCAGACGTAGAGGCCAACAAGCCAGGAATGTTGTCAAATATTACCGTCGAGATGATAGGTTGGGTTACGTTAGGTAATATTACGTTATTGATGTATATAAATGTCCCACCGTGACGTAGAGGCCAACTCACCAGGTATGTGGTCAAATATTACCGCGGAGATGTTAGGTTGGGTTAGGTTACGTTATATTACGTTATTGATGTATATGATGGTCAAACAGAGACGTAGAAGCCATCTCGCCAGGAATGATGTCAAATATTACCGCCGAGATGTTAGGTTGGGTTAGGTTAGGTTATATTACGTTATTAATGTATATAAAGGTCCCACGGAGACGGAGAAGCCAACTCGCCAGGAATGTGGTCAAATATTACCGCCGAGATGTTAGGTTGGGTTAGGTTAGGTTATATTACGTTCTTGATGTATATAAAGATCCCGCGGAGACGTAGATGCCAACTCGCCAGGTATGTGGTCAAATATTACCGCGGAGATGTTAGGTTGCGTTAGGTTAGGTTATATTACGTTATTGATGTATATAAAGGTCCCACGGAGACGGACAAGCCAACTCGCCAGGAATGTTGTCAAATATTACCGCAGAGAAGATAGGTTGGGTTAGGTAATGTTATATTACGTTCTTGATGTATATAAAGATCACACGGAGACGTAGAGGCCAATTCGCCAGGTATGTTGTCAAATATTACCACCGAAATGATAGGTTGGGTTAGGTTAGGTTATATTTCGTTATTGATGTATATAAAGGTCCTACGGAGACGTAGAGGCCAACTCGCCAGGAATGATGTCAAATATTACCGCCGAGATTTTAGGTTGGGTTAGGTTACGTTATATTACGTTATTGATGTATATAAAGGTCTCGCGGAGACGTAGAGGCCAACAAGCCAGGAATGTGGTCAAATATTATCGCCGAGATGTTAGGTTGGTTTAGGTTAGGTTATATTACGTTATAGATGTATATAAAGGTCCCACGGAGACGTAGAGGCCAACTCGCAAGGTATGTTGTCAAATATTACCGCCGAGATGTTAGGTTGGGTTAGGTTAGGTTATATTACGATATTGATCTATATAAAGCTCCCACGGAGACGTAGAGGCCAACTCACCAGGAATGATGTCAAATATTACCGCCGAGATTTTAGGTTGGGTTAGGTTAGGTTATATTACGTTATTGATGTATATAAAGGTCCCACGGAGACATAGAGGCCAACAAGCCTGTAATGTAGTCAAATATTACCGCCGAGATGAAAGGTTGGGTTAGGTTAGGTTATATTACGTTATTGATGTATATAAGGGACCTACGGAGACGTAGAGCCCAACTCGCCAGGTATGTTTTCAATTATTACCGCCGATAAGTTAGGTTGGGTTTGGTTAGGTTATATTACGTTATTGATGTATATAAAGGTCCCACGGAGAAGGACAAGCCAACTCGCCAGGAATGTTGTCAAATATTACCGCAGAGAAGATAGGTTGGGTTAGGTTAGGTTATATTTCGTTATTGATGTATATGAAGGTCCCACGGAGACGTAGATGCCAACTCGCCAGGTATGTGGTCAAATATTACCGCGGAGATGTTAGGTTGGGTTAGGTTAGGTTATATTACGTTATTGATGTATATAAAGGTCCCACGGAGACGGACAAGCCAACTCGCCAGGAATGTTGTCAAATATTACCGCAGAGAAGATAGGTTGGGTTAGGTTAGGTTATATTTCGTTATTGATGTATATGAAGGTCCCACGGAGACGTAGATGCCAACTCGCCAGGTATGTGCTCAAATATTACCGCGGAGATGTTAGGTTGGGTTAGGTTAGGTTATATTACGTTATTGATGTATATAAAGGTCCCACGGAGACGGACAAGCCAACTCGCCAGGAATGTTGTCAAATATTACCGCAGAGAAGATAGGTTGGGTTAGGTAATGTTATATTACGTTCTTGATGTATATAAAGATCACACGGAGACGTAGAGGCCAATTCGCCAGGTATGTTGTCAAATATTACCGCCGAGATGATAGGTTGGGTTACGTTAGGTAATATTTCGTTATTGATGTATATGAAGGTCAAACGGAGACGTAGAGGCCAATTCGCCAGGTATGTTCTCAAATATTACCGCCGAGATGATAGGTTGGGTTAGGTTAGGTTATATATCGTTATTGATGTATATGAGGGTACCACGGAGACGTAGAGGCCAACTCGCAAGGTATGTTGTCAAATATTACCGCGGAGATGTTAGGTTGGGTTAGGTTAAGTTATATTACGTTATTGATGTATATAAAGGTCCCACGGAGATGGAGAAACCAACTCGCCAGGAATGTTGTCAAATATTACCGCCGAGAAGATAGGTTGGGTTAGGTTAGGTTATATTACGTTATTGATGTATATAAAGCACCCACGGAGACGGAGAAACCAACTCGCCAGGAATGTTGTCAAATATTACCGCCGAGAAGATAGGTTGGGTTAGGTTAGGTTATATTACGTTATTGATGTATATAAAGATCCCACGGAGACGTAGAGGCCAACTCGCCAGGAATGATGTCAAATATTACCGCCGCGATGATAGGTTGGGTTAGGTTAGGTTATATTACGTTCTTGATGTATATAAAGATCCCACGGAGACGTAGAGGCCAACTCGCAAGGTATGTTGTCAAATATTACCGCCGAGATGTTCGGTTGGGTTAGGTTAGGTTATATTACGTTATTGATGTATATAAAGGTCCCACAGAGACGGAGAAGCCAACTCGCCAGGAATGTTGTCAAATATTACCGCCGAGATGTTAGGTTGGGTTGGGTTAGGTTATATTACGTTCTTGAAGTATATAAACGTCCCACGCAGACGTAGAGGCCAACAAGCCAGGAATGTTGTCAAATATTACCGTCGAGATGATAGGTTGGGTTACGTTAGGTAATATTACGTTATTGATGTATATGAAGGTCAAACGGAGACGTAGAAGCCAACTCGCCAGGAATGATGTCAAATATTACCGCCGAGATGTTAGGTTGGGTTAGGTTAGGTTATATTTCGTTATTGATGTATATGAAGGTCCCACGGAGACGTAGAGGCCAACAAGACAGGAATGTGGTCAAATATTACCGCCGAGATGTTAGGTTGGGCTAGGTTAGGTTATATTACGTTATTGATGTATATAAAGGTCACACGGAGACGTAGAAGCCAACAAGACAGGAATGTGGTCAAATATTACCGCCGAGATGTTAGGTTGGGTTAGGTTACGTTATATTACGATATTGATCTATATAAAGCTCCCACGGAGACGTAGAGGCCAACTCACCAGGAATGATGTCAAATATTACCGCCGAGATTTTAGGTTGGGATAGGTTAGGTTATATTACGTTATTGATGTATATAAAGGTCCCACGGAGACATAGAGGCCAACAAGCCTGGAATGTAGTCAAATATTACCGCCGAGATGAAAGGTTGGGTTAGGTTAGGTTATATTACGTTATTGATGTATATAAAGGTCCCACGGAGGCATAGAGGCCAACAAGCCTGGAATGTGGTCAAATATTACCGCCGAGATGAAAGGTTGGGTTAGGTTAGGTTATATTACGTTATTGATGTATATAAAGGTCCCGCGGAGACATAGAGGCCAACAAGCCAGGAATGTGGTCAAATATTACCGCCGAGATGTTAGGTTGGGTTAGGTTAGGTTATATTACGTTATTGATGTATATAAGGGTCCTACGGAGACGTAGAGGCCAACTCGCCAGGTATGTTTTCAATTATTACCGCCGAGAAGTTATGTTGGGTTAGGTTTGGTTATATTACGTTCTTGAAGTATATAAACGTCCCACGCAGACGTAGAGGCCAACAAGCCAGGAATGTTGTCAAATATTACCGTCGAGATGATAGGTTGGGTTACGTTAGGTAATATTACGTTATTGATGTATATAAATGTTCCACCGTGACGTAGAGGCCAACTCACCAGGTATGTGGTCAAATATTACCGCGGAGATGTTAGGTTGGGTTAGGTTACGTTATATTACGTTATTGATGTATATGATGGTCAAACAGAGACGTAGAAGCCATCTCGCCAGGAATGATGTCAAATATTACCGCCGAGATGTTAGGTTGGGTTAGGTTAGGTTATATTACGTTATTAATGTATATAAAGGTCCCACGGAGACGGAGAAGCCAACTCGCCAGGAATGTGGTCAAATATTACCGCCGAGATGTTAGGTTGGGTTAGGTTAGGTTATATTACGTTCTTGATGTATATAAAGATCCCGCGGAGACGTAGAGGCCAACTCGCAAGGTATGTTGTCAACTATTACCGCCGAGATGTTCGGTTGGGTTAGGTTAGGTTATATTACGTTATTGATGTATATAAAGGTCCCACGGAGACGGAGAAGCCAACTCGCCAGGAATGTTGTCAAATATTACCGCCGAGATGTTAGGTTGGGTTAGGTTAGGTTATATTACGTTATTGATGTATATAAAGATCCCACGGAGATGTAGAGGCCAACTCGCCAGGAATGATGTCAAATATTACCGCCGCGATGACAGGTTGGGTTAGGTTACGTTATATTACGTTATTGATGTATATAAAGGTCCCACGGAGACGGAGAAGCCAACTCGCCAGGAATGTTGTCAAATATTACCGCCGAGAGGGTAGGTTGGGTTAGGTTATGTTATATTACGTTCTTGATGTATATAAAGATCACACGGAGACGTAGAGGCCAATTCGCCAGGTATGTTGTCAAATATTACCGCCGAGGTGATAGGTTGGGTTAGGTTAGGTTATATTTCGTTATTGATGTATATGAAGGTCCCACGGAGACGTAGAGGCCAACTCGCAAGGTATGTTGTCAAATATTACCGCGGAGATGTTAGGTTGGGTTAGGTTAAGTTATATTACGTTCTTGATGTATATAAAGATCACACGGAGACGTATAGGCCAATTCGCCAGGATGTTGTCAAATATTACCGCCGACATGATAGGTTGGGTTAGGTTAGGTTATATTTCGTTATTGATGTATATAAAGGTCACACGGAGACGTAGAGGCCAACAAGACAGGAATGTGGTCAAATATTACCGCCGAGATGTTAGGTTGGGTTAGGTTAGGTTATATTACGTTCTTGAAGTATATAAATGTCCCACGCAGACGTAGAGGCCAACAAGCCAGGAATGTTGTCAAATACTACCGTCGAGATGATAGGTTGGGTTACGTTAGGTAATATTACGTTATTCATGTATATGAAGGTCAAACGGAGACCTAGAGGCCAACTCGAAAGGAATGTTGTCAAATATTACCGCAGAGAAGATAGGTTGGGTTAGGTTAGGTTATATTTCGTTATTGATGTATATGAAGGTCCCACGGAGACGTAGAGGCCAACTCGCCAGGTATGTGGTCAAATATTACCGCGGAGATGTTAGGTTGGGTTAGGTTAGGTTATATAACGTTATTGATGTATATAAAGGTCCTACGGAGACGTAGAGGCCAACTCGCCAGGAATGATGTCAAATATTACCGCCGAGATTTTAGGTTGGGTTAGGTTACGTTATATTACGTTATTGATGTATATAAAGGTCCCGCGGAGACGTAGAGGCCCACAAGCCAGGAATGTGGTCAAATATTATCGCCGAGATGTTAGGTTGGGTTAGGTTAGGTTATATTACGTTATTGATGTATATAAAGGTCCTACGGAGACGTAGAGGCCAACTCTCCAGGTATGTTTTCAATTAGTACCGCCGATAAGTTAGGTTGGGTTTGGTTAGGTTATATTACGTTATTGATGTATATAAGGGTCCCACGGAAAAGGACAAGCCAACTCGCCAGGAATGTTGTCAAATATTACCGCAGAGAAGATAGGTTGGGTTAGGTTAGGTTATATTTCGTTATTGATGTATATGAAGGTCCCACGGAGACGTAGAGGCCAACTCGCCAGGTATGTGGTCAAATATTACCGCCGAGATGTTCGGTTGGGTTAGGTTAGGTTATATTACGTTATTGATGTATATAAAGGTCCCACAGAGACGGAGAATCCAACTCGCCAGGAATGTTGTCAAATATTACCGCCGAGATGTTAGGTTGGGTTGGGTTAGGTTATATTACGTTCTTGAAGTATATAAACGTCCCACGCAGACGTAGAGGCCAACAAGCCAGGAATGTTGTCAAATATTACCGTCGAGATGATAGGTTGGGTTACGTTAGGTAATATTACGTTATTGATGTATATGAAGGTCAAACGGAGACGTAGAAGCCAACTCGCCAGGAATGATGTCAAATATTACCGCCGAGATGTTAGGTTGGGTTAGGTTAGGTTATATTTCGTTATTGATGTATATGAAGGTCCCACGGAGACGTAGAGGCCAACAAGACAGGAATGTGGTCAAATATTACCGCCGAGATGTTAGGTTGGGTTAGGTTAGGTTATATTACGTTATTGATGTATATAAAGGTCACACGGAGACGTAGAAGCCAACAAGACAGGAATGTGGTCAAATATTACCGCCGAGATGTTAGGTTGGGTTAGGTTACGTTATATTACGATATTGATCTATATAAAGCTCCCACGGAGACGTAGAGGCCAACTCACCAGGAATGATGTCAAATATTACCGCCGAGATTTTAGGTTGGGATAGGTTAGGTTATATTACGTTATTGATGTATATAAAGGTCCCACGGAGACATAGAGGCCAACAAGCCTGGAATGTAGTCAAATATTACCGCCGAGATGAAAGGTTGGGTTAGGTTAGGTTATATTACGTTATTGATGTATATAAGGGACCTACGGAGACGTAGACGCCAACTCGCCAGGAATGTTTTCAATTATTACCGCCGATAAGTTAGGTTGGGTTTGGTTAGGTTATATTACGTTATTGATGTATATAAAGGTCCCACGGAGAAGGACAAACCAACTCGCCAGGAATGTTGTCAAATATTACCGCAGAGAAGATAGGTTGGGTTAGGTGAGGTTATATTTCGTTATTGATGTATATGAAGGTCCCACGGAGACGTAGATGCCAACTCGCCAGGTATGTGGTCAAATATTACCGCGGAGATGTTAGGTTGCGTTAGGTTAGGTTATATTACGTTATTGATGTATATAAAGGTCCCACGGAGACGGACAAGCCAACTCGCCAGGAATGTTGTCAAATATTACCGCAGAGAAGATAGGTTGGGTTAGGTAATGTTATATTACGTTCTTGATGTATATAAAGATCACACGGAGACGTAGAGGCCAATTCGCCAGGTATGTTGTCAAATATTACCACCGAAATGATAGGTTGGGTTAGGTTAGGTTATATTTCGTTATTGATGTATATAAAGGTCCTACGGAGACGTAGAGGCCAACTCGCCAGGAATGATGTCAAATATTACCGTCGAGATTTTAGGTTGGGTTAGGTTACGTTATGTTACGTTATTGATGTATATAAAGGTCTCGCGGAGACGTAGAGGCCAACAAGCCAGGAATGTGGTCAAATATTATCGCCGAGATGTTAGGTTGGTTTAGGTTAGGTTATATTACGTTATAGATGTATATAAAGGTCCCACGGAGACGTAGAGGCCAACTCGCAAGGTATGTTGTCAAATATTACCGCCGAGATGTTCGGTTGGGTTAGGTTAGGTTATATTACGTTATTGATGTATATAAAGGCCCCACAGAGACGGAGAAGCCAACTCGCCAGGAATGTTGTCAAATATTACCGCCGAGATGTTAGGTTGGGTTGGGTTAGGTTATATTACGTTCTTGAAGTATATAAACGTCCCACGCAGACGTAGAGGCCAACAAGCCAGGAATGTTGTCAAATATTACCGTCGAGATGATAGGTTGGGTTACGTTAGGTAATATTACGTTATTGATGTATATGAAGGTCAAACGGAGACATAGAAGCCAACTCGCCAGGAATGATGTCAAATATTACCGCCGAGATGTTAGGTTGGGTTAGGTTTGGTTATATTTCGTTATTGATGTATATGAAGGTCCCACGGAGACGTAGAGGCCAACAAGACAGGAATGTGGTCAAATATTACCGCCGAGATGTTAGGTTGGGTTAGGTTAGGTTATATTACGATATTGATCTATATAAAGCTCCCACGGAGACGTAGAGGCCAACTCACCAGGAATGATGTCAAATATTACCGCCGAGATTTTAGGTTGGGTTGGGTTAGGTTATATTACGTTATTGATGTATATAAAGGTCCCACGGAGACATAGAGGCCAACAAGCCTGGAATGTAGTCAAATATTACCGCCGAGATGAAAGGTTGGGTTAGGTTAGGTTATATTACGTTATTGATGTATATAAGGGACCTACGGAGACGTAGAGCCCAACTCGCCAGGTATGTTTTCAATTATTACCGCCGATAAGTTAGGTTGGGTTTGGTTAGGTTATATTACGTTATTGATGTATATAAAGGTCCCACGGAGAAGGACAAGCCAACTCGCCAGGAATGTTGTCAAATATTACCGCAGAGAAGATAGGTTGGGTTAGGTTAGGTTATATTTCGTTATTGATGTATATGAAGGTCCCACGGAGACGTAGATGCCAACTCGCCAGGTATGTGGTCAAATATTACCGCGGAGATGTTAGGTTGGGTTAGGTTAGGTTATATTACGTTATTGATGTATATAAAGGTCCCACGGAGACGGACAAGCCAACTCGCCAGGAATGTTGTCAAATATTACCGCAGAGAAGATAGGTTGGGTTAGGTTAGGTTATATTTCGTTATTGATGTATATGAAGGTCCCACGGAGACGTAGATGCCAACTCGCCAGGTATGTGGTCAAATATTACCGCGGAGATGTTAGGTTGGGTTAGGTTAGGTTATATTACGTTATTGATGTATATAAAGGTCCCACGGAGACGGACAAGCCAACTCGCCAGGAATGTTGTCAAATATTACCGCAGAGAAGATAGGTTGGGTTAGGTAATGTTATATTACGTTCTTGATGTATATAAAGATCACACGGAGACGTAGAGGCCAATTCGCCAGGTATGTTGTCAAATATTACCGCCGAGATGATAGGTTGGGTTACGTTAGGTAATATTTCGTTATTGATGTATATGAAGGTCAAACGGAGACGTAGAGGCCAATTCGCCAGGTATGTTCTCAAATATTACCGCCGAGATGATAGGTTGGGTTAGGTTAGGTTATATATCGTTATTGATGTATATGAGGGTACCACGGAGACGTAGAGGCCAACTCGCAAGGTATGTTGTCAAATATTACCGCGGAGATGTTAGGTTGGGTTAGGTTAAGTTATATTACGTTATTGATGTATATAAAGGTCCCACGGAGACGGAGAAACCAACTCGCCAGGAATGTTGTCAAATATTACCGCCGAGAAGATAGGTTGGGTTAGGTTAGGTTATATTACGTTATTGATGTATATAAAGCACCCACGGAGACGGAGAAACCAACTCGCCAGGAATGTTGTCAAATATTACCGCCGAGAAGATAGGTTGGGTTAGGTTAGGTTATATTACGTTATTGATGTATATAAAGATCCCACGGAGACGTAGAGGCCAACTCGCCAGGAATGATGTCAAATATTACCGCCGCGATGATAGGTTGGGTTAGGTTAGGTTATATTACGTTCTTGATGTATATAAAGATCCCACGGAGACGTAGAGGCCAACTCGCAAGGTATGTTGTCAAATATTACCGCCGAGATGTTCGGTTGGGTTAGGTTAGGTTATATTACGTTATTGATGTATATAAAGGTCCCACAGAGACGGAGAAGCCAACTCGCCAGGAATGTTGTCAAATATTACCGCCGAGATGTTAGGTTGGGTTGGGTTAGGTTATATTACGTTCTTGAAGTATATAAACGTCCCACGCAGACGTAGAGGCCAACAAGCCAGGAATGTTGTCAAATATTACCGTCGAGATGATAGGTTGGGTTACGTTAGGTAATATTACGTTATTGATGTATATGAAGGTCAAACGGAGACGTAGAAGCCAACTCGCCAGGAATGATGTCAAATATTACCGCCGAGATGTTAGGTTGGGTTAGGTTAGGTTATATTTCGTTATTGATGTATATGAAGGTCCCACGGAGACGTAGAGGCCAACAAGACAGGAATGTGGTCAAATATTACCGCCGAGATGTTAGGTTGGGCTAGGTTAGGTTATATTACGTTATTGATGTATATAAAGGTCACACGGAGACGTAGAAGCCAACAAGACAGGAATGTGGTCAAATATTACCGCCGAGATGTTAGGTTGGGTTAGGTTACGTTATATTACGATATTGATCTATATAAAGCTCCCACGGAGACGTAGAGGCCAACTCACCAGGAATGATGTCAAATATTACCGCCGAGATTTTAGGTTGGGATAGGTTAGGTTATATTACGTTATTGATGTATATAAAGGTCCCACGGAGACATAGAGGCCAACAAGCCTGGAATGTAGTCAAATATTACCGCCGAGATGAAAGGTTGGGTTAGGTTAGGTTATATTACGTTATTGATGTATATAAGGGACCTACGGAGACGTAGACGCCAACTCGCCAGGAATGTTTTCAATTATTACCGACGATAAGTTAGGTTGGGTTTGGTTAGGTTATATTACGTTATTGATGTATATAAAGATCCCACGGAGAAGGACAAGCCAACTCGCCAGGAATGTTGTCAAATATTACCGCAGAGAAGATAGGTTGGGTTAGGTGAGGTTATATTTCGTTATTGATGTATATGAAGGTCCCACGGAGACGTAGATGCCAACTCGCCAGGTATGTGGTCAAATATTACCGCGGAGATGTTAGGTTGGGTTAGGTTAGGTTATATTACGTTATTGATGTATATAAAGGTCCCACGGAGACGGACAAGCCAACTCGCCAGGAATGTTGTCAAATATTACCGCAGAGAAGATAGGTTGGGTTAGGTAATGTTATATTACGTTCTTGATGTATATAAAGATCACACGGAGACGTAGAGGCCAATTCGCCAGGTATGTTGTCAAATATTACCACCGAAATGATAGGTTGGGTTAGGTTAGGTTATATTTCGTTATTGATGTATATAAAGGTCCTACGGAGACGTAGAGGCCAACTCGCAAGGAATGATGTCAAATATTACCGCCGAGATTTTAGGTTGGGTTAGGTTACGTTATATTACGTTATTGATGTATATAAAGGTCTCGCGGAGACGTAGAGGCCAACAAGACAGGAATGTGGTCAAATATTACCGCCGAGATGTTAGGTTGGGTTAGGTTAGGTTATATTACGATATTGATCTATATAAAGCTCCCACGGAGACGTAGAGGCCAACTCACCAGGAATGATGTCAAATATTACCGCCGAGATTTTAGGTTGGGTTAGGTTAGGTTATATTACGTTATTGATGTATATAAAGGTCCCACGGAGACATAGAGGCCAACAAGCCTGGAATGTAGTCAAATATTACCGCCGAGATGAAAGGTTGGGTTAGGTTAGGTTATATTACGTTATTGATGTATATAAGGGACCTACGGAGACGTAGAGCCCAACTCGCCAGGTATGTTTTCAATTATTACCGCCGATAAGTTAGGTTGGGTTTGGTTAGGTTATATTACGTTATTGATGTATATAAAGGTCCCACGGAGAAGGACAAGCCAACTCGCCAGGAATGTTGTCAAATATTACCGCAGAGAAGATAGGTTGGGTTAGGTTAGGTTATATTTCGTTATTGATGTATATGAAGGTCCCACGGAGACGTAGATGCCAACTCGCCAGGTATGTGGTCAAATATTACCGCGGAGATGTTAGGTTGGGTTAGGTTAGGTTATATTACGTTATTGATGTATATAAAGGTCCCACGGAGACATAGAGGCCAACAAGCCTGGAATGTAGTCAAATATTACCGCCGAGATGAAAGGTTGGGTTAGGTTAGGTTATATTACGTTATTGATGTATATAAGGGACCTACGGAGACGTAGAGGCCAACTCGCCAGGTATGTTTTCAATTATTACCGCCGATAAGTTAGGTTGGGTTTGGTTTGGTTATATTACGTTATTGATGTATATAAAGGTCCCACGGAGAAGGACAAGCCAACTCGCCAGGAATGTTGTCAAATATTACCGCAGAGAAGATAGGTTGGGTTAGGTTAGGTTATATTTCGTTATTGATGTATATGAAGGTCCCACGGAGACGTAGATGCCAAATCGCCAGGTATGTGGTCAAATATTACCGCGGAGATGTTAGGTTGGGTTAGGTTAGGTTATATTACGTTATTGATGTATATAAAGGTCACACGGAGACGTAGAGGCCAACAAGACAGGAATGTGGTCAAATATTACCGCCGAGATGTTAGGTTGGGTTAGGTTAGGTTATATTACGTTCTTGAAGTATATAAATGTCCCACGCAGACGTAGAGGCCAACAAGCCAGGAATGTTGTCAAATACTACCGTCGAGATGATAGGTTGGGTTACGTTAGGTAATATTACGTTATTCATGTATATGAAGGTCAAACGGAGACCTAGAGGCCAACTCGAAAGGAATGTTGTCAAATATTACCGCAGAGAAGATAGGTTGGGTTAGGTTAGGTTATATTTCGTTATTGATGTATATGAAGGTCCCACGGAGACGTAGAGGCCAACTCGCCAGGTATGTGGTCAAATATTACCGCGGAGATGTTAGGTTGGGTTAGGTTAGGTTATATAACGTTATTGATGTATATAAAGGTCCTACGGAGACGTAGAGGCCAACTCGCCAGGAATGATGTCAAATATTACCGCCGAGATTTTAGGTTGGGTTAGGTTACGTTATATTACGTTATTGATGTATATAAAGGTCCCGCGGAGACGTAGAGGCCCACAAGCCAGGAATGTGGTCAAATATTATCGCCGAGATGTTAGGTTGGGTTAGGTTAGGTTATATTACGTTATTGATGTATATAAAGGTCCTACGGAGACGTAGAGGCCAACTCTCCAGGTATGTTTTCAATTATTACCGCCGATAAGTTAGGTTGGGTTTGGTTAGGTTATATTACGTTATTGATGTATATAAAGGTCCCACGGAAAAGGACAAGCCAACTCGCCAGGAATGTTGTCAAATATTACCGCAGAGAAGATAGGTTGGGTTAGGTTAGGTTATATTTCGTTATTGATGTATATGAAGGTCCCACGGAGACGTAGAGGCCAACTCGCCAGGTATGTGGTCAAATATTACCGCCGAGATGTTCGGTTGGGTTAGGTTAGGTTATATTACGTTATTGATGTATATAAAGGTCCCACAGAGACGGAGAAGCCAACTCGCCAGGAATGTTGTCAAATATTACCGCCGAGATGTTAGGTTGGGTTGGGTTAGGTTATATTACGTTCTTGAAGTATATAAACGTCCCACGCAGACGTAGAGGCCAACAAGCCAGGAATGTTGTCAAATATTACCGTCGAGATGATAGGTTGGGTTACGTTAGGTAATATTACGTTATTGATGTATATGAAGGTCAAACGGAGACGTAGAAGCCAACTCGCCAGGAATGATGTCAAATATTACCGCCGAGATGTTAGGTTGGGTTAGGTTAGGTTATATTTCGTTATTGATGTATATGAAGGTCCCACGGAGACGTAGAGGCCAACAAGACAGGAATGTGGTCAAATATTACCGCCGAGATGTTAGGTTGGGTTAGGTTAGGTTATATTACGTTATTGATGTATATAAAGGTCACACGGAGACGTAGAAGCCAACAAGACAGGAATGTGGTCAAATATTACCGCCGAGATGTTAGGTTGGGTTAGGTTACGTTATATTACGATATTGATCTATATAAAGCTCCCACGGAGACGTAGAGGCCAACTCACCAGGAATGATGTCAAATATTACCGCCGAGATTTTAGGTTGGGATAGGTTAGGTTATATTACGTTATTGATGTATATAAAGGTCCCACGGAGACATAGAGGCCAACAAGCCTGGAATGTAGTCAAATATTACCGCCGAGATGAAAGGTTGGGTTAGGTTAGGTTATATTACGTTATTGATGTATATAAGGGACCTACGGAGACGTAGACGCCAACTCGCCAGGAATGTTTTCAATTATTACCGCCGATAAGTTAGGTTGGGTTTGGTTAGGTTATATTACGTTATTGATGTATATAAAGGTCCCACGGAGAAGGACAAACCAACTCGCCAGGAATGTTGTCAAATATTACCGCAGAGAAGATAGGTTGGGTTAGGTGAGGTTATATTTCGTTATTGATGTATATGAAGGTCCCACGGAGACGTAGATGCCAACTCGCCAGGTATGTGGTCAAATATTACCGCGGAGATGTTAGGTTGCGTTAGGTTAGGTTATATTACGTTATTGATGTATATAAAGGTCCCACGGAGACGGACAAGCCAACTCGCCAGGAATGTTGTCAAATATTACCGCAGAGAAGATAGGTTGGGTTAGGTAATGTTATATTACGTTCTTGATGTATATAAAGATCCCACGGAGACGTAGAGGCCAACTCGCAAGGTATGTTGTCAAATATTACCGCCGAGATGTTCGGTTGGGTTAGGTTAGGTTATATTACGTTATTGATGTATATGAAGGTCAAACGGAGACGTAGAGGCCAATTCGCCAGGTATGTTCTCAAATATTACCGCCGAGATGATAGGTTGGGTTAGGTTAGGTTATATATCGTTATTGATGTATATGAGGGTACCACGGAGACGTAGAGGCCAACTCGCAAGGTATGTTGTCAAATATTACCGCGGAGATGTTAGGTTGGGTTAGGTTAAGTTATATTACGTTATTGATGTATATAAAGGTCCCACGGAGACGGAGAAACCAACTCGCCAGGAATGTTGTCAAATATTACCGCCGAGAAGATAGGTTGGGTTAGGTTAGGTTATATTACGTTATTGATGTATATAAAGCACCCACGGAGACGGAGAAACCAACTCGCCAGGAATGTTGTCAAATATTACCGCCGAGAAGATAGGTTGGGTTAGGTTAGGTTATATTACGTTATTGATGTATATAAAGATCCCACGGAGACGTAGAGGCCAACTCGCCAGGAATGATGTCAAATATTACCGCCGCGATGATAGGTTGGGTTAGGTTAGGTTATATTACGTTCTTGATGTATATAAAGATCCCACGGAGACGTAGAGGCCAACTCGCAAGGTATGTTGTCAAATATTACCGCCGAGATGTTCGGTTGGGTTAGGTTAGGTTATATTACGTTATTGATGTATATAAAGGTCCCACAGAGACGGAGAAGCCAACTCGCCAGGAATGTTGTCAAATATTACCGCCGAGATGTTAGGTTGGGTTGGGTTAGGTTATATTACGTTCTTGAAGTATATAAACGTCCCACGCAGACGTAGAGGCCAACAAGCCAGGAATGTTGTCAAATATTACCGTCGAGATGATAGGTTGGGTTACGTTAGGTAATATTACGTTATTGATGTATATGAAGGTCAAACGGAGACGTAGAAGCCAACTCGCCAGGAATGATGTCAAATATTACCGCCGAGATGTTAGGTTGGGTTAGGTTAGGTTATATTTCGTTATTGATGTATATGAAGGTCCCACGGAGACGTAGAGGCCAACAAGACAGGAATGTGGTCAAATATTACCGCCGAGATGTTAGGTTGGGCTAGGTTAGGTTATATTACGTTATTGATGTATATAAAGGTCACACGGAGACGTAGAAGCCAACAAGACAGGAATGTGGTCAAATATTACCGCCGAGATGTTAGGTTGGGTTAGGTTACGTTATATTACGATATTGATCTATATAAAGCTCCCACGGAGACGTAGAGGCCAACTCACCAGGAATGATGTCAAATATTACCGCCGAGATTTTAGGTTGGGATAGGTTAGGTTATATTACGTTATTGATGTATATAAAGGTCCCACGGAGACATAGAGGCCAACAAGCCTGGAATGTAGTCAAATATTACCGCCGAGATGAAAGGTTGGGTTAGGTTAGGTTATATTACGTTATTGATGTATATAAGGGACCTACGGAGACGTAGACGCCAACTCGCCAGGAATGTTTTCAATTATTACCGACGATAAGTTAGGTTGGGTTTGGTTAGGTTATATTACGTTATTGATGTATATAAAGATCCCACGGAGAAGGACAAGCCAACTCGCCAGGAATGTTGTCAAATATTACCGCAGAGAAGATAGGTTGGGTTAGGTGAGGTTATATTTCGTTATTGATGTATATGAAGGTCCCACGGAGACGTAGATGCCAACTCGCCAGGTATGTGGTCAAATATTACCGCGGAGATGTTAGGTTGGGTTAGGTTAGGTTATATTACGTTATTGATGTATATAAAGGTCCCACGGAGACGGACAAGCCAACTCGCCAGGAATGTTGTCAAATATTACCGCAGAGAAGATAGGTTGGGTTAGGTAATGTTATATTACGTTCTTGATGTATATAAAGATCACACGGAGACGTAGAGGCCAATTCGCCAGGTATGTTGTCAAATATTACCACCGAAATGATAGGTTGGGTTAGGTTAGGTTATATTTCGTTATTGATGTATATAAAGGTCCTACGGAGACGTAGAGGCCAACTCGCAAGGAATGATGTCAAATATTACCGCCGAGATTTTAGGTTGGGTTAGGTTACGTTATATTACGTTATTGATGTATATAAAGGTCTCGCGGAGACGTAGAGGCCAACAAGACAGGAATGTGGTCAAATATTACCGCCGAGATGTTAGGTTGGGTTAGGTTAGGTTATATTACGATATTGATCTATATAAAGCTCCCACGGAGACGTAGAGGCCAACTCACCAGGAATGATGTCAAATATTACCGCCGAGATTTTAGGTTGGGTTAGGTTAGGTTATATTACGTTATTGATGTATATAAAGGTCCCACGGAGACATAGAGGCCAACAAGCCTGGAATGTAGTCAAATATTACCGCCGAGATGAAAGGTTGGGTTAGGTTAGGTTATATTACGTTATTGATGTATATAAGGGACCTACGGAGACGTAGAGCCCAACTCGCCAGGTATGTTTTCAATTATTACCGCCGATAAGTTAGGTTGGGTTTGGTTAGGTTATATTACGTTATTGATGTATATAAAGGTCCCACGGAGAAGGACAAGCCAACTCGCCAGGAATGTTGTCAAATATTACCGCAGAGAAGATAGGTTGGGTTAGGTTAGGTTATATTTCGTTATTGATGTATATGAAGGTCCCACGGAGACGTAGATGCCAACTCGCCAGGTATGTGGTCAAATATTACCGCGGAGATGTTAGGTTGGGTTAGGTTAGGTTATATTACGTTATTGATGTATATAAAGGTCCCACGGAGACATAGAGGCCAACAAGCCTGGAATGTAGTCAAATATTACCGCCGAGATGAAAGGTTGGGTTAGGTTAGGTTATATTACGTTATTGATGTATATAAGGGACCTACGGAGACGTAGAGGCCAACTCGCCAGGTATGTTTTCAATTATTACCGCCGATAAGTTAGGTTGGGTTTGGTTTGGTTATATTACGTTATTGATGTATATAAAGGTCCCACGGAGAAGGACAAGCCAACTCGCCAGGAATGTTGTCAAATATTACCGCAGAGAAGATAGGTTGGGTTAGGTTAGGTTATATTTCGTTATTGATGTATATGAAGGTCCCACGGAGACGTAGATGCCAAATCGCCAGGTATGTGGTCAAATATTACCGCGGAGATGTTAGGTTGGGTTAGGTTAGGTTATATTACGTTATTGATGTATATAAAGGTCACACGGAGACGTAGAGGCCAACAAGACAGGAATGTGGTCAAATATTACCGCCGAGATGTTAGGTTGGGTTAGGTTAGGTTATATTACGTTCTTGAAGTATATAAATGTCCCACGCAGACGTAGAGGCCAACAAGCCAGGAATGTTGTCAAATACTACCGTCGAGATGATAGGTTGGGTTACGTTAGGTAATATTACGTTATTCATGTATATGAAGGTCAAACGGAGACCTAGAGGCCAACTCGAAAGGAATGTTGTCAAATATTACCGCAGAGAAGATAGGTTGGGTTAGGTTAGGTTATATTTCGTTATTGATGTATATGAAGGTCCCACGGAGACGTAGAGGCCAACTCGCCAGGTATGTGGTCAAATATTACCGCGGAGATGTTAGGTTGGGTTAGGTTAGGTTATATAACGTTATTGATGTATATAAAGGTCCTACGGAGACGTAGAGGCCAACTCGCCAGGAATGATGTCAAATATTACCGCCGAGATTTTAGGTTGGGTTAGGTTACGTTATATTACGTTATTGATGTATATAAAGGTCCCGCGGAGACGTAGAGGCCCACAAGCCAGGAATGTGGTCAAATATTATCGCCGAGATGTTAGGTTGGGTTAGGTTAGGTTATATTACGTTATTGATGTATATAAAGGTCCTACGGAGACGTAGAGGCCAACTCTCCAGGTATGTTTTCAATTATTACCGCCGATAAGTTAGGTTGGGTTTGGTTAGGTTATATTACGTTATTGATGTATATAAAGGTCCCACGGAAAAGGACAAGCCAACTCGCCAGGAATGTTGTCAAATATTACCGCAGAGAAGATAGGTTGGGTTAGGTTAGGTTATATTTCGTTATTGATGTATATGAAGGTCCCACGGAGACGTAGAGGCCAACTCGCCAGGTATGTGGTCAAATATTACCGCCGAGATGTTCGGTTGGGTTAGGTTAGGTTATATTACGTTATTGATGTATATAAGGGACCTACGGAGACGTAGACGCCAACTCGCCAGGAATGTTTTCAATTATTACCGCCGATAAGTTAGGTTGGGTTTGGTTAGGTTATATTACGTTATTGATGTATATAAAGGTCCCACGGAGAAGGACAAACCAACTCGCCAGGAATGTTGTCAAATATTACCGCAGAGAAGATAGGTTGGGTTAGGTGAGGTTATATTTCGTTATTGATGTATATGAAGGTCCCACGGAGACGTAGATGCCAACTCGCCAGGTATGTGGTCAAATATTACCGCGGAGATGTTAGGTTGCGTTAGGTTAGGTTATATTACGTTATTGATGTATATAAAGGTCCCACGGAGACGGACAAGCCAACTCGCCAGGAATGTTGTCAAATATTACCGCAGAGAAGATAGGTTGGGTTAGGTAATGTTATATTACGTTCTTGATGTATATAAAGATCCCACGGAGACGTAGAGGCCAACTCGCAAGGTATGTTGTCAAATATTACCGCCGAGATGTTCGGTTGGGTTAGGTTAGGTTATATTACGTTATTGATGTATATAAAGGTCCCACAGAGACGGAGAAGCCAACTCGCCAGGAATGTTGTCAAATATTACCGTCGAGATGATAGGTTGGGTTACGTTAGGTAATATTACGTTATTGATGTATATGAAGGTCAAACGGAGACGTAGAAGCCAACTCGCCAGGAATGATGTCAAATATTACCGCCGAGATGTTAGGTTGGGTTAGGTTAGGTTATATTTCGTTATTGATGTATATGAAGGTCCCACGGAGACGTAGAGGCCAACAAGACAGGAATGTGGTCAAATATTACCGCCGAGATGTTAGGTTGGGCTAGGTTAGGTTATATTACGTTATTGATGTATATAAAGGTCACACGGAGACGTAGAAGCCAACAAGACAGGAATGTGGTCAAATATTACCGCCGAGATGTTAGGTTGGGTTAGGTTACGTTATATTACGATATTGATCTATATAAAGCTCCCACGGAGACGTAGAGGCCAACTCACCAGGAATGATGTCAAATATTACCGCCGAGATTTTAGGTTGGGATAGGTTAGGTTATATTACGTTATTGATGTATATAAAGGTCCCACGGAGACATAGAGGCCAACAAGCCTGGAATGTAGTCAAATATTACCGCCGAGATGAAAGGTTGGGTTAGGTTAGGTTATATTACGTTATTGATGTATATAAGGGACCTACGGAGACGTAGACGCCAACTCGCCAGGAATGTTTTCAATTATTACCGCCGATAAGTTAGGTTGGGTTTGGTTAGGTTATATTACGTTATTGATGTATATAAAGATCCCACGGAGAAGGACAAGCCAACTCGCCAGGAATGTTGTCAAATATTACCGCAGAGAAGATAGGTTGGGTTAGGTGAGGTTATATTTCGTTATTGATGTATATGAAGGTCCCACGGAGACGTAGATGCCAACTCGCCAGGTATGTGGTCAAATATTACCGCGGAGATGTTAGGTTGGGTTAGGTTAGGTTATATTACGTTATTGATGTATATAAAGGTCCCACGGAGACGGACAAGCCAACTCGCCAGGAATGTTGTCAAATATTACCGCAGAGAAGATAGGTTGGGTTAGGTAATGTTATATTACGTTCTTGATGTATATAAAGATCACACGGAGACGTAGAGGCCAATTCGCCAGGTATGTTGTCAAATATTACCACCGAAATGATAGGTTGGGTTAGGTTAGGTTATATTTCGTTATTGATGTATATAAAGGTCCTACGGAGACGTAGAGGCCAACTCGCAAGGAATGATGTCAAATATTATCGCCGAGATTTTAGGTTGGGTTAGGTTACGTTATATTACGTTATTGATGTATATAAAGGTCTCGCGGAGACGTAGAGGCCAACAAGCCAGGAATGTGGTCAAATATTATCGCCGAGATGTTAGGTTGGTTTAGGTTAGGTTATATTACGTTATAGATGTATATAAAGGTCCCACGGAGACGTAGAGGCCAACTCGCAAGGTATGTTGTCAAATATTACCGCCGAGATGTTCGGTTGGGTTAGGTTAGGTTATATTACGTTATTGATGTATATAAAGGCCCCACAGAGACGGAGAAGCCAACTCGCCAGGAATGTTGTCAAATATTACCGCCGAGATGTTAGGTTGGGTTGGGTTAGGTTATATTACGTTCTTGAAGTATATAAACGTCCCACGCAGACGTAGAGGCCAACAAGCCAGGAATGTTGTCAAATATTACCGTCGAGATGATAGGTTGGGTTACGTTAGGTAATATTACGTTATTGATGTATATGAAGGTCAAACGGAGACATAGAAGCCAACTCGCCAGGAATGATGTCAAATATTACCGCCGAGATGTTAGGTTGGGTTAGGTTTGGTTATATTTCGTTATTGATGTATATGAAGGTCCCACGGAGACGTAGAGGCCAACAAGACAGGAATGTGGTCAAATATTACCGCCGAGATGTTAGGTTGGGTTAGGTTAGGTTATATTACGATATTGATCTATATAAAGCTCCCACGGAGACGTAGAGGCCAACTCACCAGGAATGATGTCAAATATTACCGCCGAGATTTTAGGTTGGGTTAGGTTAGGTTATATTACGTTATTGATGTATATAAAAGTCCCACGGAGACATAGAGGCCAACAAGCCTGGAATGTAGTCAAATATTACCGCCGAGATGAAAGGTTGGGTTAGGTTAGGTTATATTACGTTATTGATGTATATAAGGGACCTACGGAGACGTAGAGCCCAACTCGCCAGGTATGTTTTCAATTATTACCGCCGATAAGTTAGGTTGGGTTTGGTTAGGTTATATTACGTTATTGATGTATATAAAGGTCCCACGGAGAAGGACAAGCCAACTCGCCAGGAATGTTGTCAAATATTACCGCAGAGAAGATAGGTTGGGTTAGGTTAGGTTATATTTCGTTATTGATGTATATGAAGGTCCCACGGAGACGTAGATGCCAACTCGCCAGGTATGTGGTCAAATATTACCGCGGAGATGTTAGGTTGGGTTAGGTTAGGTTATATTACGTTATTGATGTATATAAAGGTCCCACGGAGACATAGAGGCCAACAAGCCTGGAATGTAGTCAAATATTACCGCCGAGATGAAAGGTTGGGTTAGGTTAGGTTATATTACGTTATTGATGTATATAAGGGACCTACGGAGACGTAGAGGCCAACTCGCCAGGTATGTTTTCAATTATTACCGCCGATAAGTTAGGTTGGGTTTGGTTTGGTTATATTACGTTATTGATGTATATAAAGGTCCCACGGAGAAGGACAAGCCAACTCGCCAGGAATGTTGTCAAATATTACCGCAGAGAAGATAGGTTGGGTTAGGTTAGGTTATATTTCGTTATTGATGTATATGAAGGTCCCACGGAGAAGTAGATGCCAAATCGCCAGGTATGTGGTCAAATATTACCGCGGAGATGTTAGGTTGGGTTAGGTTAGGTTATATTACGTTATTGATGTATATAAAGGTCCCACGGAGACGGACAAGCCAACTCGCCAGGAATGTTGTCAAATATTACCGCAGAGAAGATAGGTTGGGTTAGGTTAGGTTATATTACGTTATTGATGTATATAAAGATCCCACGGAGACGTAGAGGCCAACTCGCCAGGAATGATGTCAAATATTACCGCCGCGATGATAGGTTGGGTTAGGTTACGTTATATTACGTTATTGATGTATATAAAGGTCCCACGGAGACGGAGAAGCCACCTCGCCAGGAATGTTGTCAAATATTACCGCCGAGAAGATAGGTTGGGTTAGGTTAGGTTATATTACGTTATTGATGTATATAAAGGCCCCACAGAGACGGAGAAACCAACTCGCCAGGAATGTTGTCAAATATTACCGCCGAGATGTTAGGTTGGGTTGGGTTAGGTTATATTACGTTCTTGAAGTATATAAACGTCCCACGCAGACGTAGAGGCCAACAAGCCAGGAATGTTGTCAAATATTACCGTCGAGATGATAGGTTGGGTTACGTTAGGTAATATTACGTTATTGATGTATATGAAGGTCAAACGGAGACATAGAAGCCAACTCGCCAGGAATGATGTCAAATATTACCGCCGAGATGTTAGGTTGGGTTAGGTTTGGTTATATTTCGTTATTGATGTATATGAAGGTCCCACGGAGACGTAGAGGCCAACAAGACAGGAATGTGGTCAAATATTACCGCCGAGATGTTAGGTTGGGTTAGGTTAGGTTATATTACGATATTGATCTATATAAAGCTCCCACGGAGACGTAGAGGCCAACTCACCAGGAATGATGTCAAATATTACCGCCGAGATTTTAGGTTGGGTTAGGTTAGGTTATATTACGTTATTGATGTATATAAAGGTCCCACGGAGACATAGAGGCCAACAAGCCTGGAATGTAGTCAAATATTACCGCCGAGATGAAAGGTTGGGTTAGGTTAGGTTATATTACGTTATTGATGTATATAAGGGACCTACGGAGACGTAGAGCCCAACTCGCCAGGTATGTTTTCAATTATTACCGCCGATAAGTTAGGTTGGGTTTGGTTAGGTTATATTACGTTATTGATGTATATAAAGGTCCCACGGAGAAGGACAAGCCAACTCGCCAGGAATGTTGTCAAATATTACCGCAGAGAAGATAGGTTGGGTTAGGTTAGGTTATATTTCGTTATTGATGTATATGAAGGTCCCACGGAGACGTAGATGCCAACTCGCCAGGTATGTGGTCAAATATTACCGCGGAGATGTTAGGTTGGGTTAGGTTAGGTTATATTACGTTATTGATGTATATAAAGGTCCCACGGAGACATAGAGGCCAACAAGCCTGGAATGTAGTCAAATATTACCGCCGAGATGAAAGGTTGGGTTAGGTTAGGTTATATTACGTTATTGATGTATATAAGGGACCTACGGAGACGTAGAGGCCAACTCGCCAGGTATGTTTTCAATTATTACCGCCGATAAGTTAGGTTGGGTTTGGTTTGGTTATATTACGTTATTGATGTATATAAAGGTCCCACGGAGAAGGACAAGCCAACTCGCCAGGAATGTTGTCAAATATTACCGCAGAGAAGATAGGTTGGGTTAGGTTAGGTTATATTTCGTTATTGATGTATATGAAGGTCCCACGGAGACGTAGATGCCAAATCGCCAGGTATGTGGTCAAATATTACCGCGGAGATGTTAGGTTGGGTTAGGTTAGGTTATATTACGTTATTGATGTATATAAAGGTCCCACGGAGACGGACAAGCCAACTCGCCAGGAATGTTGTCAAATATTACCGCAGAGAAGATAGGTTGGGTTAGGTTAGGTTATATTACGTTATTGATGTATATAAAGATCCCACGGAGACGTAGAGGCCAACTCGCCAGGAATGATGTCAAATATTACCGCCGCGATGATAGGTTGGGTTAGGTTACGTTATATTACGTTATTGATGTATATAAAGGTCCCACGGAGACGGAGAAGCCACCTCGCCAGGAATGTTGTCAAATATTACCGCCGAGAAGATAGGTTGGGTTAGGTTAGGTTATATTACGTTATTGATGTATATAAAGATCCCACGGAGACGTAGAGGCCAACTCGCCAGGAATGATGTCAAATATTACCGCCGCGATGATAGGTTGGGTTAGGTTACGTTATATTACGTTATTGATGTATATAAAGGTCCCACGGAGACGGAGAAGCCACCTCGCCAGGAATGTTGTCAAATATTACCGCCGAGATGATAGGTTGGGTTAGGTTAGGTTATATATCGTTATTGATGTATATGAGGGTACCACGGAGACGTAGAGGCCAACTCGCAAGGTATGTTGTCAAATATTACCGCGGAGATGTTAGGTTGGGTTAGGTTAAGTTATATTACGTTATTGATGTATATAAAGGTCCCACGGAGACGGAGAAACCAACTCGCCAGGAATGTTGTCAAATATTACCGCCGAGAAGATAGGTTGGGTTAGGTTAGGTTATATTACGTTATTGATGTATATAAAGATCCCACGGAGACGTAGAGGCCAACTCGCCAGGAATGATGTCAAATATTACCGCCGCGATGATAGGTTGGGTTAGGTTAGGTCATATTACGTTCTTGAAGTATATAAAGGTCCCACGCAGACGTAGAGGCCAACAAGCCAGGAATGTTGTCAAATACTACCGTCGAGATGATAGGTTGGGTTACGTTAGGTAATATTTCGTTATTGATGTATATGAAGGTCAAACGGAGACGTAGAGGCCAATTCGCCAGGTATGTTGTCAAATATTACCACCGAAATGATAGGTTGGGTTAGGTTAGGTTATATTTCGTTATTGATGTATATAAAGGTCCTACGGAGACGTAGAGGCCAACTCGCCAGGAATGATGTCAAATATTACCGCCGAGATTTTAGGTTGGGTTAGGTTACGTTATATTACGTTATTGATGTATATAAAGGTCTCGCGGAGGCATAGAGGCCAACAAGCCTGGAATGTGGTCAAATATTACCGCCGAGATGAAAGGTTGGGTTAGGTTAGGTTATATTACGTTATTGATGTATATAAAGGTCCCGCGGAGACATAGAGGCCAACAAGCCAGGAATGTGGTCAAATATTACCGCCGAGATGTTAGGTTGGGTTAGGTTAGGTTATATTACGTTATTGATGTATATAAGGGTCCTACGGAGACGTAGAGGCCAACTCGCCAGGTATGTTTTCAATTATTACCGCCGAGAAGTTATGTTGGGTTAGGTTTGGTTATATTACGTTATTGATGTAGATAAAGGTCCCACGGAGACGGAGAAGCCAACTCGCCAGGAATATTGTCAAATATTACCGCCGAGAAGATAGGTTGGGTTAGGTTATGTTATATTACGTTCTTGATGTATATAAAGATCCCACGGAGACGTAGAGGCCAACTCGCAAGGTATGTTGTCAAATATTACCGCCGAGATGTTCGGTTGGGTTAGGTTAGGTTATATTACGTTATTGGTGTATATAAAGGTCCCACAGAGACGGAGAAGCCAACTCGCCAGGAATGTTGTCAAATATTACCGCCGTGATGTTAGGTTGGGTTGGGTTAGGTTATATTACGTTCTTGAAGTATATAAACGTCCCACGCAGACGTAGAGGCCAACAAGCCAGGAATGTTATCAAATATTACCGTCGAGATGATAGGTTGGGTTACGTTAGGTAATATTACGTTATTGATGTATATGAAGGTCAAACGGAGACGTAGAAGCCAACTCGCCAGGAATGATGTCAAATATTACCGCCGAGATGTTAGGTTGGGTTAGGTTAGGTTATATTTCGTTATTGATGTATATGAAGGTCCCACGGAGACGTAGAGGCCAACAAGACAGGAATGTGGTCAAATATTACCGCCGAGATGTTAGTTTGGGCTAGGTTAGGTTATATTACGTTATTGATGTATATAAAGGTCACACGGAGACGTAGAAGCCAACAAGACAGGAATGTGGTCAAATATTACCGCCGAGATGTTAGGTTGGGTTAGGTTACGTTATATTACGATATTGATCTATATAAAGCTCCCACGGAGACGTAGAGGCCAACTCACCAGGAATGATGTCAAATATTACCGCCGAGATTTTAGGTTGGGATAGGTTAGGTTATATTACGTTATTGATGTATATAAAGGTCCCACGGAGACATAGAGGCCAACAAGCCTGGAATGTAGTCAAATATTACCGCCGAGATGAAAGGTTGGGTTAGGTTAGGTTATATTACGTTATTGATGTATATAAGGGACCTACGGAGACGTAGACGCCAACTCGCCAGGAATGTTTTCAATTATTACCGCCGATAAGTTAGGTTGGGTTTGGTTAGGTTATATTACGTTATTGATGTATATAATGGTCCCACGGAGAAGGACAAGCCAACTCGCCAGGAATGTTGTCAAATATTACCGCAGAGAAGATAGGTTGGGTTAGGTGAGGTTATATTTCGTTATTGATGTATATGAAGGTCCCACGGAGACGTAGATGCCAACTCGCCAGGTATGTGGTCAAATATTACCGCGGAGATGTTAGGTTGGGTTAGGTTAGGTTATATTACGTTATTGATGTATATAAAGGTCCCACGGAGACGGACAAGCCAACTCGCCAGGAATGTTGTCAAATATTACCGCAGAGAAGATAGGTTGGGTTAGGTAATGTTATATTACGTTCTTGATGTATATAAAGATCACACGGAGACGTAGAGGCCAATTCGCCAGGTATGTTGTCAAATATTACCACCGAAATGATAGGTTGGGTTAGGTTAGGTTATATTTCGTTATTGATGTATATAAAGGTCCTACGGAGACGTAGAGGCCAACTCGCCAGGAATGATGTCAAATATTACCGCCGAGATTTTAGGTTGGGTTAGGTTACGTTATATTACGTTATTGATGTATATAAAGGTCTCGCGGAGACGTAGAGGCCAACAAGCCAGGAATGTGGTCAAATATTATCGCCGAGATGTTAGGTTGGTTTAGGTTAGGTTATATTACGTTATAGATGTATATAAAGGTCCCACGGAGACGTAGAGGCCAACTCGCAAGGTATGTTGTCAAATATTACCGCCGAGATGTTCGGTTGGGTTAGGTTAGGTTATATTACGTTATTGATGTATATAAAGGTCCCACAGAGACAGAGAAGCCAACTCGCCAGGAATGTTGTCAAATATTACCGCCGAGATGTTAGGTTGGGTTGGGTTAGGTTATATTACGTTCTTGAAGTATATAAACGTCCCACGCAGACGTAGAGGCCAACAAGCCAGGAATGTTGTCAAATATTACCGTCGAGATGTTAGGTTGGGTTAGGTTAGGTTATATTACGATATTGGTCTATATAAAGCTCCCACGGAGACGTAGAGGCCAACTCACCAGGAATGATGTCAAATATTACCGCCGAGATTTTAGGTTGGGTTACGTTAGGTAATATTACGTTATTGATGTATATGAAGGTCAAACGGAGACATAGAAGCCAACTCGCCAGGAATGATGTCAAATATTACCGCCGAGATGTTAGGTTGGGTTAGGTTTGGTTATATTTCGTTATTGATGTATATGAAGGTCCCACGGAGACGTAGAGGCCAACAAGACAGGAATGTGGTCAAATATTACCACCGAAATGATAGGTTGGGTTAGGTTAGGTTATATTTCGTTATTGATGTATATAAAGGTCCTACGGAGACGTAGAGGCCAACTCGCCAGGAATGATGTCAAATATTACCGCCGAGATTTTAGGTTGGGTTAGGTTACGTTATATTACGTTATTGATGTATATAAAGGTCTCGCGGAGGCATAGAGGCCAACAAGCCTGGAATGTGGTCAAATATTACCGCCGAGATGAAAGGTTGGGTTAGGTTAGGTTATATTACGTTATTGATGTATATAAAGGTCCCGCGGAGACATAGAGGCCAACAAGCCAGGAATGTGGTCAAATATTACCGCCGAGATGTTAGGTTGGGTTAGGTTAGGTTATATTACGTTATTGATGTATATAAGGGTCCTACGGAGACGTAGAGGCCAACTCGCCAGGTATGTTTTCAATTATTACCGCCGAGAAGTTATGTTGGGTTAGGTTTGGTTATATTACGTTATTGATGTAGATAAAGGTCCCACGGAGACGGAGAAGCCAACTCGCCAGGAATATTGTCAAATATTACCGCCGAGAAGATAGGTTGGGTTAGGTTATGTTATATTACGTTCTTGATGTATATAAAGATCCCACGGAGACGTAGAGGCCAACTCGCAAGGTATGTTGTCAAATATTACCGCCGAGATGTTCGGTTGGGTTAGGTTAGGTTATATTACGTTATTGATGTATATAAAGGTCCCACAGAGACGGAGAAGCCAACTCGCCAGGAATGTTGTCAAATATTACCGCCGAGATGTTAGGTTGGGTTGGGTTAGGTTATATTACGTTCTTGAAGTATATAAACGTCCCACGCAGACGTAGAGGCCAACAAGCCAGGAATGTTATCAAATATTACCGTCGAGATGATAGGTTGGGTTACGTTAGGTAATATTACGTTATTGATGTATATGAAGGTCAAACGGAGACGTAGAAGCCAACTCGCCAGGAATGATGTCAAATATTACCGCCGAGATGTTAGGTTGGGTTAGGTTAGGTTATATTTCGTTATTGATGTATATGAAGGTCCCACGGAGACGTAGAGGCCAACAAGACAGGAATGTGGTCAAATATTACCGCCGAGATGTTAGTTTGGGCTAGGTTAGGTTATATTACGTTATTGATGTATATAAAGGTCACACGGAGACGTAGAAGCCAACAAGACAGGAATGTGGTCAAATATTACCGCCGAGATGTTAGGTTGGGTTAGGTTACGTTATATTACGATATTGATCTATATAAAGCTCCCACGGAGACGTAGAGGCCAACTCACCAGGAATGATGTCAAATATTACCGCCGAGATTTTAGGTTGGGATAGGTTAGGTTATATTACGTTATTGATGTATATAAAGGTCCCACGGAGACATAGAGGCCAACAAGCCTGGAATGTAGTCAAATATTACCGCCGAGATGAAAGGTTGGGTTAGGTTAGGTTATATTACGTTATTGATGTATATAAGGGACCTACGGAGACGTAGACGCCAACTCGCCAGGAATGTTTTCAATTATTACCGCCGATAAGTTAGGTTGGGTTTGGTTAGGTTATATTACGTTATTGATGTATATAATGGTCCCACGGAGAAGGACAAGCCAACTCGCCAGGAATGTTGTCAAATATTACCGCAGAGAAGATAGGTTGGGTTAGGTGAGGTTATATTTCGTTATTGATGTATATGAAGGTCCCACGGAGACGTAGATGCGAACTCGCCAGGTATGTGGTCAAATATTACCGCGGAGATGTTAGGTTGGGTTAGGTTAGGTTATATTACGTTATTGATGTATATAAAGGTCCCACGGAGACGGACAAGCCAACTCGCCAGGAATGTTGTCAAATATTACCGCAGAGAAGATAGGTTGGGTTAGGTAATGTTATATTACGTTCTTGATGTATATAAAGATCACACGGAGACGTAGAGGCCAATTCGCCAGGTATGTTGTCAAATATTACCACCGAAATGATAGGTTGGGTTAGGTTAGGTTATATTTCGTTATTGATGTATATAAAGGTCCTACGGAGACGTAGAGGCCAACTCGCCAGGAATGATGTCAAATATTACCGCCGAGATTTTAGGTTGGGTTAGGTTACGTTATATTACGTTATTGATGTATATAAAGGTCTCGCGGAGACGTAGAGGCCAACAAGCCAGGAATGTGGTCAAATATTATCGCCGAGATGTTAGGTTGGTTTAGGTTAGGTTATATTACGTTATAGATGTATATAAAGGTCCCACGGAGACGTAGAGGCCAACTCGCAAGGTATGTTGTCAAATATTACCGCCGAGATGTTCGGTTGGGTTAGGTTAGGTTATATTACGTTATTGATGTATATAAAGGTCCCACAGAGACAGAGAAGCCAACTCGCCAGGAATGTTGTCAAATATTACCGCCGAGATGTTAGGTTGGGTTGGGTTAGGTTATATTACGTTCTTGAAGTATATAAACGTCCCACGCAGACGTAGAGGCCAACAAGCCAGGAATGTTGTCAAATATTACCGTCGAGATGTTAGGTTGGGTTAGGTTAGGTTATATTACGATATTGGTCTATATAAAGCTCCCACGGAGACGTAGAGGCCAACTCACCAGGAATGATGTCAAATATTACCGCCGAGATTTTAGGTTGGGTTACGTTAGGTAATATTACGTTATTGATGTATATGAAGGTCAAACGGAGACATAGAAGCCAACTCGCCAGGAATGATGTCAAATATTACCGCCGAGATGTTAGGTTGGGTTAGGTTTGGTTATATTTCGTTATTGATGTATATGAAGGTCCCACGGAGACGTAGAGGCCAACAAGACAGGAATGTGGTCAAATATTACCGCCGAGATGTTAGGTTGGGTTAGGTTAGGTTATATTACGATATTGATCTATATAAAGCTCCCACGGATACGTAGAGGCCAACTCACCAGGAATGATGTCAAATATTACCGCCGAGATTTTAGGTTGGGTTAGGTTAGGTTATATTACGTTATTGATGTATATAAAGGTCCCACGGAGACATAGAGGCCAACAAGCCTGGAATGTAGTCAAATATTACCGCCGAGATGAAAGGTTGGGTTAGGTTAGGTTATATTACGTTATTGATGTATATAAGGGACCTACGGAGACGTAGAGCCCAACTCGCCAGGTATGTTTTCAATTATTACCGCCGATAAGTTAGGTTGGGTTTGGTTAGGTTATATTACGTTATTGATGTATATAAAGGTCCCACGGAGAAGGACAAGCCAACTCGCCAGGAATGTTGTCAAATATTACCGCAGAGGAGATAGGTTGGGTTAGGTTAGGTTATATTTCGTTATTGATGTATATGAAGGTCCCACGGAGACGTAGATGCCAACTCGCCAGGTATGTGGTCAAATATTACCGCGGAGATGTTAGGTTGGGTTAGGTTAGGTTATATTACGTTATTGATGTATATAAAGGTCCCACGGAGACAGACAAGCCAACTCGCCAGGAATGTTGTCAAATATTACCGCAGAGAAGATAGGTTGGGTTAGGTTAGGTTATATTTCGTTATTGATGTATATGAAGGTCCCACGGAGACGTAGATGCCAACTCGCCAGGTATGTGGTCAAATATTACCGCGGAGATGTTAGGTTGGGTTAGGTTAGGTTATATTACGTTATTGATGTATATAAAGGTCCCACGGAGACGGACAAGCCAACTCGCCAGGAATGTTGTCAAATATTACCGCAGAGAAGATAGGTTGGGTTAGGTAATGTTATATTACGTTCTTGATGTATATAAAGTTCACACGGAGACGTAGAGGCCAATTCGCCAGGTATGTTGTCAAATATTACCGCCGAGATGATAGGTTGGGTTACGTTAGGTAATATTTCGTTATTGATGTATATGAAGGTCAAACGGAGACGTAGAGGCCAATTCGCCAGGTATGTTCTCAAATATTACCGCCGAGATGATAGGTTGGGTTAGGTTAGGTTATATATCGTTATTGATGTATATGAGGGTACCACGGAGACGTAGAGGCCAACTCGCAAGGTATGTTGTCAAATATTACCGCGGAGATGTTAGGTTGGGTTAGGTTAAGTTATATTACGTTATTGATGTATATAAAGGTCCCACGGAGACGGAGAAACCAACTCGCCAGGAATGTTGTCAAATATTACCGCCGAGAAGATAGGTTGGGTTAGGTTAGGTTATATTACGTTATTGATGTATATAAAGCACCCACGGAGACGTAGAGGCCAACTCACCAGGAATGATGTCAAATATTACCGCCGAGATTTTAGGTTGGGTTAGGTTAGGTTATATTACGTTATTGATGTATATAAAGGTCCCACGGAGACATAGAGGCCAACAAGCCAGGAATGTTGTCAAATATTACCGCAGAGAAGATAGGTTGGGTTAGGTTAGGTTATATTTCGTTATTGATGTATATGAAGGTCCCACGGAGACGTAGATGCCAACTCGCCAGGTATGTGGTCAAATATTACCGAGGAGATGTTAGGTTGGGTTAGGTTAGGTTATATTACGTTATTGATGTATATAAAGGTCCCACGGAGACGGACAAGCCAACTCGCCAGGAATGTTGTCAAATATTACCGCAAAGAAGATAGGTTGGGTTAGGTAATGTTATATTACGTTCTTGATGTATATAAAGATCACACGGAGACGTAGAGGCCAATTCGCCAGGTATGTTGTCAAATATTACCGCCGAGATGATAGGTTGGGTTAGGTTAGGTTATATTTCGTTATTGATGTATATAAAGGTCCCACGGAGACGGAGAAACCAACTCGCCAGGAATGTTGTCAAATATTACCGCCGACAAGATAGGTTGGGTTAGGTTAGGTTATATTACGTTATTGATGTATATAAAGATCCCACGGAGACGTAGAGGCCAACTCGCCAGGAATGATGTCACATATTACCGCCGCGATGATAGGTTGGGTTAGGTTACGTTATATTACGTTATTGATGTATATAAAGGTCCCACGGAGACGGAGAAGCCACCTCGCCAGGAATGTTGTCAAATATTACCGCCGAGATGATAGGTTGGGTTAGGTTCGGTTATATTTCGTTATTGATGTATATGAAGGTCCCACGGAGACGTTGAGGCCAACTCGCAAGGTATGTTGTCAAATATTACCGCGGAGATGTTAGGTTGGGTTAGGTTAAGTTATATTACGTTATTGATGTATATAAAGGTCCCACGGAGACGGAGAAGCCAACTCGCCAGGAATGTTGTCAAATATTACCGCCGAGATGTTAGGTTGGGTTAGGTTAGGTTATATTACGTTCTTGAAGTATATAAAGGTCCCACGCAGACGTAGAGGCCAACAAGCCAGGAATGTTGTCAAATACTACCGTCGAGATGATAGGTTGGGTTACGTTAGGTAATATTTCGTTATTGATGTATATGAAGGTCAAACGGAGACGTAGAGGCCAATTCGCCAGGTATGTTCTCAAATATTACCGCCGAGATGATAGGTTGGGTTAGGTTAGGTTATATATCGTTATTGATGTATATGAGGGTACCACGGAGACGTAGAGGCCAACTCGCAAGGTATGTTGTCAAATATTACCGCGGAGATGTTAGGTTGGGTTAGGTTAAGTTATATTACGTTATTGATGTATATAAAGGTCCCACGGAGACGGAGAAACCAACTCGCCAGTAATGTTGTCAAATATTACCGCCGAGAAGATAGGTTGGGTTAGGTTAGGTTATATTACGTTATTGATGTATATAAAGATCCCACGGAGACGTAGAGGCCAACTCGCCAGGAATGATGTCAAATATTACCGCCGCGATGATAGGTTGGGTTAGGTTAGGTCATATTACGTTCTTGAAGTATATAAAGGTCCCACGCAGACGTAGAGGCCAACAAGCCAGGAATGTTGTCAAATACTACCGTCGAGATGATAGGTTGGGTTACGTTAGGTAATATTTCGTTATTGATGTATATGAAGGTCAAACGGAGACGTAGAGGCCAACTCACCAGGTATGTTGTCAAATATTACCGCCGAGATGATAGGTTGGGTTACGTTAGGTAATATTTCGTTATTGATGTATATGAAGGTCAAACGGAGACGTAGAGGCCAATTCGCCAGGTATGTTCTCAAATATTACCGCCGAGATGATAGGTTGGGTTAGGTTAGGTTATATATCGTTATTGATGTATATGAGGGTACCACGGAGACGTAGAGGCCAACTCGCAAGGTATGTTGTCAAATATTACCGCGGAGATGTTAGGTTGGGTTAGGTTAAGTTATATTACGTTATTGATGTATATAAAGGTCCCACGGAGACGGAGAAACCAACTCGCCAGGAATGTTGTCAAATATTACCGCCGAGAAGATAGGTTGGGTTAGGTTAGGTTATATTACGTTATTGATGTATATAAAGCACCCACGGAGACGTAGAGGCCAACTCACCAGGAATGATGTCAAATATTACCGCCGAGATTTTAGGTTGGGTTAGGTTAGGTTATATTACGTTATTGATGTATATAAAGGTCCCACGGAGACATAGAGGCCAACAAGCCAGGAATGTTGTCAAATATTACCGCAGAGAAGATAGGTTGGGTTAGGTTAGGTTATATTTCGTTATTGATGTATATGAAGGTCCCACGGAGACGTAGATGCCAACTCGCCAGGTATGTGGTCAAATATTACCGAGGAGATGTTAGGTTGGGTTAGGTTAGGTCATATTACGTTATTGATGTATATAAAGGTCCCACGGAGACGGACAAGCCAACTCGCCAGGAATGTTGTCAAATATTACCGCAGAGAAGATAGGTTGGGTTAGGTAATGTTATATTACGTTCTTGATGTATATAAAGATCACACGGAGACGTAGAGGCCAATTCGCCAGGTATGTTGTCAAATATTACCGCCGAGATGATAGGTTGGGTTAGGTTAGGTTATATTTCGTTATTGATGTATATAAAGGTCCCACGGAGACGGAGAAACCAACTCGCCAGGAATGTTGTCAAATATTACCGCCGACAAGATAGGTTGGGTTAGGTTAGGTTATATTACGTTATTGATGTATATAAAGATCCCACGGAGACGTAGAGGCCAACTCGCCAGGAATGATGTCACATATTACCGCCGCGATGATAGGTTGGGTTAGGTTACGTTATATTACGTTATTGATGTATATAAAGGTCCCACGGAGACGGAGAAGCCACCTCGCCAGGAATGTTGTCAAATATTACCGCCGAGATGATAGGTTGGGGTAGGTTCGGTTATATTTCGTTATTGATGTATATGAAGGTCCCACGGAGACGTAGATGCCAACTCGCCAGGTATGTGGTCAAATATTACCGAGGAGATGTTAGGTTGGGTTAGGTTAGGTTATATTACGTTATTGATGTATATAAAGGTCCCACGGAGACGGACAAGCCAACTCGCCAGGAATGTTGTCAAATATTACCGCAAAGAAGATAGGTTGGGTTAGGTAATGTTATATTACGTTCTTGATGTATATAAAGATCACACGGAGACGTAGAGGCCAATTCGCCAGGTATGTTGTCAAATATTACCGCCGAGATGATAGGTTGGGTTAGGTTAGGTTATATTTCGTTATTGATGTATATAAAGGTCCCACGGAGACGGAGAAACCAACTCGCCAGGAATGTTGTCAAATATTACCGCCGACAAGATAGGTTGGGTTAGGTTAGGTTATATTACGTTATTGATGTATATAAAGATCCCACGGAGACGTAGAGGCCAACTCGCCAGGAATGATGTCACATATTACCGCCGCGATGATAGGTTGGGTTAGGTTACGTTATATTACGTTATTGATGTATATAAAGGTCCCACGGAGACGGAGAAGCCACCTCGCCAGGAATGTTGTCAAATATTACCGCCGAGATGATAGGTTGGGTTAGGTTCGGTTATATTTCGTTATTGATGTATATGAAGGTCCCACGGAGACGTTGAGGCCAACTCGCAAGGTATGTTGTCAAATATTACCGCGGAGATGTTAGGTTGGGTTAGGTTAAGTTATATTACGTTATTGATGTATATAAAGGTCCCACGGAGACGGAGAAGCCAACTCGCCAGGAATGTTGTCAAATATTACCGCCGAGATGTTAGGTTGGGTTAGGTTAGGTTATATTACGTTCTTGAAGTATATAAAGGTCCCACGCAGACGTAGAGGCCAACAAGCCAGGAATGTTGTCAAATACTACCGTCGAGATGATAGGTTGGGTTACGTTAGGTAATATTTCGTTATTGATGTATATGAAGGTCAAACGGAGACGTAGAGGCCAATTCGCCAGGTATGTTCTCAAATATTACCGCCGAGATGATAGGTTGGGTTAGGTTAGGTTATATATCGTTATTGATGTATATGAGGGTACCACGGAGACGTAGAGGCCAACTCGCAAGGTATGTTGTCAAATATTACCGCGGAGATGTTAGGTTGGGTTAGGTTAAGTTATATTACGTTATTGATGTATATAAAGGTCCCACGGAGACGGAGAAACCAACTCGCCAGTAATGTTGTCAAATATTACCGCCGAGAAGATAGGTTGGGTTAGGTTAGGTTATATTACGTTATTGATGTATATAAAGATCCCACGGAGACGTAGAGGCCAACTCGCCAGGAATGATGTCAAATATTACCGCCGCGATGATAGGTTGGGTTAGGTTAGGTCATATTACGTTCTTGAAGTATATAAAGGTCCCACGCAGACGTAGAGGCCAACAAGCCAGGAATGTTGTCAAATACTACCGTCGAGATGATAGGTTGGGTTACGTTAGGTAATATTTCGTTATTGATGTATATGAAGGTCAAACGGAGACGTAGAGGCCAACTCACCAGGTATGTTGTCAAATATTACCGCCGAGATGATAGGTTGGGTTACGTTAGGTAATATTTCGTTATTGATGTATATGAAGGTCAAACGGAGACGTAGAGGCCAATTCGCCAGGTATGTTCTCAAATATTACCGCCGAGATGATAGGTTGGGTTAGGTTAGGTTATATATCGTTATTGATGTATATGAGGGTACCACGGAGACGTAGAGGCCAACTCGCAAGGTATGTTGTCAAATATTACCGCGGAGATGTTAGGTTGGGTTAGGTTAAGTTATATTACGTTATTGATGTATATAAAGGTCCCACGGAGACGGAGAAACCAACTCGCCAGGAATGTTGTCAAATATTACCGCCGAGAAGATAGGTTGGGTTAGGTTAGGTTATATTACGTTATTGATGTATATAAAGCACCCACGGAGACGTAGAGGCCAACTCACCAGGAATGATGTCAAATATTACCGCCGAGATTTTAGGTTGGGTTAGGTTAGGTTATATTACGTTATTGATGTATATAAAGGTCCCACGGAGACATAGAGGCCAACAAGCCAGGAATGTTGTCAAATATTACCGCAGAGAAGATAGGTTGGGTTAGGTTAGGTTATATTTCGTTATTGATGTATATGAAGGTCCCACGGAGACGTAGATGCCAACTCGCCAGGTATGTGGTCAAATATTACCGAGGAGATGTTAGGTTGGGTTAGGTTAGGTCATATTACGTTATTGATGTATATAAAGGTCCCACGGAGACGGACAAGCCAACTCGCCAGGAATGTTGTCAAATATTACCGCAGAGAAGATAGGTTGGGTTAGGTAATGTTATATTACGTTCTTGATGTATATAAAGATCACACGGAGACGTAGAGGCCAATTCGCCAGGTATGTTGTCAAATATTACCGCCGAGATGATAGGTTGGGTTAGGTTAGGTTATATTTCGTTATTGATGTATATAAAGGTCCCACGGAGACGGAGAAACCAACTCGCCAGGAATGTTGTCAAATATTACCGCCGACAAGATAGGTTGGGTTAGGTTAGGTTATATTACGTTATTGATGTATATAAAGATCCCACGGAGACGTAGAGGCCAACTCGCCAGGAATGATGTCACATATTACCGCCGCGATGATAGGTTGGGTTAGGTTACGTTATATTACGTTATTGATGTATATAAAGGTCCCACGGAGACGGAGAAGCCACCTCGCCAGGAATGTTGTCAAATATTACCGCCGAGATGATAGGTTGGGGTAGGTTCGGTTATATTTCGTTATTGATGTATATGAAGGTCCCACGGAGACGTTGAGGCCAACTCGCAAGGTATGTTGTCAAATATTACCGCGGAGATGTTAGGTTGGGTTAGGTTAAGTTATATTACGTTATTGATGTATATAAAGGTCCCACGGAGACGGAGAAGCCAACTCGCCAGGAATGTTGTCAAATATTACCGCCGAGATGTTAGGTTGGGTTAGGTTAGGTTATATTACGTTCTTGAAGTATATAAAGGTCCCACGCAGACGTAGAGGCCAACAAGCCAGGAATGTTGTCAAATACTACCGTCGAGATGATAGGTTGGGTTACGTTAGGTAATATTTCGTTATTGATGTATATGAAGGTCAAACGGAGACGTAGAGGCCAATTCGCCAGGTATGTTCTCAAATATTACCGCCGAGATGATAGGTTGGGTTAGGTTAGGTTATATATCGTTATTGATGTATATGAGGGTACCACGGAGACGTAGAGGCCAACTCGCAAGGTATGTTGTCAAATATTACCGCGGAGATGTTAGGTTGGGTTAGGTTAAGTTATATTACGTTATTGATGTATATAAAGGTCCCACGGAGACGGAGAAACCAACTCGCCAGTAATGTTGTCAAATATTACCGCCGAGAAGATAGGTTGGGTTAGGTTAGGTTATATTACGTTATTGATGTATATAAAGATCCCACGGAGACGTAGAGGCCAACTCGCCAGGAATGATGTCAAATATTACCGCCGCGATGATAGGTTGGGTTAGGTTAGGTCATATTACGTTCTTGAAGTATATAAAGGTCCCACGCAGACGTAGAGGCCAACAAGCCAGGAATGTTGTCAAATACTACCGTCGAGATGATAGGTTGGGTTACGTTAGGTAATATTTCGTTATTGATGTATATGAAGGTCAAACGGAGACGTAGAGGCCAACTCACCAGGTATGTTGTCAAATATTACCGCCGAGATGATAGGTTGGGTTACGTTAGGTAATATTTCGTTATTGATGTATATGAAGGTCAAACGGAGACGTAGAGGCCAATTCGCCAGGTATGTTCTCAAATATTACCGCCGAGATGATAGGTTGGGTTAGGTTAGGTTATATATCGTTATTGATGTATATGAGGGTACCACGGAGACGTAGAGGCCAACTCGCAAGGTATGTTGTCAAATATTACCGCGGAGATGTTAGGTTGGGTTAGGTTAAGTTATATTACGTTATTGATGTATATAAAGGTCCCACGGAGACGGAGAAACCAACTCGCCAGGAATGTTGTCAAATATTACCGCCGAGAAGATAGGTTGGGTTAGGTTAGGTTATATTACGTTATTGATGTATATAAAGCATCCACGGAGACGTAGAGGCCAACTCACCAGGAATGATGTCAAATATTACCGCCGAGATTTTAGGTTGGGTTAGGTTAGGTTATATTACGTTATTGATGTATATAAAGGTCCCACGGAGACATAGAGGCCAACAAGCCTGGAATGTAGTCAAATATTACCGCCGAGATGAAAGGTTGGGTTAGGTTAGGTTATATTACGTTATTGATGTATATAAGGGACCTACGGAGACGTAGAGGCCAACTCGCCAGGTATGTTTTCAATTATTACCGCCGATAAGTTAGGTTGGGTTTGGTTTGGTTATATTACGTTATTGATGTATATAAAGGTCCCACGGAGAAGGACAAGCCAACTCGCCAGGAATGTTGTCAAATATTGCCGCAGAGAAGATAGGTTGGGTTAGGTTAGGTTATATTTCGTTATTGATGTATATGAAGGTCCCACGGAGACGTAGATGCCAACTCGCCAGGTATGTGGTCAAATATTACCGCGGAGATGTTAGGTTGGGTTAGGTTAGGTTATATTACGTTATTGATGTATATAAAGGTCCCACGGAGACGGACAAGCCAACTCGCCAGGAATGTTGTCAAATATTAGCGCAGAGAAGATAGGTTGGGTTAGGTAATGTTATATTACGTTCTTGATGTATATAAAGATCACACGGGGACGTAGAGGCCAATTCGCCAGGTATGTTATCAAATATTACCGCCGAGATGATAGGTTGGGTTAGGTTAGGTTATATTTCGTTATTGATGTATATGAGGGTACCACGGAGACGTAGAGGCCAACTCGCAAGGTATGTTGTCAAATATTACCGCGAAGATGTTAGGTTGGGTTAGGTTAAGTTATATTACGTTATTGATGTATATAAATGTCCCACGGAGACGGAGAAACCAACTCGCCAGGAATGTTGTCAAATATTACCGCCGAGAAGATAGGTTGGGTTAGGTTAGGTCATATTACGTTCTTGAAGTATATAAAGGTCCCACGCAGACGTAGAGGCCAACAAGCCGGGAATGTTGTCAAATACTACCGTCGAGATGATAGGTTGGGTTACGTTAGGTAATATTTCGTTATTGATGTATATGAAGGTCAAACGGAGACGTAGAGGCCAATTCGCCAGGTATGTTCTCAAATATTACCGCCGAGATGATAGGTTGGGTTAGGTTAGGTTATATTTCGTTATTGATGTATATGAGGGTACCACGGAGACGTAGAGGCCAACTCGCAAGGTATGTTGTCAAATATTACCGCCGAGAAGATAGGTTGGGTTAGGTTAGGTTATATTACGTTATTGATGTATATAAAGATCCCACGGGGACGTAGAGGCCAACTCGCCAGGAATGATGTCAAATATTACCGCCGCGATGATAGGTTGGGTTAGGTTAGGTTATATTACGTTATTGATGTATATTAAGGTCCCACAGAGACGTAGGGGCCAATTCGCCAGGTATGTTGTCAAATATTACCGCCGCGATGATAGGTTGGGTTAGGTTAGGTTAGGTTATATTACGTTATTGATGTATATGAAGGTCCCACGGAGACGTAGAGGCCGACTCGCCAGGTATGTGGTCAAATATTACCGCGGAGATGTTAGGTTGGGTTAGGTTACGTTATATTACGTTATTGATGTATATGATGGTCAAACGGAGACGTAGAAGCCATCCTGCCAGGAATGATGTCAAATATTACCGCCGAGATGTTAGGTTGGGTTAGGTGAGGTTATATTACGTTATTGATGTATATAAAGGTCCCACGGAGACATAGAGGCCAACAAGCCAGGAATGTGGTCAAATATTACCGGCGAGATGTTAGGTTGGGTTAGGTAAGGTTATATTACGTTATTGATGTATATAAAGCTCCCACGGGGACGTAGAGGCCAACTCGCCAGGAATGTTTTCAAATATTATCGCCGAGATGTTAGGTTGGGTTAGGTTAGGTTATATTACGATATTGATCTATATAAAGCTCCCACGGATACGTAGAGGCCAACTCACCAGGAATGATGTCAAATATTACCGCCGAGATTTTAGGTTGGGTTAGGTGAGGTTATATTACGTTATTGATGTATATAAAGGTCCCACGGAGACATAGAGGCCAACAAGCCTGGAATGTAGTCAAATATTACCGCCGAGATGAAAGGTTGGGTTAGGTTAGGTTATATTACGTTATTGATGTATATAAGGGACCTACGGAGACGTAGAGCCCAACTCGCCAGGTATGTTTTCAATTATTACCGCCGATAAGTTAGGTTGGGTTTGGTTAGGTTATATTACGTTATTGATGTATATAAAGGTCCCACGGAGAAGGACAAGCCAACTCGCCAGGAATGTTGTCAAATATTACCGCAGAGGAGATAGGTTGGGTTAGGTTAGGTTATATTTCGTTATTGATGTATATGAAGGTCCCACGGAGACGTAGATGCCAACTCGCCAGGTATGTGGTCAAATATTACCGCGGAGATGTTAGGTTGGGTTAGGTGAGGTTATATTACGTTATTGATGTATATAAAGGTCCCACGGAGACAGACAAGCCAACTCGCCAGGAATGTTGTCAAATATTACCGCAGAGAAGATAGGTTGGGTTAGGTTAGGTTATATTTCGTTATTGATGTATATGAAGGTCCCACGGAGACGTAGATGCCAACTCGCCAGGTATGTGGTCAAATATTACCGCGGAGATGTTAGGTTGGGTTAGGTTAGGTTATATTACGTTATTGATGTATATAAAGCACCCACGGAGACGTAGAGGCCAACTCACCAGGAATGATGTCAAATATTACCGCCGAGATTTTAGGTTGGGTTAGGTTAGGTTATATTACGTTATTGATGTATATAAAGGTCCCACGGAGACATAGAGGCCAACAAGCCAGGAATGTTGTCAAATATTACCGAGGAGATGTTAGGTTGGGTTAGGTTAGGTTATATTACGTTATTGATGTATATAAAGGTCCCACGGAGACGGACAAGCCAACTCGCCAGGAATGTTGTCAAATATTACCGCAGAGAAGATAGGTTGGGTTAGGTAATGTTATATTACGTTCTTGATGTATATAAAGATCACACGGAGACGTAGAGGCCAATTCGCCAGGTATGTTGTCAAATATTACCGCCGAGATGATAGGTTGGGTTAGGTTAGGTTATATTTCGTTATTGATGTATATAAAGGTCCCACGGAGACGGAGAAACCAACTCGCCAGGAATGTTGTCAAATATTACCGCCGACAAGATAGGTTGGGTTAGGTTAGGTTATATTACGTTATTGATGTATATAAAGATCCCACGGAGACGTAGAGGCCAACTCGCCAGGAATGATGTCACATATTACCGCCGCGATGATAGGTTGGGTTAGGTTACGTTATATTACGTTATTGATGTATATAAAGGTCCCACGGAGACGGAGAAGCCACCTCGCCAGGAATGTTGTCAAATATTACCGCCGAGATGATAGGTTGGGTTAGGTTCGGTTATATTTCGTTATTGATGTATATGAAGGTCCCACGGAGACGTTGAGGCCAACTCGCAAGGTATGTTGTCAAATATTACCGCGGAGATGTTAGGTTGGGTTAGGTTAAGTTATATTACGTTATTGATGTATATAAAGGTCCCACGGAGACGGAGAAGCCAACTCGCCAGGAATGTTGTCAAATATTACCGCCGAGATGTTAGGTTGGGTTAGGTTAGGTTATATTACGTTCTTGAAGTATATAAAGGTCCCACGCAGACGTAGAGGCCAACAAGCCAGGAATGTTGTCAAATACTACCGTCGAGATGATAGGTTGGGTTACGTTAGGTAATATTTCGTTATTGATGTATATGAAGGTCAAACGGAGACGTAGAGGCCAATTCGCCAGGTATGTTCTCAAATATTACCGCCGAGATGATAGGTTGGGTTAGGTTAGGTTATATATCGTTATTGATGTATATGAGGGTACCACGCAGACGTAGAGGCCAACTCGCAAGGTATGTTGTCAAATATTACCGCGGAGATGTTAGGTTGGGTTAGGTTAAGTTATATTACGTTATTGATGTATATAAAGGTCCCACGGAGACGGAGAAACCAACTCGCCAGTAATGTTGTCAAATATTACCGCCGAGAAGATAGGTTGGGTTAGGTTAGGTTATATTACGTTATTGATGTATATAAAGATCCCACGGAGACGTAGAGGCCAACTCGCCAGGAATGATGTCAAATATTACCGCCGCGATGATAGGTTGGGTTAGGTTAGGTCATATTACGTTCTTGAAGTATATAAAGGTCCCACGCAGACGTAGAGGCCAACAAGCCAGGAATGTTGTCAAATACTACCGTCGAGATGATAGGTTGGGTTACGTTAGGTAATATTTCGTTATTGATGTATATGAAGGTCAAACGGAGACGTAGAGGCCAACTCACCAGGTATGTTGTCAAATATTACCGCCGAGATGATAGGTTGGGTTACGTTAGGTAATATTTCGTTATTGATGTATATGAAGGTCAAACGGAGACGTAGAGGCCAATTCGCCAGGTATGTTCTCAAATATTACCGCCGAGATGATAGGTTGGGTTAGGTTAGGTTATATATCGTTATTGATGTATATGAGGGTACCACGGAGACGTAGAGGCCAACTCGCAAGGTATGTTGTCAAATATTACCGCGGAGATGTTAGGTTGGGTTAGGTTAAGTTATATTACGTTATTGATGTATATAAAGGTCCCACGGAGACGGAGAAACCAACTCGCCAGGAATGTTGTCAAATATTACCGCCGAGAAGATAGGTAGGGTTAGGTTAGGTTATATTACGTTATTGATGTATATAAAGCATCCACGGAGACGTAGAGGCCAACTCACCAGGAATGATGTCAAATATTACCGCCGAGATTTTAGGTTGGGTTAGGTTAGGTTATATTACGTTATTGATGTATATAAAGGTCCCACGGAGACATAGAGGCCAACAAGCCTGGAATGTAGTCAAATATTACCGCCGAGATGAAAGGTTGGGTTAGGTTAGGTTATATTACGTTATTGATGTATATAAGGGACCTACGGAGACGTAGAGGCCAACTCGCCAGGTATGTTTTCAATTATTACCGCCGATAAGTTAGGTTGGGTTTGGTTTGGTTATATTACGTTATTGATGTATATAAAGGTCCCACGGAGAAGGACAAGCCAACTCGCCAGGAATGTTGTCAAATATTGCCGCAGAGAAGATAGGTTGGGTTAGGTTAGGTTATATTTCGTTATTGATGTATATGAAGGTCCCACGGAGACGTAGATGCCAACTCGCCAGGTATGTGGTCAAATATTACCGCGGAGATGTTAGGTTGGGTTAGGTTAGGTTATATTACGTTATTGATGTATATAAAGGTCCCACGGAGACGGACAAGCCAACTCGCCAGGAATGTTGTCAAATATTAGCGCAGAGAAGATAGGTTGGGTTAGGTAATGTTATATTACGTTCTTGATGTATATAAAGATCACACGGGGACGTAGAGGCCAATTCGCCAGGTATGTTATCAAATATTACCGCCGAGATGATAGGTTGGGTTAGGTTAGGTTATATTTCGTTATTGATGTATATGAGGGTACCACGGAGACGTAGAGGCCAACTCGCAAGGTATGTTGTCAAATATTACCGCGAAGATGTTAGGTTGGGTTAGGTTAAGTTATATTACGTTATTGATGTATATAAATGTCCCACGGAGACGGAGAAACCAACTCGCCAGGAATGTTGTCAAATATTACCGCCGAGAAGATAGGTTGGGTTAGGTTAGGTCATATTACGTTCTTGAAGTATATAAAGGTCCCACGCAGACGTAGAGGCCAACAAGCCGGGAATGTTGTCAAATACTACCGTCGAGATGATAGGTTGGGTTACGTTAGGTAATATTTCGTTATTGATGTATATGAAGGTCAAACGGAGACGTAGAGGCCAATTCGCCAGGTATGTTCTCAAATATTACCGCCGAGATGATAGGTTGGGTTAGGTTAGGTTATATTTCGTTATTGATGTATATGAGGGTACCACGGAGACGTAGAGGCCAACTCGCAAGGTATGTTGTCAAATATTACCGCCGAGAAGATAGGTTGGGTTAGGTTAGGTTATATTACGTTATTGATGTATATAAAGATCCCACGGGGACGTAGAGGCCAACTCGCCAGGAATGATGTCAAATATTACCGCCGCGATGATAGGTTGGGTTAGGTTAGGTTATATTACGTTATTGATGTATATTAAGGTCCCACAGAGACGTAGGGGCCAATTCGCCAGGTATGTTGTCAAATATTACCGCCGCGATGATAGGTTGGGTTAGGTTAGGTTAGGTTATATTACGTTATTGATGTATATTAAGGTCCCACGGAGACGTAGAGGCCAATTCGCCAGGTATGTTGTCAAATATTACCGCCGAGATGATAGGTTGGGTTAGGTTAGGTTATATTTCGTTATTGATGTATATGAAGGTCCCACGGAGACGTAGAGGCCGACTCGCCAGGTATGTGGTCAAATATTACCGCGGAGATGTTAGGTTGGGTTAGGTTACGTTATATTACGTTATTGATGTATATGATGGTCAAACGGAGACGTAGAAGCCATCTCGCCAGGAATGATGTCAAATATTACCGCCGAGATGTTAGGTTGGGTTAGGTGAGGTTATATTACGTTATTGATGTATATAAAGGTCCCACGGAGACATAGAGGCCAACAAGCCAGGAATGTGGTCAAATATTACCGGCGAGATGTTAGGTTGGGTTAGGTAAGGTTATATTACGTTATTGATGTATATAAAGCTCCCACGGGGACGTAGAGGCCAACTCGCCAGGAATGTTTTCAAATATTATCGCCGAGATGTTAGGTTGGGTTAGGTTAGGTTATATTACGTTATATTTCTCTATGACGGCCCCGCGGAGACGTAGAGTCCAACAAGCCAGGAATGTGGTCAAATATTACCGCCGAGATGTTATATTGGTTTAGCTTATGTTATATTATGTTATTGATGTATGTAAATATCCCACGGGGACGTAGAGGCCACCTCGCCAGGTATGTTTTCAAATATTACCGCCGAGACGTTAGGTTGGGTTAGGTTAGGTTATATTACGTTATTGATGTATATAAAGATCCCACGGAGACGTAGAGGCTAACTCGCCAGGAATGATGTCAAATATTACCGCCGCGATGATAGTTTGGGTTAGGTTACGTTATATTACGTTATTGATGTATATAAAGGTCCCACGGAGACGGAGAAGCCAACTCGCCAGGAATGTTGTCAAATATTACCGCCGAGAAGATAGGTTGGGTTAGGTTATGTTATATTACGTTCTTGATATATATAAAGATCACACGGAGACGTAGAGGCCAATTCGCCAGGTGTGTTGTCAAATATTACCGCCGAGATGATAGGTTGGGTTAGGTTAGGTTATATTCCGTTATTGATGTATATTAAGGTCCCACGGAGACGTAGAGGCCAATTCGCCAGGTATGTTGTCAAATATTACCGCCGAGAAGATAGGTTGGGTTAGGTTAGGTTATATTACGTTATTGATGTATATAAAGATCCCACGGAGACGTAGAGGCCAACTCGCCAGGAATGATGTCAAATATTACCGCCGCGATGATAGGTTGGGTTAGGTTAGGTCATATTACGTTCTTGAAGTATATAAAGGTCCCACGCAGACGTAGAGGCCAACAAGCCAGGAATGTTGTCAAATACTACCGTCGAGATGATAGGTTGGGTTACGTTAGGTAATATTTCGTTATTGATGTATATGAAGGTCAAACGGAGACGTAGAGGCCAACTCACCAGGTATGTTGTCAAATATTACCGCCGAGATGATAGGTTGGGTTACGTTAGGTAATATTTCGTTATTGATGTATATGAAGGTCAAACGGAGACGTAGAGGCCAATTCGCCAGGTATGTTCTCAAATATTACCGCCGAGATGATAGGTTGGGTTAGGTTAGGTTATATATCGTTATTGATGTATATGAGGGTACCACGGAGACGTAGAGGCCAACTCGCAAGGTATGTTGTCAAATATTACCGCGGAGATGTTAGGTTGGGTTAGGTTAAGTTATATTACGTTATTGATGTATATAAAGGTCCCACGGAGACGGAGAAACCAACTCGCCAGGAATGTTGTCAAATATTACCGCCGAGAAGATAGGTTGGGTTAGGTTAGGTAATATTACGTTATTGATGTATATAAAGCACCCACGGAGACGTAGAGGCCAACTCACCAGGAATGATGTCAAATATTACCGCCGAGATTTTAGGTTGGGTTAGGTTAGGTTATATTACGTTATTGATGTATATAAAGGTCCCACGGAGACATAGAGGCCAACAAGCCTGGAATGTAGTCAAATATTACCGCGAAGATGTTAGGTTGGGTTAGGTTAAGTTATATTACGTTATTGATGTATATAAATGTCCCGCGGAGACGGAGAAACCAACTCGCCAGGAATGTTGTCAAATATTACCGCCGAGAAGATAGGTTGGGTTAGGTTAGGTCATATTACGTTCTTGAAGTATATAAAGGTCCCACGCAGACGTAGAGGCCAACAAGCCGGGAATGTTGTCAAATACTACCGTCGAGATGATAGGTTGGGTTACGTTAGGTAATATTTCGTTATTGATGTATATGAAGGTCAAACGGAGACGTAGAGGCCAATTCGCCAGGTATGTTCTCAAATATTACCGCCGAGATGATAGGTTGGGTTAGGTTAGGTTATATTTCGTTATTGATGTATATGAGGGTACCACGGAGACGTAGAGGCCAACTCGCAAGGTATGTTGTCAAATATTACCGCCGAGAAGATAGGTTGGGTTAGGTTAGGTTATATTACGTTATTGATGTATATAAAGATCCCACGGGGACGTAGAGGCCAACTCGCCAGGAATGATGTCAAATATTACCGCCGCGATGATAGGTTGGGTTAGGTTAGGTTATATTACGTTATTGATGTATATTAAGGTCCCACAGAGACGTAGGGGCCAATTCGCCAGGTATGTTGTCAAATATTACCGCCGCGATGATAGGTTGGGTTAGGTTAGGTTAGGTTATATTACGTTATTGATGTATATTAAGGTCCCACGGAGACGTAGAGGCCAATTCGCCAGGTATGTTGTCAAATATTACCGCCGAGATGATAGGTTGGGTTAGGTTAGGTTATATTTCGTTATTGATGTATATGAAGGTCCCACGGAGACGTAGAGGCCGACTCGCCAGGTATGTGGTCAAATATTACCGCGGAGATGTTAGGTTGGGTTAGGTTACGTTATATTACGTTATTGATGTATATGATGGTCAAACGGAGACGTAGAAGCCATCTCGCCAGGAATGATGTCAAATATTACCGCCGAGATGTTAGGTTGGGTTAGGTGAGGTTATATTACGTTATTGATGTATATAAAGGTCCCACGGAGACATAGAGGCCAACAAGCCAGGAATGTGGTCAAATATTACCGGCGAGATGTTAGGTTGGGTTAGGTAAGGTTATATTACGTTATTGATGTATATAAAGCTCCCACGGGGACGTAGAGGCCAACTCGCCAGGAATGTTTTCAAATATTATCGCCGAGATGTTAGGTTGGGTTAGGTTAGGTTATATTACGTTATATTTCTCTATGACGGCCCCGCGGAGACGTAGAGTCCAACAAGCCAGGAATGTGGTCAAATATTACCGCCGAGATGTTATATTGGTTTAGCTTATGTTATATTATGTTATTGATGTATGTAAATATCCCACGGGGACGTAGAGGCCACCTCGCCAGGTATGTTTTCAAATATTACCGCCGAGACGTTAGGTTGGGTTAGGTTAGGTTATATTACGTTATTGATGTATATAAAGATCCCACGGAGACGTAGAGGCTAACTCGCCAGGAATGATGTCAAATATTACCGCCGCGATGATAGGTTGGGTTAGGTTACGTTATATTACGTTATTGATGTATATAAAGGTCCCACGGAGACGGAGAAGCCAACTCGCCAGGAATGTTGTCAAATATTACCGCCGAGAAGATAGGTTGGGTTAGGTTATGTTATATTACGTTCTTGATATATATAAAGATCACACGGAGACGTAGAGGCCAATTCGCCAGGTGTGTTGTCAAATATTACCGCCGAGATGATAGGTTGGGTTAGGTTAGGTTATATTCCGTTATTGATGTATATTAAGGTCCCACGGAGACGTAGAGGCCAATTCGCCAGGTATGTTGTCAAATATTACCGCCGAGATGATAGGTTGGGTTAGGTTAGGTTATATTTCGTTATTGATGTATATGAAGGTCCCACGGAGACGTAGAGGCCGACTCGCCAGGTATGTGGTCAAATATTACCGCGGAGATGTTAGGTTGGGTTAGGTTACGTTATATTACGTTATTGATGTATATGATGGTCAAACGGAGACGTAGAAGCCATCTCGCCAGGAATGATGTCAAATATTACCGCCGAGATGTTAGGTTGGGTTAGGTGAGGTTATATTACGTTATTGATGTATATAAAGATCCCACGGAGACATAGAGGCCAACAAGCCAGGAATGTGGTCAAATATTACCGGCGAGATGTTAGGTTGGGTTAGGTAAGGTTATATTACGTTATTGATGTATATAAAGCTCCCACGGCGACGTAGAGGCCAACTCGCCAGGAATGTTTTCAAATATTATCGCCGAGATGTTAGGTTGGGTTAGGTTAGGTTATATTACGTTATATTTCTCTATGACGGCCCCGCGGAGACGTAGAGTCCAACAAGCCAGGAATGTGGTCAAATATTACCGCCGAGATGTTATATTGGTTTAGCTTATGTTATATTATGTTATTGATGTATGTAAATATCCCACGGAGACGTAGAGGCCACCTCGCCAGGTATGTTTTCAAATATTACCTCCGAGACGTTAGGTTGGGTTAGGTTAGGTTATATTACGTTCTTGATGTATATAAAGATCACACGGAGACGTAGAGGCCAATTCGCCAGGTATGTTGTCAAATATTACCGCCGAGATGATAGGTTGGGTTAGGTTCGTTTATATTTCGTTATTGATGTATATGAAGGTCCCACGGAGACGTAGAGACCAACTCGCAAGGTATGTTGTCAAACATTACCGCGGAGATGTTAGGTTGGGTTAGGTTAAGTTATATTACGTTATTGATGTATATAAAGGTCCCACGGAGACGGAGAAGCCAACTCGCCAGGAATGTTGTCAAATATTACCGCCGAGATGTTAGGTTGGGTTAGGTTAGGTTATATTACGTTCTTGAAGTATATAAAGGTCCCACGCAGACGTAGAGGCCAACAAGCCAGGAATGTTGTCAAATACTACCGTCGAGATGATAGGTTGGGTTACGTTAGGTAATATTTCGTTATTGATGTATATGAAGGCCAAACGGAGACGTAGAGGCCAATTCGCCAGGTATGTTCTCAAATATTACCGCCGAGATGATAGGTTGGGTTAGGTTAGGTTATATTTCGTTATTGATGTATATGAGGGTCCCACGGAGACGTAGAGGCCAACTCGCAAGGTATGTTGTCAAATATTACCGCGGAGATGTTAGGTTGGGTTAGGTTAAGTTATATTACGTTATTGATGTATATAAAGGTCCCACGGAGACGGAGAAGCCAACTCGCCAGGAATGTTGTCAAATATTACCGCCGAGAAGATAGGTTGGGTTAGGTTAGGTTATATTACGTTATTGATGTATATAAAGATCCCACGGAGACGTAGAGGCCAACTCGCCAGGAATGATGTCAAATATTACCGCCGCGATGATAGGTTGGGTTAGGTTACGTTATATTACGTTATTGATGTATATAAAGGTCCCACGGAGACGGAGAAGCCAACTCGCCAGGAATGTTGTCAAATATTACCGCCGAGAAGATAGGTTGGGTTAGGTTATGTTATATTACGTTCTTGATGCATATAAAGATCGCACGGAGACGTAGAGGCCAATTCGCCAGGTATGTTGTCAAATATTACCGCCGAGATGATAGGTTGGGTTAGGTTATGTTATATTTCGTTATTGATGTATATAAAGGTCCCACGGAGACGGAGAAGCCAACTCGCCAGGAATGTTGTCAAATATTACCGCCGAGATGTTAGGTTGGGTTAGGTTAGGTTATATTACGTTATTGATGTATATAAAGGTCCCACGGAGACGTAGAGTCCAACTCGCCGGGAATGATGTCAAATACTACCGCCGCGATGCTAGGTTGGGTCAGGTTAGGTTATATTACGTTATTGATGTATATAAAGGTCCCACGGAGACGTAGAGGCCAACAAGACAGGAATGTGGTCAAATATTACCGCCGAGATGTTAGGTTGGGTTAGGTTAGGTTATATTACGTTATTGATGTATATAAAGATCCCACGGAGACGTAGAGGCTAACTCGCCAGGAATGATGTCAAATATTACCGCCGCGATGATAGGTTGGGTTAGGTTACGTTATATTACGTTATTGATGTATATAAAGGTCCCACGGAGACGGAGAAGCCAACTCGCCAGGAATGTTGTCAAATATTACCGCCGAGATGTTAGGTAGGGTTAGGTTAGGTTATATTACGTTATTGATGTATATAAAGGTCCCACGGAGACGTAGAGTCCAACTCGCCGGGAATGATGTCAAATACTACCGCCGCGATGCTAGGTTGGGTCAGGTTAGGTTATATTACGTTATTGATGTATATAAAGGTCCCACGGAGACGTAGAGGCCAACAAGACAGGAATGTGGTCAAATATTACCGCCGAGATGTTAGGTTGGGTTAGGTTAGGTTATATTACGTTATTGATGTATATAAAGGTCCCACGGGGACGTAGAGGCCAACTCGCCAGGAATGTTTTCAAATATTATCGCCGAGATGTTAGGTTGGGTTAGGTTAGGTTATATTACGTTATATTTCTCTATGACGGCCCCGCGGAGACGTAGAGTCCAACAAGCCAGGAATGTGGTCAAATATTACCGCCGAGATGTTATATTGGTTTAGCTTATGTTATATTATGTTATTGATGTATGTAAATATCCCACGGGGACGTAGAGGCCACCTCGCCAGGTATGTTTTCAAATATTACCGCCGAGACGTTAGGTTGGGTTAGGTTAGGTTATATTACGTTATTGATGTATATAAAGATCCCACGGAGACGTAGAGGCTAACTCGCCAGGAATGATGTCAAATATTACCGCCGCGATGATAGGTTGGGTTAGGTTACGTTATATTACGTTATTGATGTATATAAAGGTCCCACGGAGACGGAGAAGCCAACTCGCCAGGAATGTTGTCAAATATTACCGCCGAGAAGATAGGTTGGGTTAGGTTATGTTATATTACGTTCTTGATATATATAAAGATCACACGGAGACGTAGAGGCCAATTCGCCAGGTATGTTGGCAAATATTACCGCCGAGATGATAGGTTGGGTTAGGTTAGGTTATATTCCGTTATTGATGTATATTAAGGTCCCACGGAGACGTAGAGGCCAATTCGCCAGGTATGTTGTCAAATATTACCGCCGAGATGATAGGTTGGGTTAGGTTAGGTTATATTACGTTATTGATGTTTATAAAGCTCCCACGGAGACGTAGAGGCCAACTCGCCAGGAATGATGTCAAATATTACCGCCGAGATTTTATGTTGGGTTAGGTTAGGTTATATTACGTTATTGATGTATATAAAGGTCCCACGGGGACGTAGAGGCCAACTCGCCAGGAATGTGGTCAAATATTACCGCCGAGATGTTATATTGGTTTAGCTTATGTTATATTATGTTATTGATGTATGTAAATTTCCCACGGAGACGTAGAGGCCACCTCGCCAGGTATGTTTTCAAATATTACCGCCGAGACGTTAGGTTGGGTTAGGTTAGGTTATATTACGTTCTTGATGTATATAAAGATCACACGGAGACGTAGAGGCCAATTCGCCAGGTATGTTGTCAAATATTACCGCCGAGATGATAGGTTGGGTTAGGTTCGGTTATATTTCGTTATTGATGTATATGAAGGTCCCACGGAGACGTAGAGACCAACTCGCAAGGTATGTTGTCAAACATTACCGCGGAGATGTTAGGTTGGGTTAGGTTAAGTTATATTACGTTATTGATGTATATAAAGGTCCCACGGAGACGGAGAAGCCAACTCGCCAGGAATGTTGTCAAATATTACCGCCGAGATGTTAGGTTGGGTTAGGTTAGGTTATATTACGTTCTTGAAGTATATAAAGGTCCCACGCAGACGTAGAGGCCAACAAGCCAGGAATGTTGTCAAATACTACCGTCGAGATGATAGGTTGGGTTACGTTAGGTAATATTTCGTTATTGATGTATATGAAGGTCAAACGGAGACGTAGAGGCCAATTCGCCAGGTATGTTCTCAAATATTACCGCCGAGATGATAGGTTGGGTTAGGTTAGGTTATATTTCGTTATTGATGTATATGAGGGTCCCACGGAGACGTAGAGGCCAACTCGCAAGGTATGTTGTCAAATATTACCGCGGAGATGTTAGGTTGGGTTAGGTTAAGTTATATTACGTTATTGATGTATATAAAGGTCCCACGGAGACGGAGAAGCCAACTCGCCAGGAATGTTGTCAAATATTACCGCCGAGAAGATAGGTTGGGTTAGGTTAGGTTATATTACGTTATTGATGTATATAAAGATCCCACGGAGACGTAGAGGCCAACTCGCCAGGAATGATGTCAAATATTACGGCCGCGATGATAGGTTGGGTTAGGTTACGTTATATTACGTTATTGATGTATATAAAGGTCCCACGGAGACGGAGAAGCCAACTCGCCAGGAATGTTGTCAAATATTACCGCCGAGAAGATAGGTTGGGTTAGGTTATGTTATATTACGTTCTTGATGCATATAAAGATCGCACGGAGACGTAGAGGCCAATTCGCCAGGTATGTTGTCAAATATTACCGCCGAGATGATAGGTTGGGTTAGGTTATGTTATATTTCGTTATTGATGTATATAAAGGTCCCACGGAGACGGAGAAGCCAACTCGCCAGGAATGTTGTCAAATATTACCGCCGAGATGTTAGGTAGGGTTAGGTTAGGTTATATTACGTTATTGATGTATATAAAGGTCCCACGGAGACGTAGAGTCCAACTCGCCGGGAATGATGTCAAATACTACCGCCGCGATGCTAGGTTGGGTCAGGTTAGGTTATATTACGTTATTGATGTATATAAAGGTCCCACGGAGACGTAGAGGCCAACAAGCCAGGAATGTGGTCAAATATTACCGCCGAGATGTTATATTGGTTTAGCTTATGTTATATTATGTTATTGATGTATGTAAATATCCCACGGGGACGTAGAGGCCACCTCGCCAGGTATGTTTTCAAATATTACCGCCGAGACGTTAGGTTGGGTTAGGTTAGGTTATATTACGTTATTGATGTATATAAAGATCCCACGGAGACGTAGAGGCTAACTCGCCAGGAATGATGTCAAATATTACCGCCGCGATGATAGGTTGGGTTAGGTTACGTTATATTACGTTATTGATGTATATAAAGGTCTCACGGAGACGGAGAAGCCAACTCGCCAGGAATGTTGTCAAATATTACCGCCGAGAAGATAGGTTGGGTTAGGTTATGTTATATTACGTTCTTGATATATATAAAGATCACACGGAGACGTAGAGGCCAATTCGCCAGGTATGTTGTCAAATATTACCGCCGAGATGATAGGTTGGGTTAGGTTAGGTTATATTCCGTTATTGATGTATATTAAGGTCCCACGGAGACGTAGAGGCCAATTCGCCAGGTATGTTTTCAAATATTACCGCCGAGACGTTAGGTTGGGTTAGGTTAGGTTATATTACGTTATTGATGTATATAAAGATCCCACGGAGACGTAGAGGCTAACTCGCCAGGAATGATGTCAAATATTACCTCCGCGATGATAGGTTGGGTTAGGTTACGTTATATTACGTTATTGATGTATATAAAGGTCCCACGGAGACGGAGAAGCCAACTCGCCAGGAATGTTGTCAAATATTACCGCCGAGAAGATAGGTTGGGTTAGGTTATGTTATATTACGTTCTTGATATATATATAAAGATCACACGGAGACGTAGAGGCCAATTCGCCAGGTATGTTGTCAAATATTACCGCCGAGATGATAGGTTGGGTTAGGTTAGGTTATATTCCGTTATTGATGTATATTAAGGTCCCACGGAGACGTAGAGGCCAATTCGCCAGGTATGTTGTCAAATATTACCGCCGAGATGATAGGTTGGGTTAGGTTAGGTTATATTTCATTATTGATGTATATGAAGGTCCCACGGAGACGTAGAGGCCGACTCGCCAGGTATGTGGTCAAATATTACCGCGGAGATGTTAGGTTGGGTTAGGTTAGGTTATATTACGTTATTGATGTATATAAAGGTCCCACGGAGACGGACAAGCCAACTCGCCAGGAATGTTGTCAAATATTACTGCAGAGAAGATAGGTTGGGTTAGGTAATGTTATATTACGTTCTTGATGTATATAAAGATCACACGGAGACGTAGAGGCCAATTCGCCAGGTATGTTATCAAATATTACCGCCGAGATGATAGGTTGGGTTAGGTTAGGTTATATTTCGTTATTGATGTATATGAGGGTACCACGGAGACGTAGAGGCCAACTCGCAAGGTATGTTGTCAAATATTACCGCGAAGATGTTAGGTTGGGTTAGGTTAAGTTATATTACGTTATTGATGTATATAAATGTCCCACGGAGACGGAGAAACCAACTCGCCAGGAATGTTGTCAAATATTACCGCCGAGAAGATAGGTTGGGTTAGGTTAGGTCATATTACGTTCTTGAAGTATATAAAGGTCCCACGCAGACGTAGAGGCAAACAAGCCGGGAATGTTGTCAAATACTACCGTCGAGATGATAGGTTGGGTTACGTTAGGTAATATTTCGTTATTGATGTATATGAAGGTCAAACGGAGACGTAGAGGCCAATTCGCCAGGTATGTTCTCAAATATTACCGCCGAGATGATAGGTTGGGTTAGGTTAGGTTATATTTCGTTATTGATGTATATGAGGGTACCACGGAGACGTAGAGGCCAACTCGCAAGGTATGTTGTCAAATATTACCGCCGAGAAGATAGGTTGGGTTAGGTTAGGTTATATTACGTTATTGATGTATATAAAGATCCCACGGGGACGTAGAGGCCAACTCGCCAGGAATGATGTCAAATATTACCGCCGCGATGATAGGTTGGGTTAGGTTAGGTTATATTACGTTATTGATGTATATTAAGGTCCCACAGAGACGTAGGGGCCAATTCGCCAGGTATGTTGTCAAATATTACCGCCGCGATGATAGGTTGGGTTAGGTTAGGTTAGGTTATATTACGTTATTGATGTATATTAAGGTCCCACGGAGACGTAGAGGCCAATTCGCCAGGTATGTTGTCAAATATTACCGCCGAGATGATAGGTTGGGTTAGGTTAGGTTATATTTCGTTATTGATGTATATGAAGGTCCCACGGAGACGTAGAGGCCGACTCGCCAGGTATGTGGTCAAATATTACCGCGGAGATGTTAGGTTGGGTTAGGTTACGTTATATTACGTTATTGATGTATATGATGGTCAAACGGAGACGTAGAAGCCATCTCGCCAGGAATGATGTCAAATATTACCGCCGAGATGTTAGGTTGGGTTAGGTGAGGTTATATTACGTTATTGATGTATATAAAGGTCCCACGGAGACATAGAGGCCAACAAGCCAGGAATGTGGTCAAATATTACCGGCGAGATGTTAGGTTGGGTTAGGTAAGGTTATATTACGTTATTGATGTATATAAAGCTCCCACGGGGACGTAGAGGCCAACTCGCCAGGAATGTTTTCAAATATTATCGCCGAGATGTTAGGTTGGGTTAGGTTAGGTTATATTACGTTATATTTCTCTATGACGGCCCCGCGGAGACGTAGAGTCCAACAAGCCAGGAATGTGGTCAAATATTACCGCCGAGATGTTATATTGGTTTAGCTTATGTTATATTATGTTATTGATGTATGTAAATATCCCACGGGGACGTAGAGGCCACCTCGCCAGGTATGTTTTCAAATATTACCGCCGAGACGTTAGGTTGGGTTAGGTTAGGTTATATTACGTTATTGATGTATATAAAGATCCCACGGAGACGTAGAGGCTAACTCGCCAGGAATGATGTCAAATATTACCGCCGCGATGATAGGTTGGGTTAGGTTACGTTATATTACGTTATTGATGTATATAAAGGTCCCACGGAGACGGAGAAGCCAACTCGCCAGGAATGTTGTCAAATATTACCGCCGAGAAGATAGGTTGGGTTAGGTTATGTTATATTACGTTCTTGATATATATAAAGATCACACGGAGACGTAGAGGCCAATTCGCCAGGTGTGTTGTCAAATATTACCGCCGAGATGATAGGTTGGGTTAGGTTAGGTTATATTCCGTTATTGATGTATATTAAGGTCCCACGGAGACGTAGAGGCCAATTCGCCAGGTATGTTGTCAAATATTACCGCCGAGATGATAGGTTGGGTTAGGTTCGGTTATATTTCGTTATTGATATATATGAAGGTCCCACGGAGACGTAGAGGCCAACTCGCAAGGTATGTTGTCAAACATTACCGCGGAGATGTTAGGTTGGGTTAGGTTAAGTTATATTACGTTATTGATGTATATAAAGGTCCCACGGAGACGGAGGAGCCAACTCGCCAGGAATGTTGCCAAATATTACCGCCGAGATGTTAGGTTGGGTTAGGTTAGGTTATATTACGTTCTTGAAGTATATAAAGGTCCCACGCAGACGTAGAGGCCAACAAGCCAGGAATGTTGTCAAATACTACCGTCGAGATGATAGGTTGGGTTACGTTAGGTAATATTTCGTTATTGATGTATATGAAGGTCAAACGGAGACGTAGAGGCCAATTCGCCAGGTATGTTCTCAAATATTACCGCCGAGATGATAGGTTGGGTTATTTTAGGTTATATTTCGTTATTGATGTATATGAGGGTCCCACGGAGACGTAGAGGCCAACTCGCAAGGTATGTTGTCAAATATTACCGCGGAGATGTTAGGTTGGGTTAGGTTACGTTATATTACGTTATTGATGTATATGATGGTCAAACGGAGACGTAGAAGCCATCTCGCCAGGAATGATGTCAAATATTACCGCCGAGATGTTAGGTTGGGTTAGGTTAGGTTATATTACGTTATTGATGTATATAAAGATCCCACGGAGACGTAGAGGCCAACTCGCCAGGAATGATGTCAAATATTACCGCCGCGATGATAGGTTGGGTTAGGTTACGTTATATTACGTTATTGATGTATACAAAGGTCCCACGGAGACGGAGAAGCCAACTCGCCAGGAATGTTGTCAAATATTACCGCCGAGAAGATAGGTTGGGTTAGGTTATGTTATATTACGTTCTTGATGCATATAAAGATCGCACGGAGACGTAGAGGCCAATTCGCCAGGTATGTTGTCAAATATTACCGCCGAGATGATAGGTTGGGTTAGGTTATGTTATATTTCGTTATTGATGTATATAAAGGTCCCACGGAGACGGAGAAGCCAACTCGCCAGGAATGTTGTCAAATATTACCGCCGAGATGTTAGGTTGGGTTAGGTTAGGTTATATTACGTTATTGATGTATATAAAGGTCCCACGGAGACGTAGAGTCCAACTCGCCGGGAATGATGTCAAATACTACCGCCGCGATGCTAGGTTGGGTAAGGTTAGGTTATATTACGTTATTGATGTATATAAAGGTCCCACGGAGACGTAGAGGCCAACAAGACAGGAATGTGGTCAAATATTACCGCCGAGATGTTAGGTTGGGCTAGGTTAGGTTATATTACGTTATTGATGTTTATAAAGCTCCCACGGAGACGTAGAGGCCAACTCGCCAGGTATGTTGTCAAATATTACCGCCGAGATGATAGGTTGGGTTAGGTTAGGTTATATTCCGTTATTGATGTATATTAAGGTCCCACGGAGACGTAGAGGCCAATTCGCCAGGTATGTTGTCAAATATTACCGCCGCGATGATAGGTTGGGTTAGGTTACGTTATATTACGTTATTGATGTATATAAAGGTCCCACGGAGACGTAGAGGCCAACTCGCAAGGTATGTTGTCAAACATTACCGCGGAGATGTTAGGTTGGGTTAGGTTAAGTTATATTACGTTATTGATGTATATAAAGGTCCCACGGAGACGGAGAAGCCAACTCGCCAGGAATGTTGTCAAATATTACCGCCGAGAAGATAGGTTGGGTTAGGTTATGTTATATTACGTTCTTGATGTATATAAAGATCACACGGAGACGTAGAGGCCAATTCGCCAGGTATGTTGTCAAATATTACCGCCGAGATGATAGGTTGGGTTAGGTTCGGTTATATTTCGTTATTGATGTATATGAAGGTCCCACGGAGACGTAGAGGCCAACTCGCAAGGTATGTTGTCAAACATTACCGCGGAGATGTTAGGTTGGGTTAGGTTAAGTTATATTACGTTATTGATGTATATAAAGGTCCCACGGAGACGGAGAAGCCAACTCGCCAGGAATGTTGTCAAATATTACCGCCGAGATGTTAGGTTGGGTTAGGTTAGGTTATATTACGTTCTTGAAGTATATAAAGATCCCACGGGGACGTAGAGGCCAACTCGCCAGGAATGATGTCAAATATTACCGCCGCGATGATAGGTTGGGTTAGGTTAGGTTATATTACGTTATTGATGTATATTAAGGTCCCACAGAGACGTAGGGGCCAATTCGCCAGGTATGTTGTCAAATATTACCGCCGCGATGATAGGTTGGGTTAGGTTAGGTTAGGTTATATTACGTTATTGATGTATATTAAGGTCCCACGGAGACGTAGAGGCCAATTCGCCAGGTATGTTGTCAAATATTACCGCCGAGATGATAGGTTGGGTTAGGTTAGGTTATATTTCGTTATTGATGTATATGAAGGTCCCACGGAGACGTAGAGGCCGACTCGCCAGGTATGTGGTCAAATATTACCGCGGAGATGTTAGGTTGGGTTAGGTTACGTTATATTACGTTATTGATGTATATGATGGTCAAACGGAGACGTAGAAGCCATCTCGCCAGGAATGATGTCAAATATTACCGCCGAGATGTTAGGTTGGGTTAGGTGAGGTTATATTACGTTATTGATGTATATAAAGGTCCCACGGAGACATAGAGGCCAACAAGCCAGGAATGTGGTCAAATATTACCGGCGAGATGTTAGGTTGGGTTAGGTAAGGTTATATTACGTTATTGATGTATATAAAGCTCCCACGGGGACGTAGAGGCCAACTCGCCAGGAATGTTTTCAAATATTATCGCCGAGATGTTAGGTTGGGTTAGGTTAGGTTATATTACGTTATATTTCTCTATGACGGCCCCGCGGAGACGTAGAGTCCAACAAGCCAGGAATGTGGTTAAATATTACCGCCGAGATGTTATATTGGTTTAGCTTATGTTATATTATGTTATTGATGTATGTAAATATCCCACGGGGACGTAGAGGCCACCTCGCCAGGTATGTTTTCAAATATTACCGCCGAGACGTTAGGTTGGGTTAGGTTAGGTTATATTACGTTATTGATGTATATAAAGATCCCACGGAGACGTAGAGGCTAACTCGCCAGGAATGATGTCAAATATTACCGCCGCGATGATAGGTTGGGTTAGGTTACGTTATATTACGTTATTGATGTATATAAAGGTCCCACGGAGACGGAGAAGCCAACTCGCCAGGAATGTTGTCAAATATTACCGCCGAGAAGATAGGTTGGGTTAGGTTATGTTATATTACGTTCTTGATATATATAAAGATCACACGGAGACGTAGAGGCCAATTCGCCAGGTGTGTTGTCAAATATTACCGCCGAGATGATAGGTTGGGTTAGGTTAGGTTATATTCCGTTATTGATGTATATTAAGGTCCCACGGAGACGTAGAGGCCAATTCGCCAGGTATGTTGTCAAATATTACCGCCGAGATGATAGGTTGGGTTAGGTTCGGTTATATTTCGTTATTGATATATATGAAGGTCCCACGGAGACGTAGAGGCCAACTCGCAAGGTATGTTGTCAAACATTACCGCGGAGATGTTAGGTTGGGTTAGGTTAAGTTATATTACGTTATTGATGTATATAAAGGTCCCACGGAGACGGAGGAGCCAACTCGCCAGGAATGTTGCCAAATATTACCGCCGAGATGTTAGGTTGGGTTAGGTTAGGTTATATTACGTTCTTGAAGTATATAAAGGTCCCACGCAGACGTAGAGGCCAACAAGCCAGGAATGTTGTCAAATACTACCGTCGAGATGATAGGTTGGGTTACGTTAGGTAATATTTCGTTATTGATGTATATGAAGGTCAAACGGAGACGTAGAGGCCAATTCGCCAGGTATGTTCTCAAATATTACCGCCGAGATGATAGGTTGGGTTATTTTAGGTTATATTTCGTTATTGATGTATATGAGGGTCCCACGGAGACGTAGAGGCCAACTCGCAAGGTATGTTGTCAAATATTACCGCGGAGATGTTAGGTTGGGTTAGGTTACGTTATATTACGTTATTGATGTATATGATGGTCAAACGGAGACGTAGAAGCCATCTCGCCAGGAATGATGTCAAATATTACCGCCGAGATGTTAGGTTGGGTTAGGTTAGGTTATATTACGTTATTGATGTATATAAAGATCCCACGGAGACGTAGAGGCCAACTCGCCAGGAATGATGTCAAATATTACCGCCGCGATGATAGGTTGGGTTAGGTTACGTTATATTACGTTATTGATGTATACAAAGGTCCCACGGAGACGGAGAAGCCAACTCGCCAGGAATGTTGTCAAATATTACCGCCGAGAAGATAGGTTGGGTTAGGTTATGTTATATTACGTTCTTGATGCATATAAAGATCGCACGGAGACGTAGAGGCCAATTCGCCAGGTATGTTGTCAAATATTACCGCCGAGATGATAGGTTGGGTTAGGTTATGTTATATTTCGTTATTGATGTATATAAAGGTCCCACGGAGACGGAGAAGCCAACTCGCCAGGAATGTTGTCAAATATTACCGCCGAGATGTTAGGTTGGGTTAGGTTAGGTTATATTACGTTATTGATGTATATAAAGGTCCCACGGAGACGTAGAGTCCAACTCGCCGGGAATGATGTCAAATACTACCGCCGCGATGCTAGGTTGGGTAAGGTTAGGTTATATTACGTTATTGATGTATATAAAGGTCCCACGGAGACGTAGAGGCCAACAAGACAGGAATGTGGTCAAATATTACCGCCGAGATGTTAGGTTGGGCTAGGTTAGGTTATATTACGTTATTGATGTTTATAAAGCTCCCACGGAGACGTAGAGGCCAACTCGCCAGGTATGTTGTCAAATATTACCGCCGAGATGATAGGTTGGGTTAGGTTAGGTTATATTCCGTTATTGATGTATATTAAGGTCCCACGGAGACGTAGAGGCCAATTCGCCAGGTATGTTGTCAAATATTACCGCCGCGATGATAGGTTGGGTTAGGTTACGTTATATTACGTTATTGATGTATATAAAGGTCCCACGGAGACGTAGAGGCCAACTCGCAAGGTATGTTGTCAAACATTACCGCGGAGATGTTAGGTTGGGTTAGGTTAAGTTATATTACGTTATTGATGTATATAAAGGTCCCACGGAGACGGAGAAGCCAACTCGCCAGGAATGTTGTCAAATATTACCGCCGAGAAGATAGGTTGGGTTAGGTTATGTTATATTACGTTCTTGATGTATATAAAGATCACACGGAGACGTAGAGGCCAATTCGCCAGGTATGTTGTCAAATATTACCGCCGAGATGATAGGTTGGGTTAGGTTCGGTTATATTTCGTTATTGATGTATATGAAGGTCCCACGGAGACGTAGAGGCCAACTCGCAAGGTATGTTGTCAAACATTACCGCGGAGATGTTAGGTTGGGTTAGGTTAAGTTATATTACGTTATTGATGTATATAAAGGTCCCACGGAGACGGAGAAGCCAACTCGCCAGGAATGTTGTCAAATATTACCGCCGAGATGTTAGGTTGGGTTAGGTTAGGTTATATTACGTTCTTGAAGTATATAAAGGTCCCACGCAGACGTAGAGGCCAACAAGCCAGGAATGTTGTCAAATACTACCGTCGAGATGATAGGTTGGGTTACGTTAGGTAATATTTCGTTATTGATGTATATGAAGGTCAAACGGAGACGTAGAGGCCAATTCGCCAGGTATGTTCTCAAATATTACCGCCGAGATGATAGGTTGGGTTAGGTTAGGTTATATTTCGTTATTGTTGTATATGAGGGTCCCACGGAGACGTAGAGGCCAACTCGCAAGGTATGTTGTCAAATATTACCGCGGAGATGTTAGGTTGGGTTAGGTTAAGTTATATTACGTTATTGATGTATATAAAGGTCCCACGGAGACGGAGAAACCAACTCGCCAGGAATGTTGTCAAATATTACCGCCGAGAAGATAGGTTGGGTTAGGTTAGGTTATATTACGTTATTGATGTATATAAAGATCCCACGGAGACGTAGAGGCTAACTCGCCAGGAATGATGTCAAATATTACCGCCGCGATGATAGGTTGGGTTAGGTTACGTTATATTACGTTATTGATGTATATAAAGGTCCCACGGAGACGGAGAAGCCAACTCGCCAGGAATGTTGTCAAATATTACCGCCGAGAAGATAGGTTGGGTTAGGTTATGTTATATTACGTTCTTGATATATATAAAGATCACACGGAGACGTAGAGGCCAATTCGCCAGGTATGTTGTCAAATATTACCGCCGAGATGATAGGTTGGGTTAGGTTAGGTTATATTCCGTTATTGATGTATATTAAGGTCCCACGGAGACGTAGAGGCCAATTCGCCAGGTATGTTTTCAAATATTACCGCCGAGACGTTAGGTTGGGTTAGGTTAGGTTATATTACGTTATTGATGTATATAAAGATCCCACGGAGACGTAGAGGCTAACTCGCCAGGAATGATGTCAAATATTACCTCCGCGATGATAGGTTGGGTTAGGTTACGTTATATTACGTTATTGATGTATATAAAGGTCCCACGGAGACGGAGAAGCCAACTCGCCAGGAATGTTGTCAAATATTACCGCCGAGAAGATAGGTTGGGTTAGGTTATGTTATATTACGTTCTTGATATATATATAAAGATCACACGGAGACGTAGAGGCCAATTCGCCAGGTATGTTGTCAAATATTACCGCCGAGATGATAGGTTGGGTTAGGTTAGGTTATATTCCGTTATTGATGTATATTAAGGTCCCACGGAGACGTAGAGGCCAATTCGCCAGGTATGTTGTCAAATATTACCGCCGAGATGATAGGTTGGGTTAGGTTAGGTTATATTTCATTATTGATGTATATGAAGGTCCCACGGAGACGTAGAGGCCGACTCGCCAGGTATGTGGTCAAATATTACCGCGGAGATGTTAGGTTGGGTTAGGTTAGGTTATATTACGTTATTGATGTATATAAAGGTCCCACGGAGACGGACAAGCCAACTCGCCAGGAATGTTGTCAAATATTACTGCAGAGAAGATAGGTTGGGTTAGGTAATGTTATATTACGTTCTTGATGTATATAAAGATCACACGGAGACGTAGAGGCCAATTCGCCAGGTATGTTATCAAATATTACCGCCGAGATGATAGGTTGGGTTAGGTTAGGTTATATTTCGTTATTGATGTATATGAGGGTACCACGGAGACGTAGAGGCCAACTCGCAAGGTATGTTGTCAAATATTACCGCGAAGATGTTAGGTTGGGTTAGGTTAAGTTATATTACGTTATTGATGTATATAAATGTCCCACGGAGACGGAGAAACCAACTCGCCAGGAATGTTGTCAAATATTACCGCCGAGAAGATAGGTTGGGTTAGGTTAGGTCATATTACGTTCTTGAAGTATATAAAGGTCCCACGCAGACGTAGAGGCAAACAAGCCGGGAATGTTGTCAAATACTACCGTCGAGATGATAGGTTGGGTTACGTTAGGTAATATTTCGTTATTGATGTATATGAAGGTCAAACGGAGACGTAGAGGCCAATTCGCCAGGTATGTTCTCAAATATTACCGCCGAGATGATAGGTTGGGTTAGGTTAGGTTATATTTCGTTATTGATGTATATGAGGGTACCACGGAGACGTAGAGGCCAACTCGCAAGGTATGTTGTCAAATATTACCGCCGAGAAGATAGGTTGGGTTAGGTTAGGTTATATTACGTTATTGATGTATATAAAGATCCCACGGGGACGTAGAGGCCAACTCGCCAGGAATGATGTCAAATATTACCGCCGCGATGATAGGTTGGGTTAGGTTAGGTTATATTACGTTATTGATGTATATTAAGGTCCCACAGAGACGTAGGGGCCAATTCGCCAGGTATGTTGTCAAATATTACCGCCGCGATGATAGGTTGGGTTAGGTTAGGTTAGGTTATATTACGTTATTGATGTATATTAAGGTCCCACGGAGACGTAGAGGCCAATTCGCCAGGTATGTTGTCAAATATTACCGCCGAGATGATAGGTTGGGTTAGGTTAGGTTATATTTCGTTATTGATGTATATGAAGGTCCCACGGAGACGTAGAGGCCGACTCGCCAGGTATGTGGTCAAATATTACCGCGGAGATGTTAGGTTGGGTTAGGTTACGTTATATTACGTTATTGATGTATATGATGGTCAAACGGAGACGTAGAAGCCATCTCGCCAGGAATGATGTCAAATATTACCGCCGAGATGTTAGGTTGGGTTAGGTGAGGTTATATTACGTTATTGATGTATATAAAGGTCCCACGGAGACATAGAGGCCAACAAGCCAGGAATGTGGTCAAATATTACCGGCGAGATGTTAGGTTGGGTTAGGTAAGGTTATATTACGTTATTGATGTATATAAAGCTCCCACGGGGACGTAGAGGCCAACTCGCCAGGAATGTTTTCAAATATTATCGCCGAGATGTTAGGTTGGGTTAGGTTAGGTTATATTACGTTATATTTCTCTATGACGGCCCCGCGGAGACGTAGAGTCCAACAAGCCAGGAATGTGGTCAAATATTACCGCCGAGATGTTATATTGGTTTAGCTTATGTTATATTATGTTATTGATGTATGTAAATATCCCACGGGGACGTAGAGGCCACCTCGCCAGGTATGTTTTCAAATATTACCGCCGAGACGTTAGGTTGGGTTAGGTTAGGTTATATTACGTTATTGATGTATATAAAGATCCCACGGAGACGTAGAGGCTAACTCGCCAGGAATGATGTCAAATATTACCGCCGCGATGATAGGTTGGGTTAGGTTACGTTATATTACGTTATTGATGTATATAAAGGTCCCACGGAGACGGAGAAGCCAACTCGCCAGGAATGTTGTCAAATATTACCGCCGAGATGATAGGTTGGGTTAGGTTAGGTTATATTTCGTTATTGATGTATATGAAGGTCCCACGGAGACGTAGAGGCCGACTCGCCAGGTATGTGGTCAAATATTACCGCGGAGATGTTAGGTTGGGTTAGGTTACGTTATATTACGTTATTGATGTATATGATGGTCAAACGGAGACGTAGAAGCCATCTCGCCAGGAATGATGTCAAATATTACCGCCGAGATGTTAGGTTGGGTTAGGTGAGGTTATATTACGTTATTGATGTATATAAAGGACCCACGGAGACATAGAGGCCAACAAGCCAGGAATGTGGTCAAATATTACCGGCGAGATGTTAGGTTGGGTTAGGTAAGGTTATATTACGTTATTGATGTATATAAAGCTCCCACGGCGACGTAGAGGCCAACTCGCCAGGAATGTTTTCAAATATTATCGCCGAGATGTTAGGTTGGGTTAGGTTAGGTTATATTACGTTATATTTCTCTATGACGGCCCCGCGGAGACGTAGAGTCCAACAAGCCAGGAATGTGGTCAAATATTACCGCCGAGATGTTATATTGGTTTAGCTTATGTTATATTATGTTATTGATGTATGTAAATATCCCACGGAGACGTAGAGGCCACCTCGCCAGGTATGTTTTCAAATATTACCGCCGAGACGTTAGGTTGGGTTAGGTTAGGTTATATTACGTTCTTGATGTATATAAAGATCACACGGAGACGTAGAGGCCAATTCGCCAGGTATGTTGTCAAATATTACCGCCGAGATGATAGGTTGGGTTAGGTTCGGTTATATTTCGTTATTGATGTATATGAAGGTCCCACGGAGACGTAGAGGCCAACTCGCAAGGTATGTTGTCAAACATTACCGCGGAGATGTTAGGTTGGGTTAGGTTAAGTTATATTACGTTATTGATGTATATAAAGGTCCCACGGAGACGGAGAAGCCAACTCGCCAGGAATGTTGCCAAATATTACCGCCGAGATGTTAGGTTGGGTTAGGTTAGGTTATATTACGTTCTTGAAGTATATAAAGGTCCCACGCAGACGTAGAGGCCAACAAGCCAGGAATGTTGTCAAATACTACCGTCGAGATGATAGGTTGGGTTACGTTAGGTAATATTTCGTTATTGATGTATATGAAGGTCAAACGGAGACGTAGAGGCCAATTCGCCAGGTATGTTCTCAAATATTACCGCCGAGATGATAGGTTGGGTTAGGTTAGGTTATATTTCGTTATTGATGTATATGAGGGTCCCACGGAGACGTAGAGGCCAACTCGCAAGGTATGTTGTCAAATATTACCGCGGAGATGTTAGGTTGGGTTAGGTTACGTTATATTACGTTATTGATGTATATGATGGTCAAACGGAGACGTAGAAGCCATCTCGCCAGGAATGATGTCAAATATTACCGCCGAGATGTTAGGTTGGGTTAGGTTAGGTTATATTACGTTATTGATGTATATAAAGGTCCCACGGAGACGTAGAGTCCAACTCGCCGGGAATGATGTCAAATACTACCGCCGCGATGCTAGGTTGGGTCAGGTTAGGTTATATTACGTTATTGATGTATATAAAGGTCCCACGGAGACGTAGAGGCCAACAAGACAGGAATGTGGTCAAATATTACCGCCGAGATGTTAGGTTGGGCTAGGTTAGGTTATATTACGTTATTGATGTTTATAAAGCTCCCACGGAGACGTAGAGGCCAACTCGCCAGGTATGTTGTCAAATATTACCGCCGAGATGATAGGTTGGGTTAGGTTAGGTTATATTCCGTTATTGATGTATATTAAGGTCCCACGGAGACGTAGAGGCCAATTCGCCAGGTATGTTGTCAAATATTACCGCCGCGATGATAGGTTGGGTTAGGTTACGTTATATTACGTTATTGATGTATATAAAGGTCCCACGGAGACGGAGAAGCCAACTCGCCAGGAATGTTGTCAAATATTACCGCCGAGAAGATAGGTTGGGTTAGGTTATGTTATATTACGTTCTTGATGTATATAAAGATCACACGGAGACGTAGAGGCCAATTCGCCAGGTATGTAGTCAAATATTACCGCCGAGATGATAGGTTGGGTTAGGTTCGGTTATATTTCGTTATTGATGTATATGAAGGTCCCACGGAGACGTAGAGGCCAACTCGCAAGGTATGTTGTCAAACATTACCGCGGAGATGTTAGGTTGGGTTAGGTTAAGTTATATTACGTTATTGATGTATATAAAGGTCCCACGGAGACGGAGAAGCCAACTCGCCAGGAAAGTTGTCAAATATTACCGCCGAGAAGATAGGTTGGGTTAGGTTATGTTATATTACGTTCTTGATGTATATAAAGATCACACGGAGACGTAGAGGCCAATTCGCCAGGTATGTTGTCAAATATTACCGCCGAGATGATAGGTTGGGTTAGGTTCGGTTATATTTCGTTATTGATGTATATGAAGGTCCCACGGAGACGTAGAGGCCAACTCGCAAGGTATGTTGTCAAACATTACCGCGGAGATGTTAGGTTGGGTTAGGTTAAGTTATATTACGTTATTGATGTATATAAAGGTCCCACGGAGACGGAGAAGCCAACTCGCCAGGAATGTTGTCAAATATTACCGCCGAGATGTTAGGTTGGGTTAGGTTAGGTTATATTACGTTCTTGAAGTATATAAAGGTCCCACGCAGACGTAGAGGCCAACAAGCCAGGAATGTTGTCAAATACTACCGTCGAGATGATAGGTTGGGTTACGTTAGGTAATATTTCGTTATTGATGTATATGAAGGTCAAACGGAGACGTAGAGGCCAATTCGCCAGGTATGTTCTCAAATATTACCGCCGAGATGATAGGTTGGGTTAGGTTAGGTTATATTTCGTTATTGATGTATATGAGGGTCCCACGGAGACGTAGAGGCCAACTCGCAAGGTATGTTGTCAAATATTACCGCGGAGATGTTAGGTTGGGTTAGGTTAAGTTATATTACGTTATTGATGTATATAAAGGTCCCACGGAGACGGAGAAACCAACTCGCCAGGAATGTTGTCAAATATTACCGCCGAGAAGATAGGTTGGGTTAGGTTAGGTTATATTACGTTATTGATGTATATAAAGATCCCACGGAGACGTAGAGGCCAACTCGCCAGGAATGATGTCAAATATTACCGCCGCGATGATAGGTTGGGTTAGGTTACGTTATATTACGTTATTGATGTATATAAAGGTCCCACGGAGACGGAGAAGCCAACTCGCCAGGAATGTTGTCAAATATTACCGCCGAGAAGATAGGTTGGGTTAGGTTATGTTATATTACGTTCTTGATGTATATAAAGATCACACGGAGACGTAGAGGCCAATTCGCCAGGTATGTTGTCAAATATTACCGCCGAGATGATAGGTTGGGTTAGGTTAGGTTATATTCCGTTATTGATATATATTAAGGTCCCACGGAGACGTAGAGGCTAATTCGCCAGGTATGTTGTCAAATATTACCGCCGAGATGATAGGTTGGGTTAGGTTAGGTTATATTTCGTTATTGATGTATATGAAGGTCCCACGGAGACGTAGAGGCCGACTCGCCAGGTATGTGGTCAAATATTACCGCGGAGATGTTAGGTTGGGTTAGGTTACGTTATATTACGTTATTGATGTATATGATGGTCAAACGGAGACGTAGAAGCCATCTCGCCAGGAATGATGTCAAATATTACCGCCGAGATGTTAGGTTGGGTTAGGTGAGGTTATATTACGTTATTGGTGTATATAAAGGTCCCACGGAGACGTAGAGGCCACCTCGCCAGGTATGTTTTCAAATATTACCGCCGAGACGTTAGGTTGGGTTAGGTTAGGTTATATTACGTTATTGATGTATATAGAGGTCCCACGGAGACGGAGAAGCCAACTCGCTAGGAATGTGGTCAAATATTACCGCCGAGATGTTAGGTTGGGTTAGGTTAGGTTATATTACGTTATTGATGTATATAAAGATCCCACGGAGACGTAGAGGCCAACTCGCCAGGAATGATGTCAAATATTACCGCCGCGATGATAGGTTGGGTTAGGTTACGTTATATTACGTTATTGATGTATATAAATGTCCCACGGAGACGGAGAAGCCAACTCGCCAGGAATGTTGTCAAATATTACCGCCGAGATGTTAGGTTGGGTTAGGTTAGGTTATATTACGTTATTGATGTATATAAAGGTCCCACGGAGACGTAGAGTCCAACTCGCCGGGAATGATGTCAAATACGACCGCCGCGATGCTAGGTTGGGTCAGGTTAGGTTATATTACGTTATTGATGTATATAAAGGTCCCACGGAGACGTAGAGGCCAACAAGACAGGAATGTGGTCAAATATTACCGCCGAGATTTTATGTTGGGTTAGGTTAGGTTATATTACGTTATTGATGTATATAAAGGTCCCACGGAGACGTAGATGCCAACTCGCCAGGAATGTTTTCAAATATTACCGCCGAGATGTTAGGTTGGGTTAGGTTAGGTTATATTACGTTATAGTTCTCTATGACGGCCCCACGGAGACGTAGAGTCCAACAAGCCAGGAATGTGGTCAAATATTACCGCCGAGATGTTATATTGGCTTAGCTTATGTTATATTATGTTATTGATGTATATAAATATCCCACGGAGACGTAGAGGCCATCTCGCCAGGTATGTTTTCAAATATTACCGCCGAGACGTTAGGTTGGGTTAGGTTAGGTTATATTACGTTATTGATGTATATAAAGGTCCCACGGAGACGGAGAAGCCAACTCGCCAGGTATGTGGTCAAATATTACCGCGGAGATGTTAGGTTGGGTTAGGTTACGTTATATTACGTTATTGATGTATATGATGGTCAAACGGAGACGTAGAAGCCATCTCGCCAGGAATGATGTCAAATATGACCGCCGAGATGTTAGGTTGGGTTAGGTTAGGTTATATTACGTTATTGATGTATATAAATGTCCCACGGAGACATAGAGGCCAACAAGCCAGGAATGTGGTCAAATATTACCGGCGAGATGTTAGGTTGGGTTAGGTAATGTTATATTACGTTATTGATGTATATAAAGGTCCCACGGGGACGTAGAGGCCAACTCGCCAGGAATGTTGTCAAATATTACCGCCGAGAAGATAGGTTGGGTTAGGTTATGTTATATTACGTTCTTGATGTATATAAAGATCCCACGGAGACGTAGAGGCCTACTCGCCAGGTATGTTGTCAAATACTACCGCCGAGACGTTAGGTTGGGTTAGGTTACGTTATATTACGTTATTGATGTATATAAAGGTCCCACGGAGACGTAGAGGCCAACTCGCAAGGTATGTTGTCAAACATTACCGCGGAGATGTTAGGTTGGGTTAGGTTAAGTTATATTACGTTATTGATGTATATAAAGGTCCCACGGAGACGGAGAAGCCAACTCGCCAGGAATGTTGTCAAATATTACCGCCGAGAAGATAGGTTGGGTTAGGTTATGTTATATTACGTTCTTGATGTATATAAAGATCACACGGAGACGTAGAGGCCAATTCGCCAGGTATGTTGTCAAATATTACCGCCGAGATGATAGGTTGGGTTAGGTTCGGTTATATTTCGTTATTGATGTATATGAAGGTCCCACGGAGACGTAGAGGCCAACTCGCAAGGTATGTTGTCAAACATTACCGCGGAGATGTTAGGTTGGGTTAGGTTAAGTTATATTACGTTATTGATGTATATAAAGGTCCCACGGAGACGGAGAAGCCAACTCGCCAGGAATGTTGTCAAATATTACCGCCGAGATGTTAGGTTGGGTTAGGTTAGGTTATATTACGTTCTTGAAGTATATAAAGGTCCCACGCAGACGTAGAGGCCAACAAGCCAGGAATGTTGTCAAATACTACCGTCGAGATGATAGGTTGGGTTACGTTAGGTAATATTTCGTTATTGATGTATATGAAGGTCAAACGGAGACGTAGAGGCCAATTCGCCAGGTATGTTCTCAAATATTACCGCCGAGATGATAGGTTGGGTTAGGTTAGGTTATATTTCGTTATTGTTGTATATGAGGGTCCCACGGAGACGTAGAGGCCAACTCGCAAGGTATGTTGTCAAATATTACCGCGGAGATGTTAGGTTGGGTTAGGTTAAGTTATATTACGTTATTGATGTATATAAAGGTCCCACGGAGACGGAGAAACCAACTCGCCAGGAATGTTGTCAAATATTACCGCCGAGAAGATAGGTTGGGTTAGGTTAGGTTATATTACGTTATTGATGTATATAAAGATCCCACGGAGACGTAGAGGCTAACTCGCCAGGAATGATGTCAAATATTACCGCCGCGATGATAGGTTGGGTTAGGTTACGTTATATTACGTTATTGATGTATATAAAGGTCCCACGGAGACGGAGAAGCCAACTCGCCAGGAATGTTGTCAAATATTACCGCCGAGAAGATAGGTTGGGTTAGGTTATGTTATATTACGTTCTTGATATATATAAAGATCACACGGAGACGTAGAGGCCAATTCGCCAGGTATGTTGTCAAATATTACCGCCGAGATGATAGGTTGGGTTAGGTTAGGTTATATTCCGTTATTGATGTATATTAAGGTCCCACGGAGACGTAGAGGCCAATTCGCCAGGTATGTTTTCAAATATTACCGCCGAGACGTTAGGTTGGGTTAGGTTAGGTTATATTACGTTATTGATGTATATAAAGATCCCACGGAGACGTAGAGGCTAACTCGCCAGGAATGATGTCAAATATTACCTCCGCGATGATAGGTTGGGTTAGGTTACGTTATATTACGTTATTGATGTATATAAAGGTCCCACGGAGACGGAGAAGCCAACTCGCCAGGAATGTTGTCAAATATTACCGCCGAGAAGATAGGTTGGGTTAGGTTATGTTATATTACGTTCTTGATATATATATAAAGATCACACGGAGACGTAGAGGCCAATTCGCCAGGTATGTTGTCAAATATTACCGCCGAGATGATAGGTTGGGTTAGGTTAGGTTATATTCCGTTATTGATGTATATTAAGGTCCCACGGAGACGTAGAGGCCAATTCGCCAGGTATGTTGTCAAATATTACCGCCGAGATGATAGGTTGGGTTAGGTTAGGTTATATTTCATTATTGATGTATATGAAGGTCCCACGGAGACGTAGAGGCCGACTCGCCAGGTATGTGGTCAAATATTACCGCGGAGATGTTAGGTTGGGTTAGGTTAGGTTATATTACGTTATTGATGTATATAAAGGTCCCACGGAGACGGACAAGCCAACTCGCCAGGAATGTTGTCAAATATTACTGCAGAGAAGATAGGTTGGGTTAGGTAATGTTATATTACGTTCTTGATGTATATAAAGATCACACGGAGACGTAGAGGCCAATTCGCCAGGTATGTTATCAAATATTACCGCCGAGATGATAGGTTGGGTTAGGTTAGGTTATATTTCGTTATTGATGTATATGAGGGTACCACGGAGACGTAGAGGCCAACTCGCAAGGTATGTTGTCAAATATTACCGCGAAGATGTTAGGTTGGGTTAGGTTAAGTTATATTACGTTATTGATGTATATAAATGTCCCACGGAGACGGAGAAACCAACTCGCCAGGAATGTTGTCAAATATTACCGCCGAGAAGATAGGTTGGGTTAGGTTAGGTCATATTACGTTCTTGAAGTATATAAAGGTCCCACGCAGACGTAGAGGCAAACAAGCCGGGAATGTTGTCAAATACTACCGTCGAGATGATAGGTTGGGTTACGTTAGGTAATATTTCGTTATTGATGTATATGAAGGTCAAACGGAGACGTAGAGGCCAATTCGCCAGGTATGTTCTCAAATATTACCGCCGAGATGATAGGTTGGGTTAGGTTAGGTTATATTTCGTTATTGATGTATATGAGGGTACCACGGAGACGTAGAGGCCAACTCGCAAGGTATGTTGTCAAATATTACCGCCGAGAAGATAGGTTGGGTTAGGTTAGGTTATATTACGTTATTGATGTATATAAAGATCCCACGGGGACGTAGAGGCCAACTCGCCAGGAATGATGTCAAATATTACCGCCGCGATGATAGGTTGGGTTAGGTTAGGTTATATTACGTTATTGATGTATATTAAGGTCCCACAGAGACGTAGGGGCCAATTCGCCAGGTATGTTGTCAAATATTACCGCCGCGATGATAGGTTGGGTTAGGTTAGGTTAGGTTATATTACGTTATTGATGTATATTAAGGTCCCACGGAGACGTAGAGGCCAATTCGCCAGGTATGTTGTCAAATATTACCGCCGAGATGATAGGTTGGGTTAGGTTAGGTTATATTTCGTTATTGATGTATATGAAGGTCCCACGGAGACGTAGAGGCCGACTCGCCAGGTATGTGGTCAAATATTACCGCGGAGATGTTAGGTTGGGTTAGGTTACGTTATATTACGTTATTGATGTATATGATGGTCAAACGGAGACGTAGAAGCCATCTCGCCAGGAATGATGTCAAATATTACCGCCGAGATGTTAGGTTGGGTTAGGTGAGGTTATATTACGTTATTGATGTATATAAAGGTCCCACGGAGACATAGAGGCCAACAAGCCAGGAATGTGGTCAAATATTACCGGCGAGATGTTAGGTTGGGTTAGGTAAGGTTATATTACGTTATTGATGTATATAAAGCTCCCACGGGGACGTAGAGGCCAACTCGCCAGGAATGTTTTCAAATATTATCGCCGAGATGTTAGGTTGGGTTAGGTTAGGTTATATTACGTTATATTTCTCTATGACGGCCCCGCGGAGACGTAGAGTCCAACAAGCCAGGAATGTGGTCAAATATTACCGCCGAGATGTTATATTGGTTTAGCTTATGTTATATTATGTTATTGATGTATGTAAATATCCCACGGGGACGTAGAGGCCACCTCGCCAGGTATGTTTTCAAATATTACCGCCGAGACGTTAGGTTGGGTTAGGTTAGGTTATATTACGTTATTGATGTATATAAAGATCCCACGGAGACGTAGAGGCTAACTCGCCAGGAATGATGTCAAATATTACCGCCGCGATGATAGGTTGGGTTAGGTTACGTTATATTACGTTATTGATGTATATAAAGGTCCCACGGAGACGGAGAAGCCAACTCGCCAGGAATGTTGTCAAATATTACCGCCGAGAAGATAGGTTGGGTTAGGTTATGTTATATTACGTTCTTGATATATATAAAGATCACACGGAGACGTAGAGGCCAATTCGCCAGGTGTGTTGTCAAATATTACCGCCGAGATGATAGGTTGGGTTAGGTTAGGTTATATTCCGTTATTGATGTATATTAAGGTCCCACGGAGACGTAGAGGCCAATTCGCCAGGTATGTTGTCAAATATTACCGCCGAGATGATAGGTTGGGTTAGGTTAGGTTATATTTCGTTATTGATGTATATGAAGGTCCCACGGAGACGTAGAGGCCGACTCGCCAGGTATGTGGTCAAATATTACCGCGGAGATGTTAGGTTGGGTTAGGTTACGTTATATTACGTTATTGATGTATATGATGGTCAAACGGAGACGTAGAAGCCATCTCGCCAGGAATGATGTCAAATATTACCGCCGAGATGTTAGGTTGGGTTAGGTGAGGTTATATTACGTTATTGATGTATATAAAGGACCCACGGAGACATAGAGGCCAACAAGCCAGGAATGTGGTCAAATATTACCGGCGAGATGTTAGGTTGGGTTAGGTAAGGTTATATTACGTTATTGATGTATATAAAGCTCCCACGGCGACGTAGAGGCCAACTCGCCAGGAATGTTTTCAAATATTATCGCCGAGATGTTAGGTTGGGTTAGGTTAGGTTATATTACGTTATATTTCTCTATGACGGCCCCGCGGAGACGTAGAGTCCAACAAGCCAGGAATGTGGTCAAATATTACCGCCGAGATGTTATATTGGTTTAGCTTATGTTATATTATGTTATTGATGTATGTAAATATCCCACGGAGACGTAGAGGCCACCTCGCCAGGTATGTTTTCAAATATTACCGCCGAGACGTTAGGTTGGGTTAGGTTAGGTTATATTACGTTCTTGATGTATATAAAGATCACACGGAGACGTAGAGGCCAATTCGCCAGGTATGTTGTCAAATATTACCGCCGAGATGATAGGTTGGGTTAGGTTCGGTTATATTTCGTTATTGATGTATATGAAGGTCCCACGGAGACGTAGAGGCCAACTCGCAAGGTATGTTGTCAAACATTACCGCGGAGATGTTAGGTTGGGTTAGGTTAAGTTATATTACGTTATTGATGTATATAAAGGTCCCACGGAGACGGAGAAGCCAACTCGCCAGGAATGTTGCCAAATATTACCGCCGAGATGTTAGGTTGGGTTAGGTTAGGTTATATTACGTTCTTGAAGTATATAAAGGTCCCACGCAGACGTAGAGGCCAACAAGCCAGGAATGTTGTCAAATACTACCGTCGAGATGATAGGTTGGGTTACGTTAGGTAATATTTCGTTATTGATGTATATGAAGGTCAAACGGAGACGTAGAGGCCAATTCGCCAGGTATGTTCTCAAATATTACCGCCGAGATGATAGGTTGGGTTAGGTTAGGTTATATTTCGTTATTGATGTATATGAGGGTCCCACGGAGACGTAGAGGCCAACTCGCAAGGTATGTTGTCAAATATTACCGCGGAGATGTTAGGTTGGGTTAGGTTACGTTATATTACGTTATTGATGTATATGATGGTCAAACGGAGACGTAGAAGCCATCTCGCCAGGAATGATGTCAAATATTACCGCCGAGATGTTAGGTTGGGTTAGGTTAGGTTATATTACGTTATTGATGTATATAAAGGTCCCACGGAGACGTAGAGTCCAACTCGCCGGGAATGATGTCAAATACTACCGCCGCGATGCTAGGTTGGGTCAGGTTAGGTTATATTACGTTATTGATGTATATAAAGGTCCCACGGAGACGTAGAGGCCAACAAGACAGGAATGTGGTCAAATATTACCGCCGAGATGTTAGGTTGGGCTAGGTTAGGTTATATTACGTTATTGATGTTTATAAAGCTCCCACGGAGACGTAGAGGCCAACTCGCCAGGTATGTTGTCAAATATTACCGCCGAGATGATAGGTTGGGTTAGGTTAGGTTATATTCCGTTATTGATGTATATTAAGGTCCCACGGAGACGTAGAGGCCAATTCGCCAGGTATGTTGTCAAATATTACCGCCGCGATGATAGGTTGGGTTAGGTTACGTTATATTACGTTATTGATGTATATAAAGGTCCCACGGAGACGGAGAAGCCAACTCGCCAGGAATGTTGTCAAATATTACCGCCGAGAAGATAGGTTGGGTTAGGTTATGTTATATTACGTTCTTGATGTATATAAAGATCACACGGAGACGTAGAGGCCAATTCGCCAGGTATGTAGTCAAATATTACCGCCGAGATGATAGGTTGGGTTAGGTTCGGTTATATTTCGTTATTGATGTATATGAAGGTCCCACGGAGACGTAGAGGCCAACTCGCAAGGTATGTTGTCAAACATTACCGCGGAGATGTTAGGTTGGGTTAGGTTAAGTTATATTACGTTATTGATGTATATAAAGGTCCCACGGAGACGGAGAAGCCAACTCGCCAGGAAAGTTGTCAAATATTACCGCCGAGAAGATAGGTTGGGTTAGGTTATGTTATATTACGTTCTTGATGTATATAAAGATCACACGGAGACGTAGAGGCCAATTCGCCAGGTATGTTGTCAAATATTACCGCCGAGATGATAGGTTGGGTTAGGTTCGGTTATATTTCGTTATTGATGTATATGAAGGTCCCACGGAGACGTAGAGGCCAACTCGCAAGGTATGTTGTCAAACATTACCGCGGAGATGTTAGGTTGGGTTAGGTTAAGTTATATTACGTTATTGATGTATATAAAGGTCCCACGGAGACGGAGAAGCCAACTCGCCAGGAATGTTGTCAAATATTACCGCCGAGATGTTAGGTTGGGTTAGGTTAGGTTATATTACGTTCTTGAAGTATATAAAGGTCCCACGCAGACGTAGAGGCCAACAAGCCAGGAATGTTGTCAAATACTACCGTCGAGATGATAGGTTGGGTTACGTTAGGTAATATTTCGTTATTGATGTATATGAAGGTCAAACGGAGACGTAGAGGCCAATTCGCCAGGTATGTTCTCAAATATTACCGCCGAGATGATAGGTTGGGTTAGGTTAGGTTATATTTCGTTATTGATGTATATGAGGGTCCCACGGAGACGTAGAGGCCAACTCGCAAGGTATGTTGTCAAATATTACCGCGGAGATGTTAGGTTGGGTTAGGTTAAGTTATATTACGTTATTGATGTATATAAAGGTCCCACGGAGACGGAGAAACCAACTCGCCAGGAATGTTGTCAAATATTACCGCCGAGAAGATAGGTTGGGTTAGGTTAGGTTATATTACGTTATTGATGTATATAAAGATCCCACGGAGACGTAGAGGCCAACTCGCCAGGAATGATGTCAAATATTACCGCCGCGATGATAGGTTGGGTTAGGTTACGTTATATTACGTTATTGATGTATATAAAGGTCCCACGGAGACGGAGAAGCCAACTCGCCAGGAATGTTGTCAAATATTACCGCCGAGAAGATAGGTTGGGTTAGGTTATGTTATATTACGTTCTTGATGTATATAAAGATCACACGGAGACGTAGAGGCCAATTCGCCAGGTATGTTGTCAAATATTACCGCCGAGATGATAGGTTGGGTTAGGTTAGGTTATATTCCGTTATTGATATATATTAAGGTCCCACGGAGACGTAGAGGCTAATTCGCCAGGTATGTTGTCAAATATTACCGCCGAGATGATAGGTTGGGTTAGGTTAGGTTATATTTCGTTATTGATGTATATGAAGGTCCCACGGAGACGTAGAGGCCGACTCGCCAGGTATGTGGTCAAATATTACCGCGGAGATGTTAGGTTGGGTTAGGTTACGTTATATTACGTTATTGATGTATATGATGGTCAAACGGAGACGTAGAAGCCATCTCGCCAGGAATGATGTCAAATATTACCGCCGAGATGTTAGGTTGGGTTAGGTGAGGTTATATTACGTTATTGGTGTATATAAAGGTCCCACGGAGACGTAGAGGCCACCTCGCCAGGTATGTTTTCAAATATTACCGCCGAGACGTTAGGTTGGGTTAGGTTAGGTTATATTACGTTATTGATGTATATAGAGGTCCCACGGAGACGGAGAAGCCAACTCGCTAGGAATGTGGTCAAATATTACCGCCGAGATGTTAGGTTGGGTTAGGTTAGGTTATATTACGTTATTGATGTATATAAAGATCCCACGGAGACGTAGAGGCCAACTCGCCAGGAATGATGTCAAATATTACCGCCGCGATGATAGGTTGGGTTAGGTTACGTTATATTACGTTATTGATGTATATAAATGTCCCACGGAGACGGAGAAGCCAACTCGCCAGGAATGTTGTCAAATATTACCGCCGAGATGTTAGGTTGGGTTAGGTTAGGTTATATTACGTTATTGATGTATATAAAGGTCCCACGGAGACGTAGAGTCCAACTCGCCGGGAATGATGTCAAATACGACCGCCGCGATGCTAGGTTGGGTCAGGTTAGGTTATATTACGTTATTGATGTATATAAAGGTCCCACGGAGACGTAGAGGCCAACAAGACAGGAATGTGGTCAAATATTACCGCCGAGATTTTATGTTGGGTTAGGTTAGGTTATATTACGTTATTGATGTATATAAAGGTCCCACGGAGACGTAGATGCCAACTCGCCAGGAATGTTTTCAAATATTACCGCCGAGATGTTAGGTTGGGTTAGGTTAGGTTATATTACGTTATAGTTCTCTATGACGGCCCCACGGAGACGTAGAGTCCAACAAGCCAGGAATGTGGTCAAATATTACCGCCGAGATGTTATATTGGCTTAGCTTATGTTATATTATGTTATTGATGTATATAAATATCCCACGGAGACGTAGAGGCCATCTCGCCAGGTATGTTTTCAAATATTACCGCCGAGACGTTAGGTTGGGTTAGGTTAGGTTATATTACGTTATTGATGTATATAAAGGTCCCACGGAGACGGAGAAGCCAACTCGCCAGGTATGTGGTCAAATATTACCGCGGAGATGTTAGGTTGGGTTAGGTTACGTTATATTACGTTATTGATGTATATGATGGTCAAACGGAGACGTAGAAGCCATCTCGCCAGGAATGATGTCAAATATGACCGCCGAGATGTTAGGTTGGGTTAGGTTAGGTTATATTACGTTATTGATGTATATAAATGTCCCACGGAGACATAGAGGCCAACAAGCCAGGAATGTGGTCAAATATTACCGGCGAGATGTTAGGTTGGGTTAGGTAATGTTATATTACGTTATTGATGTATATAAAGGTCCCACGGGGACGTAGAGGCCAACTCGCCAGGAATGTTGTCAAATATTACCGCCGAGAAGATAGGTTGGGTTAGGTTATGTTATATTACGTTCTTGATGTATATAAAGATCCCACGGAGACGTAGAGGCCTACTCGCCAGGTATGTTGTCAAATACTACCGCCGAGACGTTAGGTTGGGTTAGGTTAGGTTATATTACGTTATTGATGTATATAAAGATCCCACGGAGACGTAGAGGCTAACTCGCCAGGAATGATGTCAAATATTACCGCCGCGATGATAGGTTGGGTTAGGTTACGTTATATTACGTTATTGATGTATATAAAGGTCCCACGGAGACGGAGAAGCCAACTCGCCAGGAATGTTGTCAAATATTACCGCCGAGAAGATAGGTTGGGTTAGGTTATGTTATATTACGTTCTTGATGTATATAAAGATCACACGGAGACGTAAAGGCCAATTAGCCAGGTATGTTGTCAAATATTACCGCCGAGATGATAGGTTGGGTTAGGTTAGGTTATATTCCGTTATTGATATATATTAAGGTTCCACGGAGACGTAGAGGCTAATTCGCCAGGTATGTTGTCAAATATTACCGCCGAGATGATAGGTTGGGTTAGGTTAGGTTATATTTCGTTATTGATGTATATGAAGGTCCCACGGAGACGTAGAGGCCGACTCGCCAGGTATGTGGTCAAATATTACCGCGGAGATGTTAGGTTGGGTTAGGTTACGTTATATTACGTTATTGATGTATATGATGGTCAAACGGAGACGTAGAAGCCATCTCGCCAGGAATGATGTCAAATATTACCGCCGAGATGATAGGTTGGGTTAGGTTCGGTTATATTTCGTTATTGATGTATATGAAGGTCCCACGGAGACGTAGAGGCCAACTCGCAAGGTATGTTGTCAAACATTACCGCGGAGATGTTAGGTTGGGTTAGGTTAAGTTATATTACGTTATTGATGTATATAAAGGTCCCACGGAGACGGAGAAGCCAACTCGCCAGGAATGTTGTCAAATATTACCGCCGAGATGTTAGGTTGGGTTAGGTTAGGTTATATTACGTTCTTGAAGTATATAAAGGTCCCACGCAGACGTAGAGGCCAACAAGCCAGGAATGTTGTCAAATACTACCGTCGAGATGATAGGTTGGGTTACGTTAGGTAATATTTCGTTATTGATGTATATGAAGGTCAAACGGAGACGTAGAGGCCAATTCGCCAGGTATGTTCTCAAATATTACCGCCGAGATGATAGGTTGGGATAGGTTAGGTTATATTTCGTTATTGATGTATATGAGGGTCCCACGGAGACGTAGAGGCCAACTCGCAAGGTATGTTGTCAAATATTACCGCGGAGATGTTAGGTTGGGTTAGGTTAAGTTATATTACGTTATTGATGTATATAAAGGTCCCACGGAGACGGAGAAACCAACTCGCCAGGAATGTTGTCAAATATTACCGCCGAGAAGATAGGTTGGGTTAGGTTAGGTTATATTACGTTATTGATGTATATAAAGATCCCACGGAGACGTAGAGGCCAACTCGCCAGGAATGATGTCAAATATTACCGCCGCGATGATAGGTTGGGTTAGGTTACGTTATATTACGTTATTGATGTATATAAAGGTCCCACGGAGACGGAGAAGCCAACTCGCCAGGAATGTTGTCAAATATTACCGCCGAGAAGATAGGTTGGGTTAGGTTATGTTATATTACGTTCTTGATGTATATAAAGATCACACGGAGACGTAGAGGCCAATTCGCCAGGTATGTTGTCAAATATTACCGCCGAGATGATAGGTTGGGTTAGGTTAGGTTATATTCCGTTATTCATATATATTAAGGTCCCACGGAGACGTAGAGGCTAATTCGCCAGGTATGTTGTCAAATATTACCGCCGAGATGATAGGTTGGGTTAGGTTAGGTTATATTTCGTTATTGATGTATATGAAGGTCCCACGGAGACGTAGAGGCCGACTCGCCAGGTATGTGGTCAAATATTACCGCGGAGATGTTAGGTTGGGTTAGGTTACGTTATATTACGTTATTGATGTATATGATGGTCAAACGGAGACGTAGAAGCCATCTCGCCAGGAATGATGTCAAATATTACCGCCGAGATGTTAGGTTGGGTTAGGTGAGGTTATATTACGTTATTGGTGTATATAAAGGTCCCACGGAGACATAGAGGCCAACAAGCCAGGAATGTGGTCAAATATTACCGGCGAGATGTTAGGTTGGGTTAGGTAAGGTTATATTACGTTATTGATGTATATAAAGCTCCCACGGGGACGTAGAGGCCAACTCGCCAGGAATGTTTTCAAATATTATCGCCGAGATGTTAGGTTGGGTTAGGTTAGGTTATATTACGTTATATTTCTCTATGACGGCCCCGCGGAGACGTAGAGTCCAACAAGCCAGGAATGTGGTCAAATATTACCGCCGAGATGTTATATTGGTTTAGCTTATGTTATATTATGTTATTGATGTATGTAAATATCCCACGGAGACGTAGAGGCCACCTCGCCAGGTATGTTTTCAAATATTACCGCCGAGACGTTAGGTTGGGTTAGGTTAGGTTATATTACGTTATTGATGTATATAGAGGTCCCACGGAGACGGAGAAGCCAACTCGCTAGGAATGTGGTCAAATATTACCGCCGAGATGTTAGGTTGGGTTAGGTTAGGTTATATTACGTTATTGATGTATATAAAGATCCCACGGAGACGTAGAGGCCAACTCGCCAGGAATGATGTCAAATATTACCGCCGCGATGATAGGTTGGGTTAGGTTACGTTATATTACGTTATTGATGTATATAAATGTCCCACGGAGACGGAGAAGCCAACTCGCCAGGAATGTTGTCAAATATTACCGCCGAGATGTTAGGTTGGGTTAGGTTAGGTTATATTACGTTATTGATGTATATAAAGGTCCCACGGAGACGTAGAGTCCAACTCGCCGGGAATGATGTCAAATACGACCGCCGCGATGCTAGGTTGGGTCAGGTTAGGTTATATTACGTTATTGATGTATATAAAAGTCCCACGGAGACGTAGAGGCCAACAAGACAGGAATGTGGTCAAATATTACCGCCGAGATGTTAGGTTGGGTTAGGTTAGGTTATATTACGTTATTGATGTTTATAAAGCTCCCACTGAGACGTAGAGGCCAACTCGCCAGGAATGATGTCAAATATTACCGCCGAGATTTTATGTTGGGTTAGGTTAGGTTATATTACGTTATTGATGTATATAAAGGTCCCACGGAGACGTAGATGCCAACTCGCCAGGAATGTTTTCAAATATTACCGCCGAGATGTTAGGTTGGGTTAGGTTAGGTTATATTACGTTATAGTTCTCTATGACGGCCCCACGGAGACGTAGAGTCCAACAAGCCAGGAATGTGGTCAAATATTACCGCCGAGATGTTATATTGGCTTAGCTTATGTTATATTATGTTATTGATGTATATAAATATCCCACGGAGACGTAGAGGCCATCTCGCCAGGTATGTTATCAAATATTACCGCCGAGACGTTAGGTTGGGTGAGGTTAGGTTATATTACGTTATTGATGTATATAAAGATCCCACGGAGACGTAGAGGCCAATTCGCCAGGTATGTTGTCAAATATTACCGCCGAGATGATAGGTTGGGTTAGGTTAGGTTATATTTCGTTATTGATGTATATAAAGGTCCCACGGAGACGGAGAAGCCAACTCGCCAGGAATGTTGTCAAATATTACCGCCGAGATGTTAGGTTGTGTTAGGTTAGGTTATATTACGTTCTTGAAGTATATAAAGGTCCCACGCAGACGTAGAGGCCAACAAGCCAGGAATGTTGTCAAATACTACCGTCGAGATGATAGGTTGGGTTACGTTAGGTAATATTTCGTTATTGATGTATATGAAGGTCAAACGGAGACGTAGAGGCCACCTCGCCAGGTATGTTTTCAAATATTACCGCCGAGACGTTAGGTTGGGTTAGGTTAGGTTATATTACGTTATTGATGTATATAAAGGTCCCACGGAGACGGAGAAGCCAACTCGCCAGGAATGTTGTCAAATATTACCGCCGAGAAGATAGGTTGGGTTAGGTTATGTTATATTACGTTCTTGATATATATAAAGATCACACGGAGACGTAGAGGCCAATTCGCCAGGTATGTTGTCAAATATTACCGCCGAGATGATAGGTTGGGTTAGGTTATGTTATATTTCGTTATTGATGTATATAAAGGTCCCACGGAGACGGAGAAGCCAACTCGCCAGGAATGTTGTCAAATATTACCGCCGAGATGTTAGGTTGGGTTAGGTTAGGTTATATTACGTTATTGATGTATATAAAGGTCCCACGGAGACGTAGAGTCCAACTCGCCGGGAATGATGTCAAATACTACCGCCGCGATGCTAGGTTGGGTCAGGTTAGGTTATATTACGTTATTGATGTATATAAAGGTCCCACGGAGACGTAGAGGCCAACAAGACAGGAATGTGGTCAAATATTACCGCCGAGATGTTAGGTTGGATTAGGTTAGGTTATATTACGTTATTGATGTATATAAAGGTCCCACGGGGACGTAGAGGCCAACTCGCCAGGAATGTTTTCAAATATTATCGCCGAGATGTTAGGTTGGGTTAGGTTAGGTTATATTACGTTATATTTCTCTATGACGGCCCCGCGGAGACGTAGAGTCCAACAAGCCAGGAATGTGGTCAAATATTACCGCCGAGATGTTATATTGGTTTAGCTTATGTTATATTATGTTATTGATGTATGTAAATATCCCACGGGGACGTAGAGGCCACCTCGCCAGGTATGTTTTCAAATATTACCGCCGAGACGTTAGGTTGGGTTAGGTTAGGTTATATTACGTTATTCATGTATATAAAGATCCCACGGAGACGTAGAGGCTAACTCGCCAGGAATGATGTCAAATATTACCTCCGCGATGATAGGTTGGGTTAGGTTACGTTATATTACGTTATTGATGTATATAAAGGTCCCACGGAGACGGAGAAGCCAACTCGCCAGGAATGTTGTCAAATATTACCGCCGAGAAGATAGGTTGGGTTAGGTTATGTTATATTACGTTCTTGATATATATATAAAGATCACACGGAGACGTAGAGTCCAATTCGCCAGGTATGTTGTCAAATATTACCGCCGAGATGATAGGTTGGGTTAGGTTAGGTTATATTCCGTTATTGATGTATATTAAGGTCCCACGGAGACGTAGAGGCCAATTCGCCAGGTATGTTGTCAAATATTACCGCCGAGATGATAGGTTGGGTTAGGTTAGGTTATATTTCATTATTGATGTATATGAAGGACCCACGGAGACGTAGAGGCCGACTCGCCAGGTATGTGGTCAAATATTACCGCGGAGATGTTAGGTTGGGTTAGGTTAGGTTATATTACGTTATTGATGTATATAAAGGTCCCACGGAGACGGACAAGCCAACTCGCCAGGAATGTTGTCAAATATTACCGCAGAGAAGATAGGTTGGGTTAGGTAATGTTATATTACGTTCTTGATGTATATAAAGATCACACGGAGACGTAGAGGCCAATTCGCCAGGTATGTTATCAAATATTACCGCCGAGATGATAGGTTGGGTTAGGTTAGGTTATATTTCGTTATTGATGTATATGAGGGTACCACGGAGACGTAGAGGCCAACTCGCAAGGTATGTTGTCAAATATTACCGCGAAGATGTTAGGTTGGGTTAGGTTAAGTTATATTACGTTATTGATGTATATAAATGTCCCACGGAGACGGAGAAACCAACTCGCCAGGAATGTTGTCAAATATTACCGCCGAGAAGATAGGTTGGGTTAGGTTAGGTCATATTACGTTCTTGAAGTATATAAAGGTCCCACGCAGACGTAGAGGCAAACAAGCCGGGAATGTTGTCAAATACTACCGTCGAGATGATAGGTTGGGTTACGTTAGGTAATATTTCGTTATTGATGTATATGAAGGTCAAACGGAGACGTAGAGGCCAATTCGCCAGGTATGTTCTCAAATATTACCGCCGAGATGATAGGTTGGGTTAGGTTAGGTTATATTTCGTTATTGATGTATATGAGGGTACCACGGAGACGTAGAGGCCAACTCGCAAGGTATGTTGTCAAATATTACCGCCGAGAAGATAGGTTGGGTTAGGTTAGGTTATATTACGTTATTGATGTATATAAAGATCCCACGGGGACGTAGAGGCCAACTCGCCAGGAATGATGTCAAATATTACCGCCGCGATGATAGGTTGGGTTAGGTTAGGTTATATTACGTTATTGATGTATATTAAGGTCCCACAGAGACGTAGGGGCCAATTCGCCAGGTATGTTGTCAAATATTACCGCCGCGATGATAGGTTGGGTTAGGTTAGGTTAGGTTATATTACGTTATTGATGTATATTAAGGTCCCACGGAGACGTAGAGGCCAATTCGCCAGGTATGTTGTCAAATATTACCGCCGAGATGATAGGTTGGGTTAGGTTAGGTTATATTTCGTTATTGATGTATATGAAGGTCCCACGGAGACGTAGAGGCCGACTCGCCAGGTATGTGGTCAAATATTACCGCGGAGATGTTAGGTTGGGTTAGGTTACGTTATATTACGTTATTGATGTATATGATGGTCAAACGGAGACGTAGAAGCCATCTCGCCAGGAATGATGTCAAATATTACCGCCGAGATGTTAGGTTGGGTTAGGTGAGGTTATATTACGTTATTGATGTATATAAAGGACCCACGGAGACATAGAGGCCAAGAAGCCAGGAATGTGGTCAAATATTACCGGCGAGATGTTAGGTTGGGTTAGGTAAGGTTATATTACGTTATTGATGTATATAAAGCTCCCACGGCGACGTAGAGGCCAACTCGCCAGGAATGTTTTCAAATATTATCGCCGAGATGTTAGGTTGGGTTAGGTTAGGTTATATTACGTTATATTTCTCTATGACGGCCCCGCGGAGACGTAGAGTCCAACAAGCCAGGAATGTGGTCAAATATTACCGCCGAGATGTTATATTGGTTTAGCTTATGTTATATTATGTTATTGATGTATGTAAATATCCCACGGGGACGTAGAGGCCACCTCGCCAGGTATGTTTTCAAATATTACCGCCGAGACGTTAGGTTGGGTTAGGTTAGGTTATATTACGTTATTGATGTATATAAAGATCCCACGGAGACGTAGAGGCTAACTCGCCAGGAATGATGTCAAATATTACCGCCGCGATGATAGGTTGGGTTAGGTTACGTTATATTACGTTATTGATGTATATAAAGGTCCCACGGAGACGGAGAAGCCAACTCGCCAGGAATGTTGTCAAATATTACCGCCGAGAAGATAGGTTGGGTTAGGTTATGTTATATTACGTTCTTGATATATATAAAGATCACACGGAGACGTAGAGGCCAATTCGCCAGGTATGTTGTCAAATATTACCGCCGAGATGATAGGTTGGGTTAGGTTAGGTTATATTCCGTTATTGATGTATATTAAGGTCCCACGGAGACGTAGAGGCCAATTCGCCAGGTATGTTGTCAAATATTACCGCCGCGATGATAGGTTGGGTTAGGTTACGTTATATTACGTTATTGATGTATATAAAGGTCCCACGGAGACGGAGAAGCCAACTCGCCAGGAATGTTGTCAAATATTACCGCCGAGAAGATAGGTTGGGTTAGGTTATGTTATATTACGTTCTTGATGTATATAAAGATCACACGGAGACGTAGAGGCCAATTCGCCAGGTATGTTGTCAAATATTACCGCCGAGATGATAGGTTGGGTTAGGTTCGGTTATATTTCGTTATTGATGTATATGAAGGTCCCACGGAGACGTAGAGGCCAACTCGCAAGGTATGTTGTCAAACATTACCGCGGAGATGTTAGGTTGGGTTAGGTTAAGTTATATTACGTTATTGATGTATATAAAGGTCCCACGGAGACGGAGAAGCCAACTCGCCAGGAATGTTGTCAAATATTACCGCCGAGATGTTAGGTTGGGTTAGGTTAGGTTATATTACGTTCTTGAAGTATATAAAGGTCCCACGCAGACGTAGAGGCCAACAAGCCAGGAATGTTGTCAAATACTACCGTCGAGATGATAGGTTGGGTTACGTTAGGTAATATTTCGTTATTGATGTATATGAAGGTCAAACGGAGACGTAGAGGCCAATTCGCCAGGTATGTTCTCAAATATTACCGCCGAGATGATAGGTTGGGTTAGGTTAGGTTATATTTCGTTATTGATGTATATGAAGGTCCCACGGAGACGTAGAGGCCGACTCGCCAGGTATGTGGTCAAATATTACCGCGGAGATGTTAGGTTGGGTTAGGTTACGTTATATTACGTTATTGATGTATATGATGGTCAAACGGAGACGTAGAAGCCATCTCGCCAGGAATGATGTCAAATATTACCGCCGAGATGTTAGGTTGGGTTAGGTGAGGTTATATTACGTTATTGGTGTATATAAAGGTCCCACGGAGACGTAGAGGCCACCTCGCCAGGTATGTTTTCAAATATTACCGCCGAGACGTTAGGTTGGGTTAGGTTAGGTTATATTACGTTATTGATGTATATAGAGGTCCCACGGAGACGGAGAAGCCAACTCGCTAGGAATGTGGTCAAATATTACCGCCGAGATGTTAGGTTGGGTTAGGTTAGGTTATATTACGTTATTGATGTATATAAAGATCCCACGGAGACGTAGAGGCCAACTCGCCAGGAATGATGTCAAATATTACCGCCGCGATGATAGGTTGGGTTAGGTTACGTTATATTACGTTATTGATGTATATAAATGTCCCACGGAGACGGAGAAGCCAACTCGCCAGGAATGTTGTCAAATATTACCGCCGAGATGTTAGGTTGGGTTAGGTTAGGTTATATTACGTTATTGATGTATATAAAGGTCCCACGGAGACGTAGAGTCCAACTCGCCGGGAATGATGTCAAATACGACCGCCGCGATGCTAGGTTGGGTCAGGTTAGGTTATATTACGTTATTGATGTATATAAAGGTCCCACGGAGACGTAGAGGCCAACAAGACAGGAATGTGGTCAAATATTACCGCCGAGATGTTAGGTTGGGTTAGGTTAGGTTATATTACGTTATTGATGTTTATAAAGCTCCCACTGAGACGTAGAGGCCAACTCGCCAGGAATGATGTCAAATATTACCGCCGAGATTTTATGTTGGGTTAGGTTAGGTTATATTACGTTATTGATGTATATAAAGGTCCCACGGAGACGTAGATGCCAACTCGCCAGGAATGTTTTCAAATATTACCGCCGAGATGTTAGGTTGGGTTAGGTTAGGTTATATTACGTTATAGTTCTCTATGACGGCCCCACGGAGACGTAGAGTCCAACAAGCCAGGAATGTGGTCAAATATTACCGCCGAGATGTTATATTGGCTTAGCTTATGTTATATTATGTTATTGATGTATATAAATATCCCACGGAGACGTAGAGGCCATCTCGCCAGGTATGTTTTCAAATATTACCGCCGAGACGTTAGGTTGGGTTAGGTTAGGTTATATTACGTTATTGATGTATATGATGGTCAAACGGAGACGTAGAAGCCATCTCGCCAGGAATGATGTCAAATATTACCGCCGAGATGTTAGGTTGGGTTAGGTGAGGTTATATTACGTTATTGATGTATATAAAGGACCCACGGAGACATAGAGGCCAACAAGCCAGGAATGTGGTCAAATATTACCGGCGAGATGTTAGGTTGGGTTAGGTAAGGTTATATTACGTTATTGATGTATATAAAGCTCCCACGGCGACGTAGAGGCCAACTCGCCAGGAATGTTTTCAAATATTATCGCCGAGATGTTAGGTTGGGTTAGGTTAGGTTATATTACGTTATATTTCTCTATGACGGCCCCGCGGAGACGTAGAGTCCAACAAGCCAGGAATGTGGTCAAATATTACCGCCGAGATGTTATATTGGTTTAGCTTATGTTATATTATGTTATTGATGTATGTAAATATCCCACGGAGACGTAGGGGCCACCTCGCCAGGTATGTTTTCAAATATTACCGCCGAGACGTTAGGTTGGGTTAGGTTAGGTTATATTACGTTCTTGATGTATATAAAGATCACACGGAGACGTAGAGGCCAATTCGCCAGGTATGTTGTCAAATATTACCGCCGAGATGATAGGTTGGGTTAGGTTCGGTTATATTTCGTTATTGATGTATATGAAGGTCCCACGGAGACGTAGAGGCCAACTCGCAAGGTATGTTGTCAAACATTACCGCGGAGATGTTAGGTTGGGTTAGGTTAAGTTATATTACGTTATTGATGTATATAAAGGTCCCACGGAGACGGAGAAGCCAACTCGCCAGGAATGTTGCCAAATATTACCGCCGAGATGTTAGGTTGGGTTAGGTTAGGTTATATTACGTTCTTGAAGTATATAAAGGTCCCACGCAGACGTAGAGGCCAACAAGCCAGGAATGTTGTCAAATACTACCGTCGAGATGATAGGTTGGGTTACGTTAGGTAATATTTCGTTATTGATGTATATGAAGGTCAAACGGAGACGTAGAGGCCAATTCGCCAGGTATGTTCTCAAATATTACCGCCGAGATGATAGGTTGGGTTAGGTTAGGTTATATTTCGTTATTGATGTATATGAGGGTCCCACGGAGACGTAGAGGCCAACTCGCAAGGTATGTTGTCAAATATTACCGCGGAGATGTTAGGTTGGGTTAGGTTACGTTATATTACGTTATTGATGTATATGATGGTCAAACGGAGACGTAGAAGCCATCTCGCCAGGAATGATGTCAAATATTACCGCCGAGATGTTAGGTTGGGTTAGGTTAGGTTATATTACGTTATTGATGTATATAAAGATCCCACGGAGACGTAGAGGCCAACTCGCCAGGAATGATGTCAAATATTACCGCCGCGATGATAGGTTGGGTTAGGTTACGTTATATTACGTTATTGATGTATATAAAGGTCCCACGGAGACGGAGAAGCCAACTCGCCAGGAATGTTGTCAAATATTACCGCCGAGAAAATAGGTTGGGTTAGGTTATGTTATATTACGTTCTTGATGCATATAAAGATCGCACGGAGACGTAGAGGCCAATTCGCCAGGTATGTTGTCAAATATTACCGCCGAGATGATAGGTTGGGTTAGGTTATGTTATGTTTCGTTATTGATGTATATAAAGGTCCCACGGAGACGGAGAAGCCAACTCGCCAGGAATGTTGTCAAATATTACCGCCGAGATGTTAGGTTGGGTTAGGTTAGGTTATATTACGTTACTGATGTATATAAAGGTCCCACGGAGACGTAGAGTCCAACTCGCCGGGAATGATGTCAAATACTACCGCCGCGATGCTAGGTTGGGTCAGGTTAGGTTATATTACGTTATTGATGTATATAAAGGTCCCACGGTGACGTAGAGGCCAACAAGACAGGAATGTGGTCAAATATTACCGCCGAGATGTTAGGTTGGGCTAGGTTAGGTTATATTACGTTATTGATGTTTATAAAGCTCCCACGGAGACGTAGAGGCCAACTCGCCAGGAATGATGTCAAATATTACCGCCGAGATTTTATGTTGGGTTAGGTTAAGTTATATTACGTTATTGATGTATATAAAGGTCCCACGGGGACGTAGAGGCCAACTCGCCAGGAATGTGGTCAAATATTACCGCCGAGATGTTAGATTGGGTTAGGTTATGTTATATTACGTTATTGATGTATATAAGGATCCCACGGACACGTAGAGGCCAACTCGCCGGGAATCTTGTCAAATATTATCGCCGAGATGATAGGTTGATTTAGGTTAGGTTATATTACGTTATTGAAGTATATAAAGGTCGCACGGAAACGTAGAGGCCAACTCGCCTGGAATGTCGTCAAATATTACCGCCGAGATGTTAGGTTGGGTTAGGTTAGGTTATATTACGTTATTGAAGTATATAAAGGTCCCACGGAAACGTAGAGGCCAACTCGCCAGGAATGTCGTCAAATATTACCGCCGAGATGTTAGATTGGGTTAGGTTATGTTATATTACGTTATTGATGTATATAAATATCCCACGGAGACGTAGAGGCCAACTCGCCAGCAATCTTGTCAAATATTATCGCCGAGATGATAGGTTGATTTAGGTTAGGTTATATTACGTTATTGAAGTATATAAAGGTCCCACGGAAACGTAGAGGCCAACTCGCCAGGAATGTCGTCAAATATTACCGCCGAGATGTTAGATTGGGTTAGGCTAGCTTATATTATGTTATTGATGTATATAAATATCCCACGGAGACGTAGATGCCACCTCGCCAGGTATGTTTTCAAATATTACCGCCGAGAAGTTAGGTTGGGCTAGGTTAGGTTATATTACGTTATTGATGTATATAAAGGTCCCACGGGGACGGAGAAGCCAACTCGCCAGGAATGTTGTCAAATATTACCGCCGAGATGTTAGGTTGGGTTAGGTTAGGTTATATTACGTTATTGATGTATATAAAGGTCCCACGGAGACGTAGAGGCCAACTCGCCAGGAATGATGTCAAATATTACCGCCGAGATGTTAGATTGGGTTAGGTTATGTTATATTACGTTATTGATATATATAAAGATCCCACGGAGACGTAGAGGCCAACTAGCCAGGAATGTTGTGAAATATTACCGCCGAGAAGATAGGTTGGGTTAGGTTAGGTTATATTACGTTATTGATGTATATAAAGGTCCCACGGAGACGTAGAGGCCAACTCGCCAGGAATGATGTCAAATATTACCGCCGAGATGTTAGATTGGGTTAGGTTATGTTATATTACGTTATTGATATATATAAAGATCCCACGGAGACGTAGAGGCCAATTCGCCAGGAATCTTGTCAAATATTATCGCCGAGATGATAGGTTCATTTAGGTTAGGTTATATTTTAGTTATTGATGTATATGAAGGGCCCACGGAGACGTAGAGGCCAACTAGCCAGGTATGTTGTCAAATATTAGCGCGGAGATGTTAGGTTGGGTGAGGTTAAGTTATATTACGTTATTGATGTATAGAAAGGTCCCACGAAGACGTAGAGGCCAACTCGCCAGGAATGTGGTCAAATATTACCGCCGAGATGTTAGATTGGGTTAGGCTAGCTTATATTATGTTATTGATGTATATAAATATCCCACGGAGACGTAGAGGCCACCTCGCCAGGTATGTTTTCAAATATTACCGCCGAGAAGTTAGGTTGGGTTAGGTTACGTTATATTACGTTATTGATTTATATAAAGGTCCCACGGTGACGGAGAAGCCAACTCGCCAGGAATGTCGTCAAATATTACCGCCGAGATGTTAGATTGGGTTAGGTTACGTTATATTACGTTATTGATGTATATAAAGATCCCACGGAGACGTAGAGGCCAATTCGCCAGGAATCTTGTCAAATATTATCGCCGAGATGATAGGATGATTTAGGTTAGGTTATATTTTTGTTATTGATGTATATGAAGGGCCCACGGAGACGTAGAGGCCAACTCGCTAGGAATGTGGTCAAATATTACCGCCGAGTTGTTAGATTGGGTTAGGCTAGCTTATATTATGCTATTGATGTATATAAAGGTCCCACGGAGACGTGGAGGCCAACTCGCCAGGTATGTTGTCAAATAATACCGCGGAGATGTTAGGTTGGGTTGGTTAGGTTATATTACGTTATTGATGTATATAAAGGTCCCACGGAGACGGAGAAGCCAACTCGCCAGGAATGTTGTCAGATATAACCGCCGAGATGATAGGTTGGGTTAGGTTACGTTATATTACGTTATTGATGTATATGAAGGTCAACGGAGACGTAGAGGCCAACTAGCCAGGAATGTGGTCAAATATTACCGCCGAGATGTTAGATTGGGTTAGGTTATGTTATATTACGTTATTGATGTATATAAGGATCCCACGGACACGTAGAGGCCAACTCGCCGGGAATCTTGTCAAATATTATCGCCGAGATGATAGGTTGATTTAGGTTAGGTTATATTACGTTATTGAAGTATATAAAGGTCGCACGGAAACGTAGAGGCCAACTCGCCTGGAATGTCGTCAAATATTACCGCCGAGATGTTAGGTTGGGTTAGGTTAGGTTATATTACGTTATTGAAGTATATAAAGGTCCCACGGAAACGTAGAGGCCAACTCGCCAGGAATGTCGTCAAATATTACCGCCGAGATGTTAGATTGGGTTAGGTTATGTTATATTACGTTATTGATGTATATAAATATCCCACGGAGACGTAGAGGCCAACTCGCCAGCAATCTTGTCAAATATTATCGCCGAGATGATAGGTTGATTTAGGTTAGGTTATATTACGTTATTGAAGTATATAAAGGTCCCACGGAAACGTAGAGGCCAACTCGCCAGGAATGTCGTCAAATATTACCGCCGAGATGTTAGATTGGGTTAGGCTAGCTTATATTATGTTATTGATGTATATAAATATCCCACGGAGACGTAGATGCCACCTCGCCAGGTATGTTTTCAAATATTACCGCCGAGAAGTTAGGTTGGGCTAGGTTAGGTTATATTACGTTATTGATGTATATAAAGGTCCCACGGGGACGGAGAAGCCAACTCGCCAGGAATGTTGTCAAATATTACCGCCGAGATGTTAGGTTGGGTTAGGTTAGGTTATATTACGTTATTGATGTATATAAAGGTCCCACGGAGACGTAGAGGCCAACTCGCCAGGAATGATGTCAAATATTACCGCCGAGATGTTAGATTGGGTTAGGTTATGTTATATTACGTTATTGATATATATAAAGATCCCACGGAGACGTAGAGGCCAACTAGCCAGGAATGTTGTGAAATATTACCGCCGAGAAGATAGGTTGGGTTAGGTTAGGTTATATTACGTTATTGATGTATATAAAGGTCCCACGGAGACGTAGAGGCCAACTCGCCAGGAATGATGTCAAATATTACCGCCGAGATGTTAGATTGGGTTAGGTTATGTTATATTACGTTATTGATATATATAAAGATCCCACGGAGACGTAGAGGCCAATTCGCCAGGAATCTTGTCAAATATTATCGCCGAGATGATAGGTTCATTTAGGTTAGGTTATATTTTAGTTATTGATGTATATGAAGGGCCCACGGAGACGTAGAGGCCAACTAGCCAGGTATGTTGTCAAATATTAGCGCGGAGATGTTAGGTTGGGTGAGGTTAAGTTATATTACGTTATTGATGTATAGAAAGGTCCCACGAAGACGTAGAGGCCAACTCGCCAGGAATGTGGTCAAATATTACCGCCGAGATGTTAGATTGGGTTAGGCTAGCTTATATTATGTTATTGATGTATATAAATATCCCACGGAGACGTAGAGGCCACCTCGCCAGGTATGTTTTCAAATATTACCGCCGAGAAGTTAGGTTGGGTTAGGTTACGTTATATTACGTTATTGATTTATATAAAGGTCCCACGAAGACGTAGAGGCCAACTCGCCAGGAAAGTGATCAAATATTACCGCCGAGATGTTAGTTTGGGTTAGGCTAGCTTATATTATGTTATTGATGTATATAAATATCCCACGGAGACGTAGAGGCCACCTCGCCAGGTATGTTTTCAAATATTACCGCCGAGAAGTTAGGTTGGGCTATGTTAGGTTATATTACGTTATTGATGTATATAAAGGTCCCACGGGGACGGAGAGTCCAACTCGCCAGGAATCTTGTCAAATATTATCGCCGAGATGATAGGTTGATTTAGGTTAGGTTATATTTTTGTTATTGATGTATATGAAGGGCCCACGGAGACGTAGAGGCCAACTAGCCAGGTATGTTGTCAAATATTAGCGCGGAGATGTTAGGTTGGGTGAGGTTAAGTTATATTACGTTATTGATGTATATAAAGGTCCCACGGGGACGGAGAAGCCAACTCGCCAGGAATGTTGTCAAATATTACCGCCGAGATGTTAGGTTGGGTTAGGTTAGGTTATATTACGTTATTGATGTATATAAAGGTCCCACGGGGACGGAGAAGCCAACTCGCCAGGAATGTTGTCAAATATTACCGCCGAGATGTTAGGTTGGGTTAGGTTAGGTTATATTACGTTATTGATGTATATAAAGGTCCCACGGAGACGTAGAGGCCAACTCGCTAGGAATGTCGTCAAATATTACCGCCGAGATATTAGGTTGGGTTAGGTTAGGTTATATTACGTTATTGAAGTATATAAAGGTCCCACGGAAACGTAGAGGCCAACTCGCCAGGAATGTCGTCAAATATTACCGCCGAGATGTTAGATTGGGTTAGGTTATGTTATATTACGTTATTGATGTATATAAAGATCCCACGGAGACGTAGAGTCCAATTCGCAAGGAATCTTGTCAAATATTATCGCCGAGATGATAGGTTGATTTAGGTTAGGTTATATTTTTGTTATTGATGTATATGAAGGGCCCACGGAGGCGTAGAGGCCAACTAGCCAGGTATGTTTTCAAATATTACCGCCGAGATGTTAGGTTGGGTTAGGTTACGTTATATTACGTTATTGATTTATATAAAGGTCCCACGAAGACGTAGAGGCCAACTCGCCAGGAAAGTGATCAAATATTACCGCCGAGATGTTAGTTTGGGTTAGGCTAGCTTATATTATGTTATTGATGTATATAAATATCCCACGGAGACGTAGAGGCCACCTCGCCAGGTATGTTTTCAAATATTACCGCCGAGAAGTTAGGTTGGGCTATGTTAGGTTATATTACGTTATTGATGTATATAAAGGTCCCACGGGGACGGAGAGTCCAACTCGCCAGGAATCTTGTCAAATATTATCGCCGAGATGATAGGTTGATTTAGGTTAGGTTATATTTTTGTTATTGATGTATATGAAGGGCCCACGGAGACGTAGAGGCCAACTAGCCAGGTATGTTGTCAAATATTAGCGCGGAGATGTTAGGTTGGGTGAGGTTAAGTTATATTACGTTATTGATGTATATAAAGGTCCCACGAAGACGTAGAGGCCAACTCGCCAGGAATGTGGTCAAATATTACCGCCGAGATGTTAGATTGGGTTAGGCTAGCTTATATTATGTTATTGATGTATATAAATATCCCACGGAGACGTAGATGCCACCTCGCCAGGTATGTTTTCAAATATTACCGCCGAGAAGTTAGGTTGGGCTAGGTTAGGTTATATTACGTTATTGATGTATATAAAGGTCCCACGGGGACGGAGAAGCCAACTCGCCAGGAATGTTGTCAAATATTACCGCCGAGATGTTAGTTTGGGTTAGGCTAGCTTATATTATGTTATTGATGTATATAAATATCCCACGGAGACGTAGAGGCCACCTCGCCAGGTATGTTTTCAAATATTACCGCCGAGAAGTTAGGTTGGGCTAGGTTAGGTTATATTACGTTATTGATGTATATAAAGGTCCCACGGGGACGGAGAAGCCAACTCGCCAGGAATGTTGTCAAATATTACCGTCGAGATGTTAGGTTGGGTTAGGTTAGGTTATATTACGTTATTGAAGTATATAAAGGTCCCGCGGAAACGTAGAGGCCAACTCGCCAGGAATGTTGTCAAATATTACCGCCGAGATGTTAGGTTGGGTTAGGTTAGGTTATATTACGTTATTGATGTATATAAAGGTCCCACGGAGACGTAGAGGCCAACTCGCTAGGAATGTGGTCAAATATTACCGCCGAGATGTTAGATTGGGTTAGGTTAGGTTATATTACGTTATTGAAGTATATAAAGGTCCCACGGAAACGTAGAGGCCAACTCGCCAGGAATGTCGTCAAATATTACCGCCGAGATGTTAGATTGGGTTAGGTTATGTTATATTACGTTATTGATGTATATAAAGATCCCACGGAGACGTAGAGGCCAACTCGCAAGGAATCTTGTCAAATATTATCGCCGAGATGATAGGTTGATTTAGGTTAGGTTATATTACGTTATTGAAGTATATAAAGGTCCCACGGAAACGTAGAGGCCAACTCGCCAGGAATGTCGTCAAATATTACCGCCGAGATGTTAGATTGGGTTAGGTTATGTTATATTACGTTATTGATGTATATAAAGATCCCACGGAGACGTAGAGGCCAATTCGCCAGGAATCTTGTCAAATATTATCGCCGAGATGATAGGTTCATTTAGGTTAGGTTATATTTTAGTGATTGATGTATATGAAGGGCCCACGGAGACGTAGAGGCCAACTAGCCAGGTATGTTGTCAAATATTAGCGCGGAGATGTTAAGTTGGGTGAGGTTAAGTTATATTACGTTATTGATGTATAGAAAGGTCCCACGAAGACGTAGAGGCCAACTCGCCAGGAATGTGGTCAAATATTACCGCCGAGATGTTAGATTGGGTTAGGCTAGCTTATATTATGTTATTGATGTATATAAATATCCCACGGAGACGTAGAGGCCACCTCGCCAGGTATGTTTTCAAATATTACCGCCGAGAAGTTAGGTTGGGTTAGGTTAGGTTATATTACGTTATTGATGTATATAAAGGGCCCACGGAGACGTAGAGGCCAACTCGCCAGGTATGTTGTCAAATATTACCGCGGAGATGTTAGGTTGGGTTAGGTTACGTTATATTACGTTATTGATTTATATAAAGGTCCCACGAAGACGTAGAGGCCAACTCGCCAGGAAAGTGGTCAAATATTACCGCCGAGATGTTAGTTTGGGTTAGGCTAGCTTATATTATGTTATTGATGTATATAAATATCCCACGGAGACGTAGAGGCCACCTCGCCAGGTATGTTTTCAAATATTACCGCCGAGAAGTTAGGTTGGGCTAGGTTAGGTTATATTACGTTATTGATGTATATAAAGGTCCCACGGGGACGGAGAAGCCAACTCGCCAGGAATGTTGTCAAATATTACCGCCGAGATGTTAGGTTGGGTTAGGTTAGGTTATATTACGTTATTGAAGTATATAAAGGTCCCACGGAAACGTAGAGGCCAACTCGCCAGGAATGTTGTCAAATATTACCGCCGAGATGTTAGGTTGGGTTAGGTTAGGTTATATTACGTTATTGATGTATATAAAGGTCCCACGGAGACGTAGAGGCCAACTCGCTAGGAATGTGGTCAAATATTACCGCCGAGATGTTAGATTGGGCTAGGTTAGGTTATATTACGTTATTGAAGTATATAAAGGTCCCACGGAAACGTAGAGGCCAACTCGCCAGGAATGTCGTCAAATATTACCGCCGAGATGTTAGATTGGGTTAGGTTATGTTATATTACGTTATTGATGTATATAAAGATCCCACGGAGACGTAGAGGCCAACTCGCAAGGAATCTTGTCAAATATTATCGCCGAGATGATAGGTTGATTTAGGTTAGGTTATATTACGTTATTGAAGTATATAAAGGTCCCACGGAAACGTAGAGGCCAACTCGCCAGGAATGTCGTCAAATATTACCGCCGAGATATTAGGTTGGGTTAGGTTAGGTTATATTACGTTATTGAAGTATATAAAGGTCCCACGGAAACGTAGAGGCCAACTCGCCAGGAATGTCGTCAAATCTTACCGCCGAGATGTTAGATTGGGTTAGGTTATGTTATATTACGTTATTGATGTATATAAAGATCCCACGGAGACGTAGAGGCCAACTCGCGAGGAATCTTGTCAAATATTATCGCCGAGATGATAGGTTGATTTAGGTTAGGTTATATTACGTTATTGAAGTATATAAAGGTCCCACGGAAACGTAGAGGCCAACTCGCCAGGAATGTCGTCAAATATTACCGCCGAGATGTTAGTTTGGGTTAGGCTAGCTTATATTATGTTATTGATGTATATAAATATCCCACGGAGACGTAGAGGCCACCTCGCCAGGTATGTTTTCAAATATTACCGCCGAGAAGTTAGGTTGGGCTAGGTTAGGTTATATTACGTTATTGATGTATATAAAGGTCCCACGGGGACGGAGAAGCCAACTCGCCAGGAATGTTGTCAAATATTACCGCCGAGATGTTAGGTTGGGTTAGGTTAGGTTATATTACGTTATTGATGTATATAAAGGTCCCACGGGGACGGAGAAGCCAACTCGCCAGGAATGTGGTCAAATATTACCGCCGAGATGTTAGGTTGGGTTAGGTTAGGTTATATTACGTTATTGATGTATATAAAGGTCCCACGGAGACGTAGAGGCCAACTCTCTAGGAATGTGGTCAAATATTACCGCCGAGATGTTAGATTGGGTTAGGCTAGCTTATATTATGTTATTGATGTATATAAAGGTCCCACGGAGACGTGGAGGCCAACTCGCCAGGTATGTTTTCAAATATTACCGCCGAGAAGTTAGGTTGGGTTAGGTTAGGTTATATTACGTTATTGATGTATATAAAGGTCCCACGGGGACGGAGAAGCCAACTCGCCAGGAATGTTGTCAAATATTACCGCCGAGATGTTAGGTTGGGTTAGGTTAGGTTATATTACGTTATTGATATATATAAAGGTCCCACGGAGACGTAGAGGCCAACTCGCTAGGAATGTCGTCAAATATTACCGCCGAGATATTACGTTGGGTTAGGTTAGGTTATATTACGTTATTGAAGTATATAAAGGTCCCACGGAAACGTAGAGGCCAACTCGCCAGGAATGTCGTCAAATATTACCGCCGAGATGTTAGATTGGGTTAGGTTATGTTATATTACGTTATTGATGTATATAAAGATCCCACGGAGACGTAGAGTCCAATTCGCCAGGAATCTTGTCAAATATTATCGCCGAGATGATAGGTTGATTTAGGTTAGGTTATATTTTTGTTATTGATGTATATGAAGGGCCCACGGAGGCGTAGAGGCCAACTAGCCAGGTATGTTTTCAAATATTACCGCCGAGAAGTTAGGTTGGGTTAGGTTAGGTTATATTACGTTATTGATGTATATAAAGGGCCCACGGAGACGTAGAGGCCACCTCGCCAGGTATGTTTTCAAATATTACCGCCGAGAAGTTAGGTTGGGTTAGGTTAGGTTATATTACGTTATTGATGTATATAAAGGTCCCACGGGGACGGAGAAGCCAACTCGCCAGGAATGTTGTCAAATATTACCGCCGAGATGTTAGGTTGGGTTAGGTTAGGTTATATTACGTTATTGATGTATATAAAGGTCCCACGGAGACGTAGAGGCCAACTCGCTAGGAATGTCGTCAAATATTACCGCCGAGATATTAGGTTGGGTTAGGTTAGGTTATATTACGTTATTGAAGTATATAAAGGTCCCACGGAAACGTAGAGGCCAACTCGCCAGGAATGTCGTCAAATATTACCGCCGAGATGTTAGATTGGGTTAGGTTATGTTATATTACGTTATTGATGTATATAAAGATCCCACGGAGACGTAGAGTCCAATTCGCAAGGAATCTTGTCAAATATTATCGCCGAGATGATAGGTTGATTTAGGTTAGGTTATATTTTTGTTATTGATGTATATGAAGGGCCCACGGAGGCGTAGAGGCCAACTAGCCAGGTATGTTTTCAAATATTACCGCCGAGATGTTAGGTTGGGTTAGGTTACGTTATATTACGTTATTGATTTATATAAAGGTCCCACGAAGACGTAGAGGCCAACTCGCCAGGAAAGTGATCAAATATTACCGCCGAGATGTTAGTTTGGGTTAGGCTAGCTTATATTATGTTATTGATGTATATAAATATCCCACGGAGACGTAGAGGCCACCTCGCCAGGTATGTTTTCAAATATTACCGCCGAGAAGTTAGGTTGGGCTATGTTAGGTTATATTACGTTATTGATGTATATAAAGGTCCCACGGGGACGGAGAGTCCAACTCGCCAGGAATCTTGTCAAATATTATCGCCGAGATGATAGGTTGATTTAGGTTAGGTTATATTTTTGTTATTGATGTATATGAAGGGCCCACGGAGACGTAGAGGCCAACTAGCCAGGTATGTTGTCAAATATTAGCGCGGAGATGTTAGGTTGGGTGAGGTTAAGTTATATTACGTTATTGATGTATATAAAGGTCCCACGAAGACGTAGAGGCCAACTCGCCAGGAATGTGGTCAAATATTACCGCCGAGATGTTAGATTGGGTTAGGCTAGCTTATATTATGTTATTGATGTATATAAATATCCCACGGAGACGTAGATGCCACCTCGCCAGGTATGTTTTCAAATATTACCGCCGAGAAGTTAGGTTGGGCTAGGTTAGGTTATATTACGTTATTGATGTATATAAAGGTCCCACGGGGACGGAGAAGCCAACTCGCCAGGAATGTTGTCAAATATTACCGCCGAGATGTTAGTTTGGGTTAGGCTAGCTTATATTATGTTATTGATGTATATAAATATCCCACGGAGACGTAGAGGCCACCTCGCCAGGTATGTTTTCAAATATTACCGCCGAGAAGTTAGGTTGGGCTAGGTTAGGTTATATTACGTTATTGATGTATATAAAGGTCCCACGGGGACGGAGAAGCCAACTCGCCAGGAATGTTGTCAAATATTACCGTCGAGATGTTAGGTTGGGTTAGGTTAGGTTATATTACGTTATTGAAGTATATAAAGGTCCCGCGGAAACGTAGAGGCCAACTCGCCAGGAATGTTGTCAAATATTACCGCCGAGATGTTAGGTTGGGTTAGGTTAGGTTATATTACGTTATTGATGTATATAAAGGTCCCACGGAGACGTAGAGGCCAACTCGCTAGGAATGTGGTCAAATATTACCGCCGAGATGTTAGATTGGGTTAGGTTAGGTTATATTACGTTATTGAAGTATATAAAGGTCCCACGGAAACGTAGAGGCCAACTCGCCAGGAATGTCGTCAAATATTACCGCCGAGATGTTAGATTGGGTTAGGTTATGTTATATTACGTTATTGATGTATATAAAGATCCCACGGAGACGTAGAGGCCAACTCGCAAGGAATCTTGTCAAATATTATCGCCGAGATGATAGGTTGATTTAGGTTAGGTTATATTACGTTATTGAAGTATATAAAGGTCCCACGGAAACGTAGAGGCCAACTCGCCAGGAATGTCGTCAAATATTACCGCCGAGATGTTAGATTGGGTTAGGTTATGTTATATTACGTTATTGATGTATATAAAGATCCCACGGAGACGTAGAGGCCAATTCGCCAGGAATCTTGTCAAATATTATCGCCGAGATGATAGGTTCATTTAGGTTAGGTTATATTTTAGTGATTGATGTATATGAAGGGCCCACGGAGACGTAGAGGCCAACTAGCCAGGTATGTTGTCAAATATTAGCGCGGAGATGTTAAGTTGGGTGAGGTTAAGTTATATTACGTTATTGATGTATAGAAAGGTCCCACGAAGACGTAGAGGCCAACTCGCCAGGAATGTGGTCAAATATTACCGCCGAGATGTTAGATTGGGTTAGGCTAGCTTATATTATGTTATTGATGTATATAAATATCCCACGGAGACGTAGAGGCCACCTCGCCAGGTATGTTTTCAAATATTACCGCCGAGAAGTTAGGTTGGGTTAGGTTAGGTTATATTACGTTATTGATGTATATAAAGGGCCCACGGAGACGTAGAGGCCAACTCGCCAGGTATGTTGTCAAATATTACCGCGGAGATGTTAGGTTGGGTTAGGTTACGTTATATTACGTTATTGATTTATATAAAGGTCCCACGAAGACGTAGAGGCCAACTCGCCAGGAAAGTGGTCAAATATTACCGCCGAGATGTTAGTTTGGGTTAGGCTAGCTTATATTATGTTATTGATGTATATAAATATCCCACGGAGACGTAGAGGCCACCTCGCCAGGTATGTTTTCAAATATTACCGCCGAGAAGTTAGGTTGGGCTAGGTTAGGTTATATTACGTTATTGATGTATATAAAGGTCCCACGGGGACGGAGAAGCCAACTCGCCAGGAATGTTGTCAAATATTACCGCCGAGATGTTAGGTTGGGTTAGGTTAGGTTATATTACGTTATTGAAGTATATAAAGGTCCCACGGAAACGTAGAGGCCAACTCGCCAGGAATGTTGTCAAATATTACCGCCGAGATGTTAGGTTGGGTTAGGTTAGGTTATATTACGTTATTGATGTATATAAAGGTCCCACGGAGACGTAGAGGCCAACTCGCTAGGAATGTGGTCAAATATTACCGCCGAGATGTTAGATTGGGCTAGGTTAGGTTATATTACGTTATTGAAGTATATAAAGGTCCCACGGAAACGTAGAGGCCAACTCGCCAGGAATGTCGTCAAATATTACCGCCGAGATGTTAGATTGGGTTAGGTTATGTTATATTACGTTATTGATGTATATAAAGATCCCACGGAGACGTAGAGGCCAACTCGCAAGGAATCTTGTCAAATATTATCGCCGAGATGATAGGTTGATTTAGGTTAGGTTATATTACGTTATTGAAGTATATAAAGGTCCCACGGAAACGTAGAGGCCAACTCGCCAGGAATGTCGTCAAATATTACCGCCGAGATATTAGGTTGGGTTAGGTTAGGTTATATTACGTTATTGAAGTATATAAAGGTCCCACGGAAACGTAGAGGCCAACTCGCCAGGAATGTCGTCAAATCTTACCGCCGAGATGTTAGATTGGGTTAGGTTATGTTATATTACGTTATTGATGTATATAAAGATCCCACGGAGACGTAGAGGCCAACTCGCGAGGAATCTTGTCAAATATTATCGCCGAGATGATAGGTTGATTTAGGTTAGGTTATATTACGTTATTGAAGTATATAAAGGTCCCACGGAAACGTAGAGGCCAACTCGCCAGGAATGTCGTCAAATATTACCGCCGAGATGTTAGTTTGGGTTAGGCTAGCTTATATTATGTTATTGATGTATATAAATATCCCACGGAGACGTAGAGGCCACCTCGCCAGGTATGTTTTCAAATATTACCGCCGAGAAGTTAGGTTGGGCTAGGTTAGGTTATATTACGTTATTGATGTATATAAAGGTCCCACGGGGACGGAGAAGCCAACTCGCCAGGAATGTTGTCAAATATTACCGCCGAGATGTTAGGTTGGGTTAGGTTAGGTTATATTACGTTATTGATGTATATAAAGGTCCCACGGGGACGGAGAAGCCAACTCGCCAGGAATGTGGTCAAATATTACCGCCGAGATGTTAGGTTGGGTTAGGTTAGGTTATATTACGTTATTGATGTATATAAAGGTCCCACGGAGACGTAGAGGCCAACTCTCTAGGAATGTGGTCAAATATTACCGCCGAGATGTTAGATTGGGTTAGGCTAGCTTATATTATGTTATTGATGTATATAAAGGTCCCACGGAGACGTGGAGGCCAACTCGCCAGGTATGTTTTCAAATATTACCGCCGAGAAGTTAGGTTGGGTTAGGTTAGGTTATATTACGTTATTGATGTATATAAAGGTCCCACGGGGACGGAGAAGCCAACTCGCCAGGAATGTTGTCAAATATTACCGCCGAGATGTTAGGTTGGGTTAGGTTAGGTTATATTACGTTATTGATATATATAAAGGTCCCACGGAGACGTAGAGGCCAACTCGCTAGGAATGTCGTCAAATATTACCGCCGAGATATTACGTTGGGTTAGGTTAGGTTATATTACGTTATTGAAGTATATAAAGGTCCCACGGAAACGTAGAGGCCAACTCGCCAGGAATGTCGTCAAATATTACCGCCGAGATGTTAGATTGGGTTAGGTTATGTTATATTACGTTATTGATGTATATAAAGATCCCACGGAGACGTAGAGTCCAATTCGCCAGGAATCTTGTCAAATATTATCGCCGAGATGATAGGTTGATTTAGGTTAGGTTATATTTTTGTTATTGATGTATATGAAGGGCCCACGGAGGCGTAGAGGCCAACTAGCCAGGTATGTTTTCAAATATTACCGCCGAGAAGTTAGGTTGGGTTAGGTTAGGTTATATTACGTTATTGATGTATATAAAGGGCCCACGGAGACGTAGAGGCCACCTCGCCAGGTATGTTTTCAAATATTACCGCCGAGAAGTTAGGTTGGGTTAGGTTAGGTTATATTACGTTATTGATGTATATAAAGGTCCCACGGGGACGGAGAAGCCAACTCGCCAGGAATGTTGTCAAATATTACCGCCGAGAAGTTAGGTTGGGTTAGGTTAGGTTATATTACGTTATTGATGTATATAAAGGTCCCACGGGGACGGAGAAGCCAACTCGCCAGGAATGTTGTCAAATATTACCGCCGAGATGTTAGGTTGGATTAGGTTAGGTTATATTACGTTATTGATGTATATAAAGGTCCCACGGAGACGTAGAGGCCAACTCGCCAGGAATGATGTCAAATATTACCGCCGAGATGTTAGATTGGGTTAGGTTATATTATATTACGTTATTGATATATATAAAGATCCCACGGAGACGTAGAGGCCAACTCGCCAGGAATGTTGTGAAATATTACCGCCGAGAAGATAGGTTGGGTTAGGTTAGGTTATATTACGTTATTGATGTATATAGAGGTCCCACGGAGACGGAGAAGCCAACTCGCCGGGAATGTTGTCAAATAATACCGCCGAGATGTTAGGTTGGATTAGGTTAGGTTATATTACGTTATTGATGTATATAAAGGTCCCACGGGGACGGAGAAGCCAACTCGCCAGGAATGTTGTCAAATATTACCGCCGAGATGTTAGGTTGGGTTAGGTTAGGTTATATTACGTTATTGATGTATATAAAGGTCCCACGGAGACGTAGAGGCCAACTCGCTAGGAATGTGGTCAAATATTACCGCCGAGATGTTAGATTGGGTTAGGCTAGCTTATATTATGCTATTGATGTATATAAAGGTCCCACGGAGACGTGGAGGCCAACTCGCCAGGTATGTTGTCAAATAATACCGCGGAGATGTTATGTTGGGTTGGTTAGGTTATATTACGTTATTGATGTATATAAAGGTCCCACGGAGACGGAGAAGCCAACTCGCCAGGAATGTTGTCAGATATAACCGCCGAGATGATAGGTTGGGTTAGGTTACGTTATATTACGTTATTGATGTATATGAAGGTCAACGGAGACGTAGAGGCCAACTAGCCAGGAATGTGGTCAAATATTACCGCCGAGATGTTAGATTGGGTTAGGTTATGTTATATTACGTTATTGATGTATATAAGGATCCCACGGAGACGTAGAGGCCAACTCGCCAGGAATCTTGTCAAATATTATCGCCGAGATGATAGGTTGATTTAGGTTAGGTTATATTACGTTATTGAAGTATATAAAGGTCCCACGGAAACGTAGAGGCCAACTCGCCAGGAATGTCGTCAAATATTACCGCCGAGATATTAGGTTGTGTTAGGTTAGGTTATATTACGTTATTGAAGTATATAAAGGTCCCACGGAAACGTAGAGGCCAACTCGCCAGGAATGTCGTCAAATATTACCGCCGAGATGTTAGATTGGGTTAGGTTATGTTATATTACGTTATTGATGTATATAAAGATCCCACGGAGACGTAGAGTCCAACTCGCCAGGAATCTTGTCAAATATTATCGCCGAGATGATAGGTTGATTTAGGTTAGGTTATATTTTTGTTATTGATGTATATGAAGGGCCCACGGAGACGTAGAGGCCAACTCGCCAGGAATGTCGTCAAATATTACCGCCGAGATGTTAGGTTGGGTTAGGTTAGGTTATATTACGTTATTGAAGTATATAAAGGTCCCACGAAGACGTAGAGGCCAACTCGCCAGGAATGTGGTCAAATATTACCGCCGAGATGTTAGATTGGGTTAGGCTAGCTTATATTATGTTATTGATGTATATAAATATCCCACGGAGACGTAGATGCCACCTCGCCAGGTATGTTTTCAAATATTACCGCCGAGAAGTTAGGTTGGGCTAGGTTAGGTTATATTACGTTATTGATGTATATAAAGGTCCCACGGGGACGGAGAAGCCAACTCGCCAGGAATGTTGTCAAATATTACCGCCGAGATGTTAGGTTGGGTTAGGTTAGGTTATATTACGTTATTGATGTATATAAAGGTCCCACGGAGACGTAGAGGCCAACTCGCCAGGAATGATGTCAAATATTACCGCCGAGATGTTAGATTGGGTTAGGTTATGTTATATTACGTTATTGATGTATATAAAGATCCCACGGAGACGTAGAGGCCAACTAGCCAGGAATGTTGTGAAATATTACCGCCGAGAAGATAGGTTGGGTTAGGTTAGGTTATATTACGTTATTGAAGTATATAAAGGTCCCACGGAAACGTAGAGGCCAACTCGCCAGGAATGTCGTCAAATATTAGCGCGGAGATGTTAGGTTGGGTGAGGTTAAGTTATATTACGTTATTGATGTATATAAAGGTCCCACGAAGACGTAGAGGCCAACTCGCCAGGAATGTGGTCAAATATTACCGCCGAGATGTTAGATTGGGTTAGGCTAGCTTATATTATGTTATTGATGTATATAAATATCCCACGGAGACGTAGATGCCACCTCGCCAGGTATGTTTTCAAATATTACCGCCGAGAAGTTAGGTTGGGCTAGGTTAGGTTATATTACGTTATTGATGTATATAAAGGTCCCGCGGAAACGTAGAGGCCAACTCGCCAGGAATGTTGTCAAATATTACCGCCGAGATGTTAGGTTGGGTTAGGTTAGGTTATATTACGTTATTGATGTATATAAAGGTCCCACGGAGACGTAGAGGCCAACTCGCTAGGAATGTGGTCAAATATTACCGCCGAGATGTTAGATTGGGTTAGGTTAGGTTATATTACGTTATTGATGTATATAAAGGTCCCACGGGGACGGAGAAGCCAACTCGCAAGGAATCTTGTCAAATATTACCGTCGAGATGTTAGGTTGGGTTAGGTTAGGTTATATTACGTTATTGAAGTATATAAAGGTCCCACGGAAACGTAGAGGCCAACTCGCCAGGAATGTCGTCAAATATTACCGCCGAGATGTTAGATTGGGTTAGGTTATGTTATATTACGTTATTGATGTATATAAAGATCCCACGGAGACGTAGAGGCCAATTCGCCAGGAATCTTGTCAAATATTATCGCCGAGATGATAGGTTCATTTAGGTTAGGTTATATTTTAGTGATTGATGTATATGAAGGGCCCACGGAGACGTAGAGGCCAACTAGCCAGGTATGTTGTCAAATATTAGCGCGGAGATGTTAAGTTGGGTGAGGTTAAGTTATATTACGTTATTGATGTATAGAAAGGTCCCACGAAGACGTAGAGGCCAACTCGCCAGGAATGTGGTCAAATATTACCGCCGAGATGTTAGATTGGGTTAGGCTAGCTTATATTATGTTATTGATGTATATAAATATCCCACGGAGACGTAGAGGCCACCTCGCCAGGTATGTTTTCAAATATTACCGCCGAGAAGTTAGGTTGGGTTAGGTTAGGTTATATTACGTTATTGATGTATATAAAGGGCCCACGGAGACGTAGAGGCCAACTCGCCAGGTATGTTGTCAAATATTACCGCGGAGATGTTAGGTTGGGTTAGGTTACGTTATATTACGTTATTGATTTATATAAAGGTCCCACGAAGACGTAGAGGCCAACTCGCCAGGAAAGTGGTCAAATATTACCGCCGAGATGTTAGTTTGGGTTAGGCTAGCTTATATTATGTTATTGATGTATATAAATATCCCACGGAGACGTAGAGGCCACCTCGCCAGGTATGTTTTCAAATATTACCGCCGAGAAGTTAGGTTGGGCTAGGTTAGGTTATATTACGTTATTGATGTATATAAAGGTCCCACGGGGACGGAGAAGCCAACTCGCCAGGAATGTTGTCAAATATTACCGCCGAGATGTTAGGTTGGGTTAGGTTAGGTTATATTACGTTATTGAAGTATATAAAGGTCCCACGGAAACGTAGAGGCCAACTCGCCAGGAATGGTGTCAAATATTACCGCCGAGATGTTAGGTTGGGTTAGGTTAGGTTATATTACGTTATTGATGTATATAAAGGTCCCACGGAGACGTAGAGGCCAACTCGCTAGGAATGTGGTCAAATATTACCGCCGAGATGTTAGATTGGGCTAGGTTAGGTTATATTACGTTATTGAAGTATATAAAGGTCCCACGGAAACGTAGAGGCCAACTCGCCAGGAATGTCGTCAAATATTACCGCCGAGATGTTAGATTGGGTTAGGTTATGTTATATTACGTTATTGATGTATATAAAGATCCCACGGAGACGTAGAGGCCAACTCGCAAGGAATCTTGTCAAATATTATCGCCGAGATGATAGGTTGATTTAGGTTAGGTTATATTACGTTATTGAAGTATATAAAGGTCCCACGGAAACGTAGAGGCCAACTCGCCAGGAATGTCGTCAAATATTACCGCCGAGATATTAGGTTGGGTTAGGTTAGGTTATATTACGTTATTGAAGTATATAAAGGTCCCACGGAAACGTAGAGGCCAACTCGCCAGGAATGTCGTCAAATCTTACCGCCGAGATGTTAGATTGGGTTAGGTTATGTTATATTACGTTATTGATGTATATAAAGATCCCACGGAGACGTAGAGGCCAACTCGCGAGGAATCTTGTCAAATATTATCGCCGAGATGATAGGTTGATTTAGGTTAGGTTATATTACGTTATTGAAGTATATAAAGGTCCCACGGAAACGTAGAGGCCAACTCGCCAGGAATGTCGTCAAATATTACCGCCGAGATGTTAGTTTGGGTTAGGCTAGCTTATATTATGTTATTGATGTATATAAATATCCCACGGAGACGTAGAGGCCACCTCGCCAGGTATGTTTTCAAATATTACCGCCGAGAAGTTAGGTTGGGCTAGGTTAGGTTATATTACGTTATTGATGTATATAAAGGTCCCACGGGGACGGAGAAGCCAACTCGCCAGGAATGTTTTCAAATATTACCGCCGAGATGTTAGGTTGGGTTAGGTTAGGTTATATTACGTTATTGATGTATATAAAGGTCCCACGGGGACGGAGAAGCCAACTCGCCAGGAATGTTGTCAAATATTACCGCCGAGATGTTAGGTTGGGTTAGGTTAGGTTATATTACGTTATTGATTTATATAAAGGTGCCACGAAGACGTAGAGGCCAACTCGCCAGGAAAGTGATCAAATATTACCGCCGAGATGTTAGTTTGGGTTAGGCTAGCTTATATTATGTTATTGATGTATATAAATATCCCACGGAGACGTAGAGGCCTCCTCGCCAGGTATGTTTTCAAATATTACCGCCGAGAAGTTAGGTTGGGCTAGGTTAGGTTATATTACGTTATTGATGTATATAAAGGTCCCACGGGGACGGAGAGTCCAACTCGCCAGGAATCTTGTCAAATATTATCGCCGAGATGATAGGTTGATTTAGGTTAGGTTATATTTTTGTTATTGATGTATATGAAGGGCCCACGGAGACGTAGAGGCCAACTAGCCAGGTATGTTGTCAAATATTAGCGCGGAGATGTTAGGTTGGGTGAGGTTAAGTTATATTATGTTATTGATGTATATAAAGGTCCCACGAAGACGTAGAGGCCAACTCGCCAGGAATATGGTCAAATATTACCGCCGAGATGTTAGATTGGGTTAGGCTAGCTTATATTATGTTATTGATGTATATAAATATCCCACGGAGACGTAGATGCCACCTCGCCAGGTATGTTTTCAAATATTACCGCCGAGAAGTTAGGTTGAGCTATGTTAGGTTATATTACGTTATTGATGTATATAAAGGTCCCACGGGGACGGAGAAGCCAACTCGCCAGGAATGTTGTCAAATATTACCGCCGAGATGTTAGGTTGGGTTAGGTTAGGTTATATTACGTTATTGATGTATATAAAGGTCCCACGGGGACGGAGAAGCCAACTCGCCAGGAATGTTGTCAAATATTACCGCCGAGATGTTAGGTTGGGTTAGGTTAGGTTATATTACGTTATTGATGTATATAAAGGTCCCACGGAGACGTAGAGGCCAACTCGCTAGGAATGTCGTCAAATATTACCGCCGAGATATTACGTTGGGTTAGGTTAGGTTATATTACGTTATTGAAGTATATAAAGGTCCCACGGAAACGTAGAGGCCAACTCGCCAGGAATGTCGTCAAATATTACCGCCGAGATGTTAGATTGGGTTAGGTTATGTTAAATTACGTTATTGATGTATAGAAAGGTCCCACGAAGACGTAGAGGCCAACTCGCCAGGAATGTGGTCAAATATTACCGCCGAGATGTTAGATTGGGTTAGGCTAGCTTATATTATGTTATTGATGTATATAAATATCCCACGGAGACGTAGAGGCCACCTCGCCAGGTATGTTTTCAAATATTACCGCCGAGAAGTTAGGTTGGGTTAGGTTAGGTTATATTACGTTATTGATGTATATAAAGGACCCACGGAGACGTAGAGGCCAACTCGCCAGGTATGTTGTCAAATATTACCGCGGAGATGTTAGGTTGGGTTAGGTTACGTTATATTACGTTATTGATTTATATAAAGGTCCCACGAAGACGTAGAGGCCAACTCGCCAGGAAAGTGGTCAAATATTACCGCCGAGATGTTAGTTTGGGTTAGGCTAGCTTATATTATGTTATTGATGTATATAAATATCCCACGGAGACGTAGAGGCCACCTCGCCAGGTATGTTTTCAAATATTACCGCCGAGAAGTTAGGTTGGGCTAGGTTAGGTTATATTACGTTATTGATGTATATAAAGGTCCCACGGGGACGGAGAAGCCAACTCGCCAGGAATGTTGTCAAATATTACCGCCGAGATGTTAGGTTGGGTTAGGTTAGGTTATATTACGTTATTGAAGTATATAAAGGTCCCACGGAAACGTAGAGGCCAACTCGCCAGGAATGTTGTGAAATATTACCGCCGAGAAGTTAGGTTGGGCTAGGATAGGTTATATTACGTTATTGATGTATATAAAGGTCCCACGGGGACGGAGAAGCCAACTCGCCAGGAATGTTGTCAAATATTACCGCCGAGATGTTAGGTTGGGTTAGGTTAGGTTATATTACGTTATTGATGTATATAAAGGTCCCACGGGGACGGAGAAGCCAACTCGCCAGGAATGTGGTCAAATATTACCGCCGAGATGTTAGGTTGGGTTAGGTTAGGTTATATTACGTTATTGATGTATATAAAGGTCCCACGGAGACGTAGAGGCCAACTCTCTAGGAATGTGGTCAAATATTACCGCCGAGATGTTAGATTGGGTTAGGCTAGCTTATATTATGTTATTGATGTATATAAAGGTCCCACGGAGACGTGGAGGCCAACTCGCCAGGTATGTTTTCAAATATTACCGCCGAGAAGTTAGGTTGGGTTAGGTTAGGTTATATTACGTTATTGATGTATATAAAGGTCCCACGGGGACGGAGAAGCCAACTCGCCAGGAATGTTGTCAAATATTACCGCCGAGATGTTAGGTTGGGTTAGGTTAGGTTATATTACGTTATTGATATATATAAAGGTCCCACGGAGACGTAGAGGCCACCTCGCCAGGTATGTTTTCAAATATTACCGCCGAGAAGTTAGGTTGGGTTAGGTTAGGTTATATTACGTTATTGATGTATATAAAGGTCCCACGGGGACGGAGAAGCCAACTCGCCAGGAATGTTGTCAAATATTACCGCCGAGAAGTTAGGTTGGGTTAGGTTAGGTTATATTACGTTATTGATGTATATAAAGGTCCCACGGGGACGGAGAAGCCAACTCGCCAGGAATGTTGTCAAATATTACCGCCGAGATGTTAGGTTGGATTAGGTTAGGTTATATTACGTTATTGATGTATATAAAGGTCCCACGGAGACGTAGAGGCCAACTCGCCAGGAATGATGTCAAATATTACCGCCGAGATGTTAGATTGGGTTAGGTTATATTATATTACGTTATTGATATATATAAAGATCCCACGGAGACGTAGAGGCCAACTCGCCAGGAATGTTGTGAAATATTACCGCCGAGAAGATAGGTTGGGTTAGGTTAGGTTATATTACGTTATTGATGTATATAGAGGTCCCACGGAGACGGAGAAGCCAACTCGCCGGGAATGTTGTCAAATAATACCGCCGAGATGTTAGGTTGGATTAGGTTAGGTTATATTACGTTATTGATGTATATAAAGGTCCCACGGGGACGGAGAAGCCAACTCGCCAGGAATGTTGTCAAATATTACCGCCGAGATGTTAGGTTGGGTTAGGTTAGGTTATATTACGTTATTGATGTATATAAAGGTCCCACGGAGACGTAGAGGCCAACTCGCTAGGAATGTGGTCAAATATTACCGCCGAGATGTTAGATTGGGTTAGGCTAGCTTATATTATGCTATTGATGTATATAAAGGTCCCACGGAGACGTGGAGGCCAACTCGCCAGGTATGTTGTCAAATAATACCGCGGAGATGTTATGTTGGGTTGGTTAGGTTATATTACGTTATTGATGTATATAAAGGTCCCACGGAGACGGAGAAGCCAACTCGCCAGGAATGTTTTCAAATATTACCGCCGAGAAGTTAGGTTGGGTTAGGTTAGGTTATATTACGTTATTGATGTATATAAAGGTCCCACGGGGACGGAGAAGCCAACTCGCCAGGAATGTTGTCAAATATTACCGCCGAGATGTTAGGTTGGGTTAGGTTAGGTTATATTACGTTATTGATATATATAAAGGTCCCACGGAGACGTAGAGGCCAACTCGCTAGGAATGTCGTCAAATATTACCGCCGAGATATTACGTTGGGTTAGGTTAGGTTATATTACGTTATTGAAGTATATAAAGGTCCCACGGAAACGTAGAGGCCAACTCGCCAGGAATGTCGTCAAATATTACCGCCGAGATGTTAGATTGGGTTAGGTTATGTTATATTACGTTATTGATGTATATAAAGATCCCACGGAGACGTAGAGTCCAATTCGCCAGGAATCTTGTCAAATATTATCGCCGAGATGATAGGTTGATTTAGGTTAGGTTATATTTTTGTTATTGATGTATATGAAGGGCCCACGGAGGCGTAGAGGCCAACTAGCCAGGTATGTTTTCAAATATTACCGCCGAGAAGTTAGGTTGGGTTAGGTTAGGTTATATTACGTTATTGATGTATATAAAGGGCCCACGGAGACGTAGAGGCCACCTCGCCAGGTATGTTTTCAAATATTACCGCCGAGAAGTTAGGTTGGGTTAGGTTAGGTTATATTACGTTATTGATGTATATAAAGGTCCCACGGGGACGGAGAAGCCAACTCGCCAGGAATGTTGTCAAATATTACCGCCGAGAAGTTAGGTTGGGTTAGGTTAGGTTATATTACGTTATTGATGTATATAAAGGTCCCACGGGGACGGAGAAGCCAACTCGCCAGGAATGTTGTCAAATATTACCGCCGAGATGTTAGGTTGGATTAGGTTAGGTTATATTACGTTATTGATGTATATAAAGGTCCCACGGAGACGTAGAGGCCAACTCGCCAGGAATGATGTCAAATATTACCGCCGAGATGTTAGATTGGGTTAGGTTATATTATATTACGTTATTGATATATATAAAGATCCCACGGAGACGTAGAGGCCAACTCGCCAGGAATGTTGTGAAATATTACCGCCGAGAAGATAGGTTGGGTTAGGTTAGGTTATATTACGTTATTGATGTATATAGAGGTCCCACGGAGACGGAGAAGCCAACTCGCCGGGAATGTTGTCAAATAATACCGCCGAGATGTTAGGTTGGATTAGGTTAGGTTATATTACGTTATTGATGTATATAAAGGTCCCACGGGGACGGAGAAGCCAACTCGCCAGGAATGTTGTCAAATATTACCGCCGAGATGTTAGGTTGGGTTAGGTTAGGTTATATTACGTTATTGATGTATATAAAGGTCCCACGGAGACGTAGAGGCCAACTCGCTAGGAATGTGGTCAAATATTACCGCCGAGATGTTAGATTGGGTTAGGCTAGCTTATATTATGCTATTGATGTATATAAAGGTCCCACGGAGACGTGGAGGCCAACTCGCCAGGTATGTTGTCAAATAATACCGCGGAGATGTTATGTTGGGTTGGTTAGGTTATATTACGTTATTGATGTATATAAAGGTCCCACGGAGACGGAGAAGCCAACTCGCCAGGAATGTTGTCAGATATAACCGCCGAGATGATAGGTTGGGTTAGGTTACGTTATATTACGTTATTGATGTATATGAAGGTCAACGGAGACGTAGAGGCCAACTAGCCAGGAATGTGGTCAAATATTACCGCCGAGATGTTAGATTGGGTTAGGTTATGTTATATTACGTTATTGATGTATATAAGGATCCCACGGAGACGTAGAGGCCAACTCGCCAGGAATCTTGTCAAATATTATCGCCGAGATGATAGGTTGATTTAGGTTAGGTTATATTACGTTATTGAAGTATATAAAGGTCCCACGGAAACGTAGAGGCCAACTCGCCAGGAATGTCGTCAAATATTACCGCCGAGATATTAGGTTGTGTTAGGTTAGGTTATATTACGTTATTGAAGTATATAAAGGTCCCACGGAAACGTAGAGGCCAACTCGCCAGGAATGTCGTCAAATATTACCGCCGAGATGTTAGATTGGGTTAGGTTATGTTATATTACGTTATTGATGTATATAAAGATCCCACGGAGACGTAGAGTCCAACTCGCCAGGAATCTTGTCAAATATTATCGCCGAGATGATAGGTTGATTTAGGTTAGGTTATATTTTTGTTATTGATGTATATGAAGGGCCCACGGAGACGTAGAGGCCAACTCGCCAGGAATGTCGTCAAATATTACCGCCGAGATGTTAGGTTGGGTTAGGTTAGGTTATATTACGTTATTGAAGTATATAAAGGTCCCACGAAGACGTAGAGGCCAACTCGCCAGGAATGTGGTCAAATATTACCGCCGAGATGTTAGATTGGGTTAGGCTAGCTTATATTATGTTATTGATGTATATAAATATCCCACGGAGACGTAGATGCCACCTCGCCAGGTATGTTTTCAAATATTACCGCCGAGAAGTTAGGTTGGGCTAGGTTAGGTTATATTACGTTATTGATGTATATAAAGGTCCCACGGGGACGGAGAAGCCAACTCGCCAGGAATGTTGTCAAATATTACCGCCGAGATGTTAGGTTGGGTTAGGTTAGGTTATATTACGTTATTGATGTATATAAAGGTCCCACGGAGACGTAGAGGCCAACTCGCCAGGAATGATGTCAAATATTACCGCCGAGATGTTAGATTGGGTTAGGTTATGTTATATTACGTTATTGATGTATATAAAGATCCCACGGAGACGTAGAGGCCAACTAGCCAGGAATGTTGTGAAATATTACCGCCGAGAAGATAGGTTGGGTTAGGTTAGGTTATATTACGTTATTGAAGTATATAAAGGTCCCACGGAAACGTAGAGGCCAACTCGCCAGGAATGTCGTCAAATATTAGCGCGGAGATGTTAGGTTGGGTGAGGTTAAGTTATATTACGTTATTGATGTATATAAAGGTCCCACGAAGACGTAGAGGCCAACTCGCCAGGAATGTGGTCAAATATTACCGCCGAGATGTTAGATTGGGTTAGGCTAGCTTATATTATGTTATTGATGTATATAAATATCCCACGGAGACGTAGATGCCACCTCGCCAGGTATGTTTTCAAATATTACCGCCGAGAAGTTAGGTTGGGCTAGGTTAGGTTATATTACGTTATTGATGTATATAAAGGTCCCGCGGAAACGTAGAGGCCAACTCGCCAGGAATGTTGTCAAATATTACCGCCGAGATGTTAGGTTGGGTTAGGTTAGGTTATATTACGTTATTGATGTATATAAAGGTCCCACGGAGACGTAGAGGCCAACTCGCTAGGAATGTGGTCAAATATTACCGCCGAGATGTTAGATTGGGTTAGGTTAGGTTATATTACGTTATTGATGTATATAAAGGTCCCACGGGGACGGAGAAGCCAACTCGCAAGGAATCTTGTCAAATATTACCGTCGAGATGTTAGGTTGGGTTAGGTTAGGTTATATTACGTTATTGAAGTATATAAAGGTCCCACGGAAACGTAGAGGCCAACTCGCCAGGAATGTCGTCAAATATTACCGCCGAGATGTTAGATTGGGTTAGGTTATGTTATATTACGTTATTGATGTATATAAAGATCCCACGGAGACGTAGAGGCCAATTCGCCAGGAATCTTGTCAAATATTATCGCCGAGATGATAGGTTCATTTAGGTTAGGTTATATTTTAGTGATTGATGTATATGAAGGGCCCACGGAGACGTAGAGGCCAACTAGCCAGGTATGTTGTCAAATATTAGCGCGGAGATGTTAAGTTGGGTGAGGTTAAGTTATATTACGTTATTGATGTATAGAAAGGTCCCACGAAGACGTAGAGGCCAACTCGCCAGGAATGTGGTCAAATATTACCGCCGAGATGTTAGATTGGGTTAGGCTAGCTTATATTATGTTATTGATGTATATAAATATCCCACGGAGACGTAGAGGCCACCTCGCCAGGTATGTTTTCAAATATTACCGCCGAGAAGTTAGGTTGGGTTAGGTTAGGTTATATTACGTTATTGATGTATATAAAGGGCCCACGGAGACGTAGAGGCCAACTCGCCAGGTATGTTGTCAAATATTACCGCGGAGATGTTAGGTTGGGTTAGGTTACGTTATATTACGTTATTGATTTATATAAAGGTCCCACGAAGACGTAGAGGCCAACTCGCCAGGAAAGTGGTCAAATATTACCGCCGAGATGTTAGTTTGGGTTAGGCTAGCTTATATTATGTTATTGATGTATATAAATATCCCACGGAGACGTAGAGGCCACCTCGCCAGGTATGTTTTCAAATATTACCGCCGAGAAGTTAGGTTGGGCTAGGTTAGGTTATATTACGTTATTGATGTATATAAAGGTCCCACGGGGACGGAGAAGCCAACTCGCCAGGAATGTTGTCAAATATTACCGCCGAGATGTTAGGTTGGGTTAGGTTAGGTTATATTACGTTATTGAAGTATATAAAGGTCCCACGGAAACGTAGAGGCCAACTCGCCAGGAATGGTGTCAAATATTACCGCCGAGATGTTAGGTTGGGTTAGGTTAGGTTATATTACGTTATTGATGTATATAAAGGTCCCACGGAGACGTAGAGGCCAACTCGCTAGGAATGTGGTCAAATATTACCGCCGAGATGTTAGATTGGGCTAGGTTAGGTTATATTACGTTATTGAAGTATATAAAGGTCCCACGGAAACGTAGAGGCCAACTCGCCAGGAATGTCGTCAAATATTACCGCCGAGATGTTAGATTGGGTTAGGTTATGTTATATTACGTTATTGATGTATATAAAGATCCCACGGAGACGTAGAGGCCAACTCGCAAGGAATCTTGTCAAATATTATCGCCGAGATGATAGGTTGATTTAGGTTAGGTTATATTACGTTATTGAAGTATATAAAGGTCCCACGGAAACGTAGAGGCCAACTCGCCAGGAATGTCGTCAAATCTTACCGCCGAGATGTTAGATTGGGTTAGGTTATGTTATATTACGTTATTGATGTATATAAAGATCCCACGGAGACGTAGAGGCCAACTCGCGAGGAATCTTGTCAAATATTATCGCCGAGATGATAGGTTGATTTAGGTTAGGTTATATTACGTTATTGAAGTATATAAAGGTCCCACGGAAACGTAGAGGCCAACTCGCCAGGAATGTCGTCAAATATTACCGCCGAGATGTTAGTTTGGGTTAGGCTAGCTTATATTATGTTATTGATGTATATAAATATCCCACGGAGACGTAGAGGCCACCTCGCCAGGTATGTTTTCAAATATTACCGCCGAGAAGTTAGGTTGGGCTAGGTTAGGTTATATTACGTTATTGATGTATATAAAGGTCCCACGGGGACGGAGAAGCCAACTCGCCAGGAATGTTTTCAAATATTACCGCCGAGATGTTAGGTTGGGTTAGGTTAGGTTATATTACGTTATTGATGTATATAAAGGTCCCACGGGGACGGAGAAGCCAACTCGCCAGGAATGTTGTCAAATATTACCGCCGAGATGTTAGGTTGGGTTAGGTTAGGTTATATTACGTTATTGATTTATATAAAGGTGCCACGAAGACGTAGAGGCCAACTCGCCAGGAAAGTGATCAAATATTACCGCCGAGATGTTAGTTTGGGTTAGGCTAGCTTATATTATGTTATTGATGTATATAAATATCCCACGGAGACGTAGAGGCCTCCTCGCCAGGTATGTTTTCAAATATTACCGCCGAGAAGTTAGGTTGGGCTAGGTTAGGTTATATTACGTTATTGATGTATATAAAGGTCCCACGGGGACGGAGAGTCCAACTCGCCAGGAATCTTGTCAAATATTATCGCCGAGATGATAGGTTGATTTAGGTTAGGTTATATTTTTGTTATTGATGTATATGAAGGGCCCACGGAGACGTAGAGGCCAACTAGCCAGGTATGTTGTCAAATATTAGCGCGGAGATGTTAGGTTGGGTGAGGTTAAGTTATATTATGTTATTGATGTATATAAAGGTCCCACGAAGACGTAGAGGCCAACTCGCCAGGAATATGGTCAAATATTACCGCCGAGATGTTAGATTGGGTTAGGCTAGCTTATATTATGTTATTGATGTATATAAATATCCCACGGAGACGTAGATGCCACCTCGCCAGGTATGTTTTCAAATATTACCGCCGAGAAGTTAGGTTGAGCTAGGTTAGGTTATATTACGTTATTGATGTATATAAAGGTCCCACGGGGACGGAGAAGCCAACTCGCCAGGAATGTTGTCAAATATTACCGCCGAGATGTTAGGTTGGGTTAGGTTAGGTTATATTACGTTATTGATGTATATAAAGGTCCCACGGGGACGGAGAAGCCAACTCGCCAGGAATGTTGTCAAATATTACCGCCGAGATGTTAGGTTGGGTTAGGTTAGGTTATATTACGTTATTGATGTATATAAAGGTCCCACGGAGACGTAGAGGCCAACTCGCTAGGAATGTCGTCAAATATTACCGCCGAGATATTACGTTGGGTTAGGTTAGGTTATATTACGTTATTGAAGTATATAAAGGTCCCACGGAAACGTAGAGGCCAACTCGCCAGGAATGTCGTCAAATATTACCGCCGAGATGTTAGATTGGGTTAGGTTATGTTAAATTACGTTATTGATGTATAGAAAGGTCCCACGAAGACGTAGAGGCCAACTCGCCAGGAATGTGGTCAAATATTACCGCCGAGATGTTAGATTGGGTTAGGCTAGCTTATATTATGTTATTGATGTATATAAATATCCCACGGAGACGTAGAGGCCACCTCGCCAGGTATGTTTTCAAATATTACCGCCGAGAAGTTAGGTTGGGTTAGGTTAGGTTATATTACGTTATTGATGTATATAAAGGACCCACGGAGACGTAGAGGCCAACTCGCCAGGTATGTTGTCAAATATTACCGCGGAGATGTTAGGTTGGGTTAGGTTACGTTATATTACGTTATTGATTTATATAAAGGTCCCACGAAGACGTAGAGGCCAACTCGCCAGGAAAGTGGTCAAATATTACCGCCGAGATGTTAGTTTGGGTTAGGCTAGCTTATATTATGTTATTGATGTATATAAATATCCCACGGAGACGTAGAGGCCACCTCGCCAGGTATGTTTTCAAATATTACCGCCGAGAAGTTAGGTTGGGCTAGGTTAGGTTATATTACGTTATTGATGTATATAAAGGTCCCACGGGGACGGAGAAGCCAACTCGCCAGGAATGTTGTCAAATATTACCGCCGAGATGTTAGGTTGGGTTAGGTTAGGTTATATTACGTTATTGAAGTATATAAAGGTCCCACGGAAACGTAGAGGCCAACTCGCCAGGAATGTTGTGAAATATTACCGCCGAGAAGTTAGGTTGGGCTAGGATAGGTTATATTACGTTATTGATGTATATAAAGGTCCCACGGGGACGGAGAAGCCAACTCGCCAGGAATGTTGTCAAATATTACCGCCGAGATGTTAGGTTGGGTTAGGTTAGGTTATATTACGTTATTGATGTATATAAAGGTCCCACGGGGACGGAGAAGCCAACTCGCCAGGAATGTGGTCAAATATTACCGCCGAGATGTTAGGTTGGGTTAGGTTAGGTTATATTACGTTATTGATGTATATAAAGGTCCCACGGAGACGTAGAGGCCAACTCTCTAGGAATGTGGTCAAATATTACCGCCGAGATGTTAGATTGGGTTAGGCTAGCTTATATTATGTTATTGATGTATATAAAGGTCCCACGGAGACGTGGAGGCCAACTCGCCAGGTATGTTTTCAAATATTACCGCCGAGAAGTTAGGTTGGGTTAGGTTAGGTTATATTACGTTATTGATGTATATAAAGGTCCCACGGGGACGGAGAAGCCAACTCGCCAGGAATGTTGTCAAATATTACCGCCGAGATGTTAGGTTGGGTTAGGTTAGGTTATATTACGTTATTGATATATATAAAGGTCCCACGGAGACGTAGAGGCCACCTCGCCAGGTATGTTTTCAAATATTACCGCCGAGAAGTTAGGTTGGGTTAGGTTAGGTTATATTACGTTATTGATGTATATAAAGGTCCCACGGGGACGGAGAAGCCAACTCGCCAGGAATGTTGTCAAATATTACCGCCGAGAAGTTAGGTTGGGTTAGGTTAGGTTATATTACGTTATTGATGTATATAAAGGTCCCACGGGGACGGAGAAGCCAACTCGCCAGGAATGTTGTCAAATATTACCGCCGAGATGTTAGGTTGGATTAGGTTAGGTTATATTACGTTATTGATGTATATAAAGGTCCCACGGAGACGTAGAGGCCAACTCGCCAGGAATGATGTCAAATATTACCGCCGAGATGTTAGATTGGGTTAGGTTATATTATATTACGTTATTGATATATATAAAGATCCCACGGAGACGTAGAGGCCAACTCGCCAGGAATGTTGTGAAATATTACCGCCGAGAAGATAGGTTGGGTTAGGTTAGGTTATATTACGTTATTGATGTATATAGAGGTCCCACGGAGACGGAGAAGCCAACCCGCCGGGAATGTTGTCAAATAATACCGCCGAGATGTTAGGTTGGATTAGGTTAGGTTATATTACGTTATTGATGTATATAAAGGTCCCACGGGGACGGAGAAGCCAACTCGCCAGGAATGTTGTCAAATATTACCGCCGAGATGTTAGGTTGGGTTAGGTTAGGTTATATTACGTTATTGATGTATATAAAGGTCCCACGGAGACGTAGAGGCCAACTCGCTAGGAATGTGGTCAAATATTACCGCCGAGATGTTAGATTGGGTTAGGCTAGCTTATATTATGCTATTGATGTATATAAAGGTCCCACGGAGACGTGGAGGCCAACTCGCCAGGTATGTTGTCAAATAATACCGCGGAGATGTTATGTTGGGTTGGTTAGGTTATATTACGTTATTGATGTATATAAAGGTCCCACGGAGACGGAGAAGCCAACTCGCCAGGAATGTTGTCAGATATAACCGCCGAGATGATAGGTTGGGTTAGGTTACGTTATATTACGTTATTGATGTATATGAAGGTCAACGGAGACGTAGAGGCCAACTAGCCAGGAATGTGGTCAAATATTACCGCCGAGATGTTAGATTGGGTTAGGTTATGTTATATTACGTTATTGATGTATATAAGGATCCCACGGAGACGTAGAGGCCAACTCGCCAGGAATCTTGTCAAATATTATCGCCGAGATGATAGGTTGATTTAGGTTAGGTTATATTACGTTATTGAAGTATATAAAGGTCCCACGGAAACGTAGAGGCCAACTCGCCAGGAATGTCGTCAAATATTACCGCCGAGATATTAGGTTGTGTTAGGTTAGGTTATATTACGTTATTGAAGTATATAAAGGTCCCACGGAAACGTAGAGGCCAACTCGCCAGGAATGTCGTCAAATATTACCGCCGAGATGTTAGATTGGGTTAGGTTATGTTATATTACGTTATTGATGTATATAAAGATCCCACGGAGACGTAGAGTCCAACTCGCCAGGAATCTTGTCAAATATTATCGCCGAGATGATAGGTTGATTTAGGTTAGGTTATATTTTTGTTATTGATGTATATGAAGGGCCCACGGAGACGTAGAGGCCAACTCGCCAGGAATGTCGTCAAATATTACCGCCGAGATGTTAGGTTGGGTTAGGTTAGGTTATATTACGTTATTGAAGTATATAAAGGTCCCACGAAGACGTAGAGGCCAACTCGCCAGGAATGTGGTCAAATATTACCGCCGAGATGTTAGATTGGGTTAGGCTAGCTTATATTATGTTATTGATGTATATAAATATCCCACGGAGACGTAGATGCCACCTCGCCATGTATGTTTTCAAATATTACCGCCGAGAAGTTAGGTTGGGCTAGGTTAGGTTATATTACGTTATTGATGTATATAAAGGTCCCACGGGGACGGAGAAGCCAACTCGCCAGGAATGTTGTCAAATATTACCGCCGAGATGTTAGGTTGGGTTAGGTTAGGTTATATTACGTTATTGATGTATATAAAGGTCCCACGGAGACGTAGAGGCCAACTCGCCAGGAATGATGTCAAATATTACCGCCGAGATGTTAGATTGGGTTAGGTTATGTTATATTACGTTATTGATATATATAAAGATCCCACGGAGACGTAGAGGCCAACTAGCCAGGAATGTTGTGAAATATTACCGCCGAGAAGATAGGTTGGGTTAGGTTAGGTTATATTACGTTATTGAAGTATATAAAGGTCCCACGGAAACGTAGAGGCCAACTCGCCAGGAATGTCGTCAAATATTACCGCCGAGATGTTAGATTGGGTTAGGTTATGTTATATTACGTTATTGATGTATAGAAAGGTCCCACGAAGACGTAGAGGCCAACTCGCCAGGAATGTGGTCAAATATTACCGCCGAGATGTTAGATTGGGTTAGGCTAGCTTATATTATGTTATTGATGTATATAAATATCCCACGGAGACGTAGAGGCCACCTCGCCAGGTATGTTTTCAAATATTACCGCCGAGAAGTTAGGTTGGGTTAGGTTAGGTTATATTACGTTATTGATGTATATAAAGGACCCACGGAGACGTAGAGGCCAACTCGCCAGGTATGTTTTCAAATATTACCGCCGAGAAGTTAGGTTGGGCTAGGTTAGGTTATATTACGTTATTGATGTATATAAAGGTCCCACGGGGACGGAGAAGCCAACTCGCCAGGAATGTTGTCAAATATTACCGCCGAGATGTTAGGTTGGGTTAGGTTAGGTTATATTACGTTATTGAAGTATATAAAGGTCCCACGGAAACGTAGAGGCCAACTCGCCAGGAATGTTGTGAAATATTACCGCCGAGAAGTTAGGTTGGGCTAGGATAGGTTATATTACGTTATTGATGTATATAAAGGTCCCACGGGGACGGAGAAGCCAACTCGCCAGGAATGTTGTCAAATATTACCGCCGAGATGTTAGGTTGGGTTAGGTTAGGTTATATTACGTTATTGATGTATATAAAGGTCCCACGGGGACGGAGAAGCCAACTCGCCAGGAATGTGGTCAAATATTACCGCCGAGATGTTAGGTTGGGTTAGGTTAGGTTATATTACGTTATTGATGTATATAAAGGTCCCACGGAGACGTAGAGGCCAACTCTCTAGGAATGTGGTCAAATATTACCGCCGAGATGTTAGATTGGGTTAGGCTAGCTTATATTATGTTATTGATGTATATAAAGGTCCCACGGAGACGTGGAGGCCAACTCGCCAGGTATGTTTTCAAATATTACCGCCGAGAAGTTAGGTTGGGTTAGGTTAGGTTATATTACGTTATTGATGTATATAAAGGTCCCACGGGGACGGAGAAGCCAACTCGCCAGGAATGTTGTCAAATATTACCGCCGAGATGTTAGGTTGGGTTAGGTTAGGTTATATTACGTTATTGATGTATATAAAGGTCCCACGGAGACGTAGAGGCCAACTCGCTAGGAATGTCGTCAAATATTACCGCCGAGATATTACGTTGGGTTAGGTTAGGTTATATTACGTTATTGAAGTATATAAAGGTCCCACGGAAACGTAGAGGCCAACTCGCCAGGAATGTCGTCAAATATTACCGCCGAGATGTTAGATTGGGTTAGGTTATGTTATATTACGTTATTGATGTATATAAAGATCCCACGGAGACGTAGAGTCCAATTCGCCAGGAATCTTGTCAAATATTATCGCCGAGATGATAGGTTGATTTAGGTTAGGTTATATTTTTGTTATTGATGTATATGAAGGGCCCACGGAGGCGTAGAGGCCAACTAGCCAGGTATGTTTTCAAATATTACCGCCGAGAAGTTAGGTTGGGTTAGGTTAGGTTATATTACGTTATTGATGTATATAAAGGGCCCACGGAGACGTAGAGGCCAACTCGCCAGGTATGTTGTCAAATATTACCGCGGAGATGTTAGGTTGGGTTAGGTTACGTTATATTACGTTATTGATTTATATAAAGGTCCCACGAAGACGTAGAGGCCAACTCGCCAGGAAAGTGATCAAATATTACCGCCGAGATGTTAGTTTGGGTTAGGCTAGCTTATATTATGTTATTGATGTATATAAATATCCCACGGAGACGTAGAGGCCACCTCGCCAGGTATGTTTTCAAATATTACCGCCGAGAAGTTAGGTTGGGTTAGGTTAGGTTATATTACGTTATTGATGTATATAAAGGTCCCACGGGGACGGAGAAGCCAACTCGCCAGGAATGTTGTCAAATATTACCGCCGAGATGTTAGGTTGGGTTAGGTTAGGTTATATTACGTTATTGATGTATATAAAGGTCCCACGGAGACGTAGAGGCCAACTCGCTAGGAATGTGGTCAAATATTACCGCCGAGATGTTAGATTGGGTTAGGTTAGGTTATATTACGTTATTGAAGTATATAAAGGTCCCACGGAAACGTAGAGGCCAACTCGCCAGGAATGTCGTCAAATATTACCGCCGAGATGTTAGATTGGGTTAGGTTATGTTATATTACGTTATTGATGTATATAAAGATCCCACGGAGACGTAGAGTCCAACTCGCCAGGAATCTTGTCAAATATTATCGCCGAGATGATAGGTTGATTTAGGTTAGGTTATATTTTTGTTATTGATGTATATGAAGGGCCCACGGAGACGTAGAGGCCAACTCGCCCGGTATGTTGTCAAATATTACCGCGGAGATGTTAGATTGGGTTAGCTTAGCTTATATTATGTTATTGATGCATATAAATATCCCACGGAAACGTAGAGGCCAACTCGCCAGGAATGTCGTCAAATATTACCGCCGAGATGTTAGATTGGGTTAGGTTAGGTTATATTACGTTATTGATGTATATAAAGGTCCCACGGAGACGTAGAGGCCAACTCGCTAGGAATGTGGTCAAATATTACCGCCGAGATGTTAGATTGGGTTAGGCTAGCTTATATTATGTTATTGATGTATATAAAGGTCCCACGGAGACGTGGAGGCCAACTCGCCAGGTATGTTTTCAAATATTACCGCCGAGAAGTTAGGTTGGGTTAGGTTAGGTTATATTACGTTTTTGATGTATATAAAGGTCCCACGGGGACGGAGAAGCCAACTCGCCAGGAATGTTGTCAAATATTACCGCCGAGATGTTAGGTTGGATTAGGTTAGGTTATATTACGTTATTGATGTATATAAAGGTCCCACGGAGACGTAGAGGCCAACTCGCCAGGAATGATGTCAAATATTACCGCCGAGATGTTAGATTGGGTTAGGTTATATTATATTACGTTATTGATATATATAAAGATCCCACGGAGACGTAGAGGCCAACTCGCCAGGAATGTTGTGAAATATTACCGCCGAGAAGATAGGTTGGGTTAGGTTAGGTTATATTACGTTATTGATGTATATAGAGGTCCCACGGAGACGGAGAAGCCAACTCCCCGGGAATGTTGTCAAATAATACCGCCGAGATGTTAGGTTGGATTAGGTTAGGTTATATTACGTTATTGATATATATAAAGATCCCACGGAGACGTAGAGGCCAACTCGCCAGGAATGTTGTGAAATATTACCGCCGAGAAGATAGGTTGGGTTAGGTTAGGTTATATTACGTTATTGATGTATATAGAGGTCCCACGGAGACGGAGAAGCCAACTCGCCGGGAATGTTGTCAAATAATACCGCCGAGATGTTAGGTTGGATTAGGTTAGGTTATATTACGTTATTGATGTATATAAAGGTCCCACGGGGACGGAGAAGCCAACTCGCCAGGAATGTTGTCAAATATTACCGCCGAGATGTTAGGTTGGATTAGGTTAGGTTATATTACGTTATTGATGTATATAAAGGTCCCACGGAGACGTAGAGGCCAACTCGCCAGGAATGATGTCAAATATTACCGGCGAGATGTTAGATTGGGTTAGGTTATATTATATTACGTTATTGATATATATAAAGATCCCACGGAGACGTAGAGGCCAACTCGCCAGGAATGTTGTGAAATATTACCGCCGAGAAGATAGGTTGGGTTAGGTTAGGTTATATTACGTTATTGATGTATATAGAGGTCCCACGGAGACGGAGAAGCCAACTCGCCGGGAATGTTGTCAAATAATACCGCCGAGATGTTAGGTTGGATTAGGTTAGGTTATATTACGTTATTGATGTATATAAAGGTCCCACGGAGACGTAGAGGCCAACTCGCTAGGAATGTGGTCAAATATTACCGCCGAGATGTTAGATTGGGTTAGGCTAGCTTATATTATGTTATTGATGTATATAAAGGTCCCACGGAGACGTGGAGGCCAACTCGCCAGGTATGTTTTCAAATATTACCGCCGAGAAGTTAGGTTGGGTTAGGTTAGGTTATATTACGTTATTGATGTATATAAAGGTCCCACGGGGACGGAGAAGCCAACTCGCCAGGAATGTTGTCAAATATTACCGCCGAGATGTTAGGCTGGATTAGGTTAGGTTATATTACGTTATTGATGTATATAAAGGTCCCACGGAGACGTAGAGGCCAACTCGCCAGGAATGATGTCAAATATTACCGCCGAGATGTTAGATTGGGTTAGGTTATATTATATTACGTTATTGATATATATAAAGATCCCACGGAGACGTAGAGGCCAACTCGCCAGGAATGTTGTGAAATATTACCGCCGAGAAGATAGGTTGGGTTAGGTTAGGTTATATTACGTTATTGATGTATATAGAGGTCCCACGGAGACGGAGAAGCCAACTCGCCGGGAATGTTGTCAAATAATACCGCCGAGATGTTAGGTTGGATTAGGTTAGGTTATATTACGTTATTGATGTATATAAAGGTCCCACGGGGACGGAGAAGCCAACTCGCCAGGAATGTTGTCAAATATTACCGCCGAGATGTTAGGTTGGGTTAGGTTAGGTTATATTACGTTATTGATGTATATAAAGGTCCCACGGAGACGTAGAGGCCAACTCGCTAGGAATGTGGTCAAATATTACCGCCGAGATGTTAGATTGGGTTAGGCTAGCTTATATTATGCTATTGATGTATATAAAGGTCCCACGGAGACGTGGAGGCCAACTCGCCAGGTATGTTGTCAAATAATACCGCGGAGATGTTATGTTGGGTTGGTTAGGTTATATTACGTTATTGATGTATATAAAGGTCCGACGGAGACGGAGAAGCCAACTCGCCAGGAATGTTGTCAGATATAACCGCCGAGATGATAGGTTGGGTTAGGTTACGTTATATTACGTTATTGATGTATATGAAGGTCAACGGAGACGTAGAGGCCAACTAGCCAGGAATGTGGTCAAATATTACCGCCGAGATGTTAGATTGGGTTAGGTTATGTTATATTACGTTATTGATGTATATAAGGATCCCACGGAGACGTAGAGGCCAACTCGCCAGGAATCTTGTCAAATATTATCGCCGAGATGATAGATTGATTTAGGTTAGGTTATATTACGTTATTGAAGTATATAAAGGTCCCACGGAAACGTAGAGGCCAACTCGCCAGGAATGTCGTCAAATATTACCGCCGAGATATTAGGTTGTGTTAGGTTAGGTTATATTACGTTATTGAAGTATATAAAGGTCCCACGGAAACGTAGAGGCCAACTCGCCAGGAATGTCGTCAAATATTACCGCCGAGATGTTAGATTGGGTTAGGTTATGTTATATTACGTTATTGATGTATATAAAGATCCCACGGAGACGTAGAGTCCAACTCGCCAGGAATCTTGTCAAATATTATCGCCGAGATGATAGGTTGATTTAGGTTAGGTTATATTTTTGTTATTGATGTATATGAAGGGCCCACGGAGACGTAGAGGCCAACTCGCCAGGAATGTCGTCAAATATTACCGCCGAGATGTTAGGTTGGGTTAGGTTAGGTTATATTACGTTATTGAAGTATATAAAGGTCCCACGGAAACGTAGAGGCCAACTCGCCAGGAATGTCATTAAATATTACCGTCGAGATGTTAGATTGGGTTAGGTTAGGTTATATTACGTTATTGAAGTATATAAAGGTCCCACGGAAACGTAGAGGCCAACTCGCCAGGAATGTCGTCAAATATTACCGCCGAGATGTTAGATTGGGTTAGGTTAGGTTATATTACGTTATTGATGTATATAAAGGGCCCACGGAGACGTAGAGGCCAACTCGCCAGGTATGTTGTCAAATATTACCGCGAAGATGTTAGGTTGGGTTAGGTTACGTTATATTACGTTATTGATTTATATAAAGGTCCCACGAAGACGTAGAGGCCAACTCGCCAGGAAAGTGATCAAATATTACCGCCGAGATGTTAGTTTGGGTTAGGCTAGCTTATATTATGTTATTGATGTATATAAATATCCCACGGAGACGTAGAGGCCACCTCGCCAGGTATGTTTTCAAATATTACCGCCGAGAAGTTAGGTTGGGCTAGGTTAGGTTATATTACGTTATTGATGTATATAAAGGTCCCACGGGGACGGAGAGTCCAACTCGCCAGGAATCTTGTCAAATATTATCGCCGAGATGATAGGTTGATTTAGGTTAGGTTATATTTTTGTTATTGATGTATATGAAGGGCCCACGGAGACGTAGAGGCCAACTCGCCAGGAATGTCGTCAAATATTACCGCCGAGATGTTAGGTTGGGTTAGGTTAGGTTATATTACGTTATTGAAGTATATAAAGGTCCCACGGAAACGTAGAGGCCAACTCGCCAGGAATGTCATTAAATATTACCATCGAGATGTTAGATTGGGTTAGGTTAGGTTATATTACGTTATTGAAGTATATAAAGGTCCCACGGAAACGTAGAGGCCAACTCGCCAGGAATGTCGTCAAATATTACCGCCGAGATGTTAGATTGGGTTAGGTTAGGTTATATTACGTTATTGATGTATATAAAGGGCCCACGGAGACGTAGAGGCCAACTCGCCAGGTATGTTGTCAAATATTACCGCGAAGATGTTAGGTTGGGTTAGGTTACGTTATATTACGTTATTGATTTATATAAAGGTCCCACGAAGACGTAGAGGCCAACTCGCCAGGAAAGTGATCAAATATTACCGCCGAGATGTTAGTTTGGGTTAGGCTAGCTTATATTATGTTATTGATGTATATAAATATCCCACGGAGACGTAGAGGCCACCTCGCCAGGTATGTTTTCAAATATTACCGCCGAGAAGTTAGGTTGGGCTAGGTTAGGTTATATTACGTTATTGATGTATATAAAGGTCCCACGGGGACGGAGAGTCCAACTCGCCAGGAATCTTGTCAAATATTATCGCCGAGATGATAGGTTGATTTAGGTTAGGTGATATTTTTGTTATTGATGTATATAAAGGTCCCACGGGGACGGAGAAGCCAACTCGCCAGGAATGTTGTCAAATATTACCGCCGAGATGTTAGGTTGGGTTAGGTTAGGTTATATTACGTTATTGATGTATATAAAGGTCCCACGGAGACGTAGAGGCCAACTCGCTAGGAATGTGGTCAAATATTACCGCCGAGATGTTAGATTGGGTTAGGCTAGCTTATATTATGCTATTGATGTATATAAAGGTCCCACGGAGACGTGGAGGCCAACTCGCCAGGTATGTTGTCAAATAATACCGCGGAGATGTTATGTTGGGTTGGTTAGGTTATATTACGTTATTGATGTATATAAAGGTCCCACGGAGACGGAGAAGCCAACTCGCCAGGAATGTTGTCAGATATAACCGCCGAGATGATAGGTTGGGTTAGGTTACGTTATATTACGTTATTGATGTATATGAAGGTCAACGGAGACGTAGAGGCCAACTAGCCAGGAATGTGGTCAAATATTACCGCCGAGATGTTAGATTGGGTTAGGTTATGTTATATTACGTTATTGATGTATATAAGGATCCCACGGAGACGTAGAGGCCAACTCGCCAGGAATCTTGTCAAATATTATCGCCGAGATGATAGGTTGATTTAGGTTAGGTTAGATTACGTTATTGAAGTATATAAAGGTCCCACGGAAACGTAGAGGCCAACTCGCCAGGAATGTCGTCAAATATTACCGCCGAGATATTAGGTTGTGTTAGGTTAGGTTATATTACGTTATTGAAGTATATAAAGGTCCCACGGAAACGTAGAGGCCAACTCGCCAGGAATGTCGTCAAATATTACCGCCGAGATGTTAGATTGGGTTAGGTTATGTTATATTACGTTATTGATGTATATAAAGATCCCACGGAGACGTAGAGTCCAACTCGCCAGGAATCTTGTCAAATATTATCGCCGAGATGATAGGTTGATTTAGGTTAGGTTATATTTTTGTTATTGATGTATATGAAGGGCCCACGGAGACGTAGAGGCCAACTCGCCAGGAATGTCGTCAAATATTACCGCCGAGATGTTAGGTTGGGTTAGGTTAGGTTATATTACGTTATTGAAGTATATAAAGGTCCCACGGAAACGTAGAGGCCAACTCGCCAGGAATGTCATTAAATATTACCATCGAGATGTTAGATTGGGTTAGGTTAGGTTATATTACGTTATTGAAGTATATAAAGGTCCCACGGAAACGTAGAGGCCAACTCGCCAGGAATGTAGTCAAATATTACCGCCGAGATGTTAGATTGGGTTAGGTTAGGTTATATTACGTTATTGATGTATATAAAGGGCCCACGGAGACGTAGAGGCCAACTCGCCAGGTATGTTGTCAAATATTACCGCGAAGATGTTAGGTTGGGTTAGGTTACGTTATATTACGTTATTGATTTATATAAAGGTCCCACGAAGACGTAGAGGCCAACTCGCCAGGAAAGTGATCAAATATTACCGCCGAGATGTTAGTTTGGGTTAGGCTAGCTTATATTATGTTATTGATGTATATAAATATCCCACGGAGACGTAGAGGCCACCTCGCCAGGTATGTTTTCAAATATTACCGCCGAGAAGTTAGGTTGGGCTAGGTTAGGTTATATTACGTTATTGATGTATATAAAGGTCCCACGGGGACGGAGAGTCCAACTCGCCAGGAATCTTGTCAAATATTATCGCCGAGATGATAGGTTGATTTAGGTTAGGTGATATTTTTGTTATTGATGTATATGAAGGGCCCACGGAGACGTAGAGGCCAACTAGCCAGGTATGTTGTCAAATATTAGCGCGGAGATGTTAGGTTGGGTGAGGTTAAGTTATTTTACGTTATTGATGTATATAAAGGTCCCACGAAGACGTAGAGGCCAACTCGCCAGGAATGTGGTCAAATATTACCGCCGAGATGTTAGATTGGGTTAGGCTAGCTTATATTATGTTATTGATGTATATAAATATCCCACGGAGACGTAGAGGCCACCTCGCCAGGTATGTTTTCAAATATTACCGCCGAGAAGTTAGGTTGGGTTAGATTAGGTTATATTACGTTATTGATGTATATAAAGGGCCCACGGAGACGTAGATGCCAACTCGCCAGGTATGTTGTCAAATATTACCGCGGAGATGTTAGGTTGGGTTAGGTTACGTTATATTACGTTATTGATTTATATAAAGGTCCCACGGAGACGTAGAGGCCAACAAGCCAGGAATGTGGTCAAATATTACCGCCGAGATGTTAGATTGGGTTGGGCTAGCTTATATTATGTTATTGATGTATATAAAGGTCCCGCGGAGACGTAGAGGCCAACTCGCTAGGAATGTGGTCAAATATTACCGCCGAGATGTTACGTTGGGTTAGGTTAGGTTATATCACGTTACTGATGTATATAAAGGTCCCACGGAGACGCAGAGGCCAACTCGCCGGGAATGTTGTCAAATGTTACCGCCGAGAAGATAGGTTAGGATAGGTTAGGTTATATTTCGTTATTGATGTATATGAAGGTCCCTCGGAGACGTAGAGGCCAAGTAGCCAGGAATGTGGTCAAATATTACCGCCGAGATGTTAGATTGGTTTAGGTTATGTTATATTACGTTATTGATGTATATAAAGGTCCCACGGTGACGTAGAGGCCAACTCGCCAGGAATATTGCCAAATATTATCGCCGAGATGATAGGTTGATTTAGGTTAGGTTATATTACGTTATTGAAGTATATAAAGGTCCCACGGAAACGTAGAGGCCAACTCGCCTGGAATGTCGTCAAATATTACCGCCGAGATGTTAGGTTGGGTTAGGTTAGGTTATATTACGTTATTGAAGTATATAAAGGTCCCACGGAAACGTAGAGGCCAACTCGCCAGGAATGTCGTCAAATATTACCGCCGAGATGTTAGATTGGGTTAGGTTATGTTATATTACGTTATTGATGTATATAAAGATCCCACGGAGACGTAGAGGCCAACTCGCCAGGAATCTTGTCAAATATTATCGCCGAGATGATAGGTTGATTTAGGTTAGGTTATATTACGTTATTGAAGTATATAAAGGTCCCACGGAAACGTAGAGGCCAAATCGCCAGGAAGGTCGTCAAATATTACCGCCGAGATATTAGGTTGGGTTAGGTTAGGTTATATTACGTTATTGAAGTATATAAAGGTCCCACGGAAACGTAGAGGCCAACCCGCCAGGAATGTCGTCAAATATTACCGCCGAGATGTTAGATTGGGTTAGGTTATGTTATATTACGTTATTGAGGTATATAAAGATCCCACGGAGACGTAGAGGCCAACTCGCCAGGAATCTTGTCAAATATTATCGCCGAGATGATAGGTTGATTTAGGTTAGGTTATATTACGTTATTGATGTATATAAAGATCCCACGGAGACGTAGAGTCCAACTCGCCAGGAATCTTCTCAAATATTATCGCCGAGATGATAGGTTGATTTAGGTTAGGTTATATTTTTGTTATTGATGTATATGAAGGGCCCACGGAGACGTAGAGGCCAACTCGCCAGGTATGTTGTCAAATATTACCGCGGAGATGTTAGATTGGGTTAGCTTAGCTTATATTATGTTATTGATGCATATAAATATCCCACGGAAACGTAGAGGCCAACTCGCCAGGAATGTCGTCAAATATTACCGCCGAGATGTTAGGTTGGGTTAGGTTAGGTTATATTACGTTATTGAAGTATATAAAGGTCCCACGGAAACGTAGAGGCCAACTCGCCAGGAATGTCATTAAATATTACCGCCGAGATGTTAGATTGGGTTAGGTTATGTTATATTACGTTATTGATGTATATAAAAATCCCACGGAAACGTAGAGGCCAACTCGCCAGGAATCTTGTCAAATATTATCCCCGAGATGATAGGTTGATTTAGGTTAGGTTATATTACGTTATTGAAGTATATAAAGGCCCCACGGAAACGTAGAGGCCATCTCGCCAGGAATGTCGTCAAATATTACCGCCGAGATATTAAGTTGGGTTAGGTTAGGTTATATTACGTTATTGAAGTATATAAAGGTCCCACGGAAACGTAGAGGCCAACTCGCCTGGAATGTCGTCAAATATTACCGCCGAGATGTTAGGTTGGGTTAGGTTAGGTTATATTACGTTATTGAAGTATATAAAGGTCCCACGGAAGCGTAGAGGCCAACTCGCCAGGAATGCCGTCAAATATTACCGCCGAGATGTTAGATTGGGTTAGGTTATGTTATATTACGTTATTGATGTATATAAAGATCCCACGGAGACGTAGAGGCCAACTCGCCAGGAATCTTGTCAAATATTATCGCCGAGATATTAAGTTGGGTTAGGTTAGGTTATATTACGTTATTGAAGTATATAAAGGTCCCACGGAAACGTAGAGGCCAACTCGCCTGGAATGTCGTCAAATATTACCGCCGAGATGTTAGATTGGGTTAGCTTAGCTTATATTATGTTATTGATGCATATAAATATCCCACGGAAACGTAGAGGCCAACTCGCCAGGAATGTCGTCAAATATTACCGCCGCGATGTTAGGTTGGGTTAGGTTAGGTTATATTACGTTATTGAAGTATATAAAAATCCCACGGAAACGTAGAGGCCAACTCGCCAGGAATCTTGTCAAATATTATCGCCGAGATGATGGGTTGATTTAGGTTAGGTTATATTACGATATTGAAGTATATAAAGGCCCCACGGAAACGTAGAGGGCATCTCGCCAGGAATGTCGTCAAATATTACCGCCGAGATGTTAGTTTGGGTTAGGTTATGTTATATTACGTTATTGATGTATATAAAGATCCCACGGAGACGTAGAGGCCAATTCGCCAGGAATCTTGTCAAATATTATCGCCGTAGATGATAGGTTGATTTAGGTTAGGTTATATTACGTTATTGAAGTATATAAAGGTCCCACGGAAACGTAGAGGCCAACTCGCCTGGAATGTCGTCAAATATTACCGCCGAGATGTTAGGTTGGGTTAGGTTAGGTTATATTACGTTATTGAAGTATATAAACGTCCCACGGAAACGTAGAGTCCAACTCGCCAGGAATCTTGTCAAATATTATCGCCGAGATGATAGGTTGATTTAGGTTAGGTTATATTTTTGTTATTGATGTATATGAAGGGCCCACGGAGACGTAGAGGCCAACTCGCCAGGAATGTCGTCAAATATTACCGCCGAGATGTTAGGTTGGGTTAGGTTAGGTTATATTACGTTATTGAAGTATATAAAGGTCCCACGGAAACGTAGAGGCCAACTCGCCAGGAATGTCATTAAATATTACCGTCGAGATGTTAGATTGGGTTAGGTTAGGTTATATTACGTTATTGAAGTATATAAAGGTCCCACGGAAACGTAGAGGCCAACTCGCCAGGAATGTCGTCAAATATTACCGCCGAGATGTTAGATTGGGTTAGGTTAGGTTATATTACGTTATTGATGTATATAAAGGGCCCACGGAGACGTAGAGGCCAACTCGCCAGGTATGTTGTCAAATATTACCGCGAAGATGTTAGGTTGGGTTAGGTTACGTTATATTACGTTATTGATTTATATAAAGGTCCCACGAAGACGTAGAGGCCAACTCGCCAGGAAAGTGATCAAATATTACCGCCGAGATGTTAGTTTGGGTTAGGCTAGCTTATATTATGTTATTGATGTATATAAATATCCCACGGAGACGTAGAGGCCACCTCGCCAGGTATGTTTTCAAATATTACCGCCGAGAAGTTAGGTTGGGCTAGGTTAGGTTATATTACGTTATTGATGTATATAAAGGTCCCACGGGGACGGAGAGTCCAACTCGCCAGGAATCTTGTCAAATATTATCGCCGAGATGATAGGTTGATTTAGGTTAGGTGATATTTTTGTTATTGATGTATATGAAGGGCCCACGGAGACGTAGAGGCCAACTAGCCAGGTATGTTGTCAAATATTAGCGCGGAGATGTTAGGTTGGGTGAGGTTAAGTTATTTTACGTTATTGATGTATATAAAGGTCCCACGAAGACGTAGAGGCCAACTCGCCAGGAATGTGGTCAAATATTACCGCCGAGATGTTAGATTGGGTTAGGCTAGCTTATATTATGTTATTGATGTATATAAATATCCCACGGAGACGTGGAGGCCAACTCGCCAGGTATGTTTTCAAATATTACCGCCGAGAAGTTAGGTTGGGTTAGGTTAGGTTATATTACGTTATTGATGTATATAAAGGTCCCACGGGGACGGAGAAGCCAACTCGCCAGGAATGTTGTCAAATATTACCGCCGAGATGTTAGGTTGGATTAGGTTAGGTTATATTACGTTATTGATGTATATAAAGGTCCCACGGAGACGTAGAGGCCAACTCGCCAGGAATGATGTCAAATATTACCGCCGAGATGTTAGATTGGGTTAGGTTATATTATATTACGTTATTGATATATATAAAGATCCCACGGAGACGTAGAGGCCAACTCGCCAGGAATGTTGTGAAATATTACCGCCGAGAAGATAGGTTGGGTTAGGTTAGGTTATATTACGTTATTGATGTATATAGAGGTCCCACGGAGACGGAGAAGCCAACTCGCCGGGAATGTTGTCAAATAATACCGCCGAGATGTTAGGTTGGATTAGGTTAGGTTATATTACGTTATTGATGTATATAAAGGTCCCACGGGGACGGAGAAGCCAACTCGCCAGGAATGTTGTCAAATATTACCGCCGAGATGTTAGGTTGGGTTAGGTTAGGTTATATTACGTTATTGATGTATATAAAGGTCCCACGGAACTCTGAGATAGCGCGT
>CAXAJV010000941.1:0-26774 GCA_963969225.1 Xylocopa violacea
TATCTCAGAGTGCGCGAATATTTTCAAAGTCCCCGGTCGTGTCGGTCCCGACCGCTCGGCGCGAATATTTTCAAAGTCCCCGGTCGTGTCGGTCCCGACCGCTCGGCGCGAACAATTTCCAAGTTCCCGGTCGTGCCGGTCCGTACTTCTCGGTGCGAACATTATATATGTAGAACGTAATATAACCTAACCTAACCCAACCTAACCTCTCGGTGGTATTATTTTACAGAAAGCCGGGCGTGTCTACTCCTACTTCTCGGTGCGAATATTATGTATATAACACAATATAACCTAACCTAATGCAACCTGGTCGCTCGGTGCGAATATTTTCTAAATTCCCAGTCGTGTCGGTTCCGACCGCTCGGCGCGAATATTTTCTAAGTCCCCGGTCGTGTCGGTCCCGACCGCTCGGCGCGAATATTTTCAAAGTCCCCGGTCGTGTCGGTCCCGACCGCTCGGCGCGAACAATTTCCAAGTTCCCGGTCGTGCCGGTCCGTACTTCTCGGTGCGAACATTATATATGTAGAACGTAATATAACCTAACCTAACCCAACCTAACCTCTCGGTGGTATTATTTTACAGAAAGCCGGGCGTGTCTACTCCTACTTTCTCGGTGCGAATATTATGTATATAACACAATATAACCTAACCTAATGCAACCTGGTCGCTCGGTGCGAATATTTTCTAAATTCCCAGTCGTGTCGGTTCCGACCGCTCGGCGCGAATATTTTCTAAGTCCCCGGTCGTGTCGGTTCCGACCGCTCGGCGCGAATATTTTCTAAGTCCCCGGTCGTGTCGGTCCCGACCTCACAGCGGGAATATTTTCTAAGTCCCCCGGTCGTGTCGGTCCCGACCGCTCGGCGCGAACAATTTCCCAAGTTCCCGGTCGTGCCGGTCCGTACTTCTCGGTGCGAACATTATATATGTAGAACGTAATATAACCTAACCTAACCCAACCTAACCTCTCGGTGGTATTATTTTACAGAAAGCCGGGCGTGTCTACTCCTACTTCTCGGTGCGAATATTATGTATATAACACAATATAACCTAACCTAATGCAACCTGGTCGCTCGGTGCGAATATTTTCTAAATTCCCAGTCGTGTCGGTTCCGACCGCTCGGCGCGAATATTTTCAAAGTCCCCGGTCGTGTCGGTCCCGACCGCTCGGCGCGAACAATTTCCAAGTTCCCGGTCGTGCCGGTCCGTACTTCTCGGTGCGAACATTATATATGTAGAACGTAATATAACCTAACCTAACCCAACCTAACCTCTCGGTGGTATTATTTTACAGAAAGCCGGGCGTGTCTACTCCTACTTCTCGGTGCGAATATTATGTATATAACACAATATAACCTAACCTAATGCAACCTGGTCGCTCGGTGCGAATATTTTCTAAATTCCCAGTCGTGTCGGTTCCGACCGCTCGGCGCGAACAATTTCCAAGTTCCCGGTCGTGCCGGTCCGTAATTCTCGGTGCGAACATTATATATGTAGAACGTAATATAACCTAACCTAACCCAACCTAACCTCTCGGTGGTATTATTTTACAGAAAGCCGGGCGTGTCTACTCCTACTTCTCGGTGCGAATATTATGTATATAACACAATATAACCTAACCTAATGCAACCTGGTCGCTCGGTGCGAATATTTTCTAAATTCCCAGTCGTGTCGGTTCCGACCGCTCGGCGCGAATATTTTCTAAGTCCCCGGTCGTGTCGGTCCCGACCGCTCGGGCGCGAATATTTTCAAAGTCCCCGGTCGTGTCGGTCCCGACCGCTCGGCGCGAACAATTTCCAAGTTCCCGGTCGTGCCGGTCCGTACTTCTCGGTGCGAACATTATATATGTAGAACGTAATATAACCTAACCTAACCCAACCTAACCTCTCGGTGGTATTATTTTACAGAAAGCCGGGCGTGTCTACTCCTACTTCTCGGTGCGAATATTATGTATATAACACAAATATAACCTAACCTAATGCAACCTGGTCGCTCGGTGCGAATATTTTCTAAATTCCCAGTCGTGTCGGTTCCGACCGCTCGGCGCGAACAATTTCCAAGTTCCCGGTCGTGCCGGTCCGTACTTCTCGGTGCGAACATTATATATGTAGAACGTAATATAACCTAACCTAACCCAACCTAACCTCTCGGTGGTATTATTTTACAGAAAGCCGGGCGTGTCTACTCCTACTTCTCGGTGCGAATATTATGTATATAACATAATATAACCTAACCTAATGCAACCTGGTCGCTCGGTGCGAATATTTTCTAAATTCCCAGTCGTGTCGGTTCCGACCGCTCGGCGCGAACAATTTCCAAGTTCCCGGTCGTGCCGGTCCGTACTTCTCGGTGCGAACATTATATATGTAGAACGTAATATAACCTAACCTAACCCAACCTAACCTCTCGGTGGTATTATTTTACAGAAAGCCGGGCGTGTCTACTCCTACTTCTCGGTGCGAATATTATGTATATAACACAATATAACCTAACCTAATGCAACCTGGTCGCTCGGTGCGAATATTTTCTAAATTCCCAGTCGTGTCGGTTCCGACCGCTCGGCGCGAATATTTTCTAAGTCCCCGGTCGTGTCGGTTCCGACGCTCGGCGCGAATATTTTCTAAGTCCCCGGTCGTGTCGGTCCCGACCTCACAGCGGGAATATTTTCTAAGTCCCCGGTCGTGTCGGTCCCGACCGCTCGGCGCGAACAATTTCCAAGTTCCCGGTCGTGCCGGTCCGTACTTCTCGGTGCGAACATTATATATGTAGAACGTAATATAACCTAACCTAACCCAACCTAACCTCTCGGTGGTATTATTTTACAGAAAGCCGGGCGTGTCTACTCCTACTTCTCGGTGCGAATATTATGTATATAACACAATATAACCTAACCTAATGCAACCTGGTCGCTCGGTGCGAATATTTTCTAAATTCCCAGTCGTGTCGGTTCCGACCGCTCGGCGCGAACAATTTCCAAGTTCCCGGTCGTGCCGGTCCGTACTTCTCGGTGCGAACATTATATATGTAGAACGTAATATAACCTAACCTAACCCAACCTAACCTCTCGGTGGTATTATTTTACAGAAAGCCGGGCGTGTCTACTCCTACTTCTCGGTGCGAATATTATGTATATAACACAATATAACCTAACCTAATGCAACCTGGTCGCTCGGTGCGAATATTTTCTAAATTCCCAGTCGTGTCGGTTCCGACCGCTCGGCGCGAATATTTTCTAAGTCCCCGGTCGTGTCGGTCCCGACCGCTCGGCGCGAATATTTTCAAAGTCCCCGGTCGTGTCGGTCCCGACCGCTCGGCGCGAACAATTTCCAAGTTCCCGGTCGTGCCGGTCCGTACTTCTCGGTGCGAACATTATATATGTAGAACGTAATATAACCTAACCTAACCCAACCTAACCTCTCGGTGGTATTATTTTACAGAAAGCCGGGCGTGTCTACTCCTACTTCTCGGTGCGAATATTATGTATATAACACAATATAACCTAACCTAATGCAACCTGGTCGCTCGGTGCGAATATTTTCTAAATTCCCAGTCGTGTCGGTTCCGACCGCTCGGCGCGAATATTTTCTAAGTCCCCGGTCGTGTCGGTTCCGACCGCTCGGCGCGAATATTTTCTAAGTCCCCGGTCGTGTCGGTCCCGACCTCACAGCGGGAATATTTTCTAAGTCCCCGGTCGTGTCGGTCCCGACCGCTCGGCGCGAACAATTTCCAAGTTCCCGGTCGTGCCGGTCCGTACTTCTCGGTGCGAACATTATATATATAGAACGTAATATAACCTAACCTAACCCAACCTAACCTCTCGGTGGTATTATTTTACAGAAAGCCGGGCGTGTCTACTCCTACTTCTCGGTGCGAATATTATGTATATAACACAATATAACCTAACCTAATGCAACCTGGTCGCTCGGTGCGAATATTTTCTAAATTCCCAGTCGTGTCGGTTCCGACCGCTCGGCGCGAACAATTTCCAAGTTCCCGGTCGTGCCGGTCCGTACTTCTCGGTGCGAACATTATATATGTAGAACGTAATATAACCTAACCTAACCCAACCTAACCTCTCGGTGGTATTATTTTACAGAAAGCCGGGCGTGTCTACTCCTACTTCTCGGTGCGAATATTATGTATATAACACAATATAACCTAACCTAATGCAACCTGGTCGCTCGGTGCGAATATTTTCTAAATTCCCAGTCGTGTCGGTTCCGACCGCTCGGCGCGAACAATTTCCAAGTTCCCGGTCGTGCCGGTCCGTACTTCTCGGTGCGAACATTATATATGTAGAACGTAATATAACCTAACCTAACCCAACCTAACCTCTCGGTGGTATTATTTTACAGAAAGCCGGGCGTGTCTACTCCTACTTCTCGGTGCGAATATTATGTATATAACACAATATAACCTAACCTAATGCAACCTGGTCGCTCGGTGCGAATATTTTCTAAATTCCCAGTCGTGTCGGTTCCGACCGCTCGGCGCGAATATTTTCAAAGTCCCCGGTCGTGTCGGTCCCGACCGCTCGGCGCGAATATTTTCAAAGTCCCCGGTCGTGTCGGTCCCGACCGCTCGGCGCGAACAATTTCCAAGTTCCCGGTCGTGCCGGTCCGTACTTCTCGGTGCGAACATTATATATGTAGAACGTAATATAACCTAACCTAACCCAACCTAACCTCTCGGTGGTATTATTTTACAGAAAGCCGGGCGTGTCTACTCCTACTTCTCGGTGCGAATATTATGTATATAACACAATATAACCTAACCTAATGCAACCTGGTCGCTCGGTGCGAATATTTTCTAAATTCCCAGTCGTGTCGGTTCCGACCGCTCGGCGCGAATATTTTCTAAGTCCCCGGTCGTGTCGGTCCCGACCGCTCGGCGCGAATATTTTCAAAGTCCCCGGTCGTGTCGGTCCCGACCGCTCGGCGCGAACAATTTCCAAGTTCCCGGTCGTGCCGGTCCGTACTTCTCGGTGCGAACATTATATATGTAGAACGTAATATAACCTAACCTAACCCAACCTAACCTCTCGGTGGTATTATTTTACAGAAAGCCGGGCGTGTCTACTCCTACTTCTCGGTGCGAATATTATGTATATAACACAATATAACCTAACCTAATGCAACCTGGTCGCTCGGTGCGAATATTTTCTAAATTCCCAGTCGTGTCGGTTCCGACCGCTCGGCGCGAATATTTTCTAAGTCCCCGGTCGTGTCGGTCCCGACCGCTCGGCGCGAATATTTTCAAAGTCCCCGGTCGTGTCGGTCCCGACCGCTCGGCGCGAACAATTTCCAAGTTCCCGGTCGTGCCGGTCCGTACTTCTCGGTGCGAACATTATATATGTAGAACGTAATATAACCTAACCTAACCCAACCTAACCTCTCGGTGGTATTATTTTACAGAAAGCCGGGCGTGTCTACTCCTACTTCTCGGTGCGAATATTATGTATATAACACAATATAACCTAACCTAATGCAACCTGGTCGCTCGGTGCGAATATTTTCTAAATTCCCAGTCGTGTCGGTTCCGACCGCTCGGCGCGAATATTTTCTAAGTCCCCGGTCGTGTCGGTTCCGACCGCTCGGCGCGAATATTTTCTAAGTCCCCGGTCGTGTCGGTCCCGACCTCACAGCGGGAATATTTTCTAAGTCCCCGGTCGTGTCGGTCCCGACCGCTCGGCGCGAACAATTTCCAAGTTCCCGGTCGTGCCGGTCCGTACTTCTCGGTGCGAACATTATATATATAGAACGTAATATAACCTAACCTAACCCAACCTAACCTCTCGGTGGTATTATTTTACAGAAAGCCGGGCGTGTCTACTCCTACTTCTCGGTGCGAATATTATGTATATAACACAATATAACCTAACCTAATGCAACCTGGTCGCTCGGTGCGAATATTTTCTAAATTCCCAGTCGTGTCGGTTCCGACCGCTCGGCGCGAACAATTTCCAAGTTCCCGGTCGTGCCGGTCCGTACTTCTCGGTGCGAACATTATATATGTAGAACGTAATATAACCTAACCTAACCCAACCTAACCTCTCGGTGGTATTATTTTACAGAAAGCCGGGCGTGTCTACTCCTACTTCTCGGTGCGAATATTATGTATATAACACAATATAACCTAACCTAATGCAACCTGGTCGCTCGGTGCGAATATTTTCTAAATTCCCAGTCGTGTCGGTTCCGACCGCTCGGCGCGAACAATTTCCAAGTTCCCGGTCGTGCCGGTCCGTACTTCTCGGTGCGAACATTATATATGTAGAACGTAATATAACCTAACCTAACCCAACCTAACCTCTCGGTGGTATTATTTTACAGAAAGCCGGGCGTGTCTACTCCTACTTCTCGGTGCGAATATTATGTATATAACACAATATAACCTAACCTAATGCAACCTGGTCGCTCGGTGCGAATATTTTCTAAATTCCCAGTCGTGTCGGTTCCGACCGCTCGGCGCGAATATTTTCTAAGTCCCCGGTCGTGTCGGTCCCGACCGCTCGGCGCGAATATTTTCAAAGTCCCCGGTCGTGTCGGTCCCGACCGCTCGGCGCGAACAATTTCCAAGTTCCCGGTCGTGCCGGTCCGTACTTCTCGGTGCGAACATTATATATGTAGAACGTAATATAACCTAACCTAACCCAACCTAACCTCTCGGTGGTATTATTTTACAGAAAGCCGGGCGTGTCTACTCCTACTTCTCGGTGCGAATATTATGTATATAACACAATATAACCTAACCTAATGCAACCTGGTCGCTCGGTGCGAATATTTTCTAAATTCCCAGTCGTGTCGGTTCCGACCGCTCGGCGCGAATATTTTCTAAGTCCCCGGTCGTGTCGGTCCCGACCGCTCGGCGCGAATATTTTCAAAGTCCCCGGTCGTGTCGGTCCCGACCGCTCGGCGCGAACAATTTCCAAGTTCCCGGTCGTGCCGGTCCGTACTTCTCGGTGCGAACATTATATATGTAGAACGTAATATAACCTAACCTAACCCAACCTAACCTCTCGGTGGTATTATTTTACAGAAAGCCGGGCGTGTCTACTCCTACTTCTCGGTGCGAATATTATGTATATAACACAATATAACCTAACCTAATGCAACCTGGTCGCTCGGTGCGAATATTTTCTAAATTCCCAGTCGTGTCGGTTCCGACCGCTCGGCGCGAATATTTTCTAAGTCCCCGGTCGTGTCGGTTCCGACCGCTCGGCGCGAATATTTTCTAAGTCCCCGGTCGTGTCGGTCCCGACCTCACAGCGGGAATATTTTCTAAGTCCCCGGTCGTGTCGGTCCCGACCGCTCGGCGCGAACAATTTCCAAGTTCCCGGTCGTGCCGGTCCGTACTTCTCGGTGCGAACATTATATATGTAGAACGTAATATAACCTAACCTAACCCAACCTAACCTCTCGGTGGTATTATTTTACAGAAAGCCGGGCGTGTCTACTCCTACTTCTCGGTGCGAATATTATGTATATAACACAATATAACCTAACCTAATGCAACCTGGTCGCTCGGTGCGAATATTTTCTAAATTCCCAGTCGTGTCGGTTCCGACCGCTCGGCGCGAATATTTTCAAAGTCCCCGGTCGTGTCGGTCCCGACCGCTCGGCGCGAACAATTTCCAAGTTCCCGGTCGTGCCGGTCCGTACTTCTCGGTGCGAACATTATATATGTAGAACGTAATATAACCTAACCTAACCCAACCTAACCTCTCGGTGGTATTATTTTACAGAAAGCCGGGCGTGTCTACTCCTACTTCTCGGTGCGAATATTATGTATATAACACAATATAACCTAACCTAATGCAACCTGGTCGCTCGGTGCGAATATTTTCTAAATTCCCAGTCGTGTCGGTTCCGACCGCTCGGCGCGAACAATTTCCAAGTTCCCGGTCGTGCCGGTCCGTAATTCTCGGTGCGAACATTATATATGTAGAACGTAATATAACCTAACCTAACCCAACCTAACCTCTCGGTGGTATTATTTTACAGAAAGCCGGGCGTGTCTACTCCTACTTCTCGGTGCGAATATTATGTATATAACACAATATAACCTAACCTAATGCAACCTGGTCGCTCGGTGCGAATATTTTCTAAATTCCCAGTCGTGTCGGTTCCGACCGCTCGGCGCGAATATTTTCTAAGTCCCCGGTCGTGTCGGTCCCGACCGCTCGGCGCGAATATTTTCAAAGTCCCCGGTCGTGTCGGTCCCGACCGCTCGGCGCGAACAATTTCCAAGTTCCCGGTCGTGCCGGTCCGTACTTCTCGGTGCGAACATTATATATGTAGAACGTAATATAACCTAACCTAACCCAACCTAACCTCTCGGTGGTATTATTTTACAGAAAGCCGGGCGTGTCTACTCCTACTTCTCGGTGCGAATATTATGTATATAACACAATATAACCTAACCTAATGCAACCTGGTCGCTCGGTGCGAATATTTTCTAAATTCCCAGTCGTGTCGGTTCCGACCGCTCGGCGCGAATATTTTCTAAGTCCCCGGTCGTGTCGGTTCCGACCGCTCGGCGCGAATATTTTCTAAGTCCCCGGTCGTGTCGGTCCCGACCTCACAGCGGGAATATTTTCTAAGTCCCCGGTCGTGTCGGTCCCGACCGCTCGGCGCGAACAATTTCCAAGTTCCCGGTCGTGCCGGTCCGTACTTCTCGGTGCGAACATTATATATATAGAACGTAATATAACCTAACCTAACCCAACCTAACCTCTCGGTGGTATTATTTTACAGAAAGCCGGGCGTGTCTACTCCTACTTCTCGGTGCGAATATTATGTATATAACACAATATAACCTAACCTAATGCAACCTGGTCGCTCGGTGCGAATATTTTCTAAATTCCCAGTCGTGTCGGTTCCGACCGCTCGGCGCGAACAATTTCCAAGTTCCCGGTCGTGCCGGTCCGTACTTCTCGGTGCGAACATTATATATGTAGAACGTAATATAACCTAACCTAACCCAACCTAACCTCTCGGTGGTATTATTTTACAGAAAGCCGGGCGTGTCTACTCCTACTTCTCGGTGCGAATATTATGTATATAACATAATATAACCTAACCTAATGCAACCTGGTCGCTCGGTGCGAATATTTTCTAAATTCCCAGTCGTGTCGGTTCCGACCGCTCGGCGCGAACAATTTCCAAGTTCCCGGTCGTGCCGGTCCGTACTTCTCGGTGCGAACATTATATATGTAGAACGTAATATAACCTAACCTAACCCAACCTAACCTCTCGGTGGTATTATTTTACAGAAAGCCGGGCGTGTCTACTCCTACTTCTCGGTGCGAATATTATGTATATAACACAATATAACCTAACCTAATGCAACCTGGTCGCTCGGTGCGAATATTTTCTAAATTCCCAGTCGTGTCGGTTCCGACCGCTCGGCGCGAATATTTTCAAAGTCCCCGGTCGTGTCGGTCCCGACCGCTCGGCGCGAACAATTTCCAAGTTCCCGGTCGTGCCGGTCCGTACTTCTCGGTGCGAACATTATATATGTAGAACGTAATATAACCTAACCTAACCCAACCTAACCTCTCGGTGGTATTATTTTACAGAAAGCCGGGCGTGTCTACTCCTACTTCTCGGTGCGAATATTATGTATATAACACAATATAACCTAACCTAATGCAACCTGGTCGCTCGGTGCGAATATTTTCTAAATTCCCAGTCGTGTCGGTTCCGACCGCTCGGCGCGAATATTTTCAAAGTCCCCGGTCGTGTCGGTCCCGACCGCTCGGCGCGAACAATTTCCAAGTTCCCGGTCGTGCCGGTCCGTACTTCTCGGTGCGAACATTATATATGTAGAACGTAATATAACCTAACCTAACCCAACCTAACCTCTCGGTGGTATTATTTTACAGAAAGCCGGGCGTGTCTACTCCTACTTCTCGGTGCGAATATTATGTATATAACACAATATAACCTAACCTAATGCAACCTGGTCGCTCGGTGCGAATATTTTCTAAATTCCCAGTCGTGTCGGTTCCGACCGCTCGGCGCGAACAATTTCCAAGTTCCCGGTCGTGCCGGTCCGTAATTCTCGGTGCGAACATTATATATGTAGAACGTAATATAACCTAACCTAACCCAACCTAACCTCTCGGTGGTATTATTTTACAGAAAGCCGGGCGTGTCTACTCCTACTTCTCGGTGCGAATATTATGTATATAACACAATATAACCTAACCTAATGCAACCTGGTCGCTCGGTGCGAATATTTTCTAAATTCCCAGTCGTGTCGGTTCCGACCGCTCGGCGCGAATATTTTCTAAGTCCCCGGTCGTGTCGGTCCCGACCGCTCGGCGCGAATATTTTCAAAGTCCCCGGTCGTGTCGGTCCCGACCGCTCGGCGCGAACAATTTCCAAGTTCCCGGTCGTGCCGGTCCGTACTTCTCGGTGCGAACATTATATATGTAGAACGTAATATAACCTAACCTAACCCAACCTAACCTCTCGGTGGTATTATTTTACAGAAAGCCGGGCGTGTCTACTCCTACTTCTCGGTGCGAATATTATGTATATAACACAATATAACCTAACCTAATGCAACCTGGTCGCTCGGTGCGAATATTTTCTAAATTCCCAGTCGTGTCGGTTCCGACCGCTCGGCGCGAATATTTTCTAAGTCCCCGGTCGTGTCGGTTCCGACCGCTCGGCGCGAATATTTTCTAAGTCCCCGGTCGTGTCGGTCCCGACCTCACAGCGGGAATATTTTCTAAGTCCCCGGTCGTGTCGGTCCCGACCGCTCGGCGCGAACAATTTCCAAGTTCCCGGTCGTGCCGGTCCGTACTTCTCGGTGCGAACATTATATATATAGAACGTAATATAACCTAACCTAACCCAACCTAACCTCTCGGTGGTATTATTTTACAGAAAGCCGGGCGTGTCTACTCCTACTTCTCGGTGCGAATATTATGTATATAACACAATATAACCTAACCTAATGCAACCTGGTCGCTCGGTGCGAATATTTTCTAAATTCCCAGTCGTGTCGGTTCCGACCGCTCGGCGCGAACAATTTCCAAGTTCCCGGTCGTGCCGGTCCGTACTTCTCGGTGCGAACATTATATATGTAGAACGTAATATAACCTAACCTAACCCAACCTAACCTCTCGGTGGTATTATTTTACAGAAAGCCGGGCGTGTCTACTCCTACTTCTCGGTGCGAATATTATGTATATAACATAATATAACCTAACCTAATGCAACCTGGTCGCTCGGTGCGAATATTTTCTAAATTCCCAGTCGTGTCGGTTCCGACCGCTCGGCGCGAACAATTTCCAAGTTCCCGGTCGTGCCGGTCCGTACTTCTCGGTGCGAACATTATATATGTAGAACGTAATATAACCTAACCTAACCCAACCTAACCTCTCGGTGGTATTATTTTACAGAAAGCCGGGCGTGTCTACTCCTACTTCTCGGTGCGAATATTATGTATATAACACAATATAACCTAACCTAATGCAACCTGGTCGCTCGGTGCGAATATTTTCTAAATTCCCAGTCGTGTCGGTTCCGACCGCTCGGCGCGAATATTTTCAAAGTCCCCGGTCGTGTCGGTCCCGACCGCTCGGCGCGAACAATTTCCAAGTTCCCGGTCGTGCCGGTCCGTACTTCTCGGTGCGAACATTATATATGTAGAACGTAATATAACCTAACCTAACCCAACCTAACCTCTCGGTGGTATTATTTTACAGAAAGCCGGGCGTGTCTACTCCTACTTCTCGGTGCGAATATTATGTATATAACACAATATAACCTAACCTAATGCAACCTGGTCGCTCGGTGCGAATATTTTCTAAATTCCCAGTCGTGTCGGTTCCGACCGCTCGGCGCGAATATTTTCAAAGTCCCCGGTCGTGTCGTTCCCGACCGCTCGGCGCGAACAATTTCCAAGTTCCCGGTCGTGCCGGTCCGTACTTCTCGGTGCGAACATTATATATGTAGAACGTAATATAACCTAACCTAACCCAACCTAACCTCTCGGTGGTATTATTTTACAGAAAGCCGGGCGTGTCTACTCCTACTTCTCGGTGCGAATATTATGTATATAACACAATATAACCTAACCTAATGCAACCTGGTCGCTCGGTGCGAATATTTTCTAAATTCCCAGTCGTGTCGGTTCCGACCGCTCGGCGCGAACAATTTCCAAGTTCCTGGTCGTGCCGGTCCGTAATTCTCGGTGCGAACATTATATATGTAGAACGTAATATAACCTAACCTAACCCAACCTAACCTCTCGGTGGTATTATTTTACAGAAAGCCGGGCGTGTCTACTCCTACTTCTCGGTGCGAATATTATGTATATAACACAATATAACCTAACCTAATGCAACCTGGTCGCTCGGTGCGAATATTTTCTAAATTCCCAGTCGTGTCGGTTCCGACCGCTCGGCGCGAATATTTTCAAAGTCCCCGGTCGTGTCGGTCCCGACCGCTCGGCGCGAACAATTTCCAAGTTCCCGGTCGTGCCGGTCCGTACTTCTCGGTGCGAACATTATATATGTAGAACGTAATATAACCTAACCTAACCCAACCTAACCTCTCGGTGGTATTATTTTACAGAAAGCCGGGCGTGTCTACTCCTACTTCTCGGTGCGAATATTATGTATATAACACAATATAACCTAACCTAATGCAACCTGGTCGCTCGGTGCGAATATTTTCTAAATTCCCAGTCGTGTCGGTTCCGACCGCTCGGCGCGAACAATTTCCAAGTTCCCGGTCGTGCCGGTCCGTAATTCTCGGTGCGAACATTATATATGTAGAACGTAATATAACCTAACCTAACCCAACCTAACCTCTCGGTGGTATTATTTTACAGAAAGCCGGGCGTGTCTACTCCTACTTCTCGGTGCGAATATTATGTATATAACACAATATAACCTAACCTAATGCAACCTGGTCGCTCGGTGCGAATATTTTCTAAATTCCCAGTCGTGTCGGTTCCGACCGCTCGGCGCGAATATTTTCTAAGTCCCCGGTCGTGTCGGTCCCGACCGCTCGGCGCGAATATTTTCAAAGTCCCCGGTCGTGTCGGTCCCGACCGCTCGGCGCGAACAATTTCCAAGTTCCCGGTCGTGCCGGTCCGTACTTCTCGGTGCGAACATTATATATGTAGAACGTAATATAACCTAACCTAACCCAACCTAACCTCTCGGTGGTATTATTTTACAGAAAGCCGGGCGTGTCTACTCCTACTTCTCGGTGCGAATATTATGTATATAACACAATATAACCTAACCTAATGCAACCTGGTCGCTCGGTGCGAATATTTTCTAAATTCCCAGTCGTGTCGGTTCCGACCGCTCGGCGCGAATATTTTCTAAGTCCCCGGTCGTGTCGGTTCCGACCGCTCGGCGCGAATATTTTCTAAGTCCCCGGTCGTGTCGGTCCCGACCTCACAGCGGGAATATTTTCTAAGTCCCCGGTCGTGTCGGTCCCGACCGCTCGGCGCGAACAATTTCCAAGTTCCCGGTCGTGCCGGTCCGTACTTCTCGGTGCGAACATTATATATATAGAACGTAATATAACCTAACCTAACCCAACCTAACCTCTCGGTGGTATTATTTTACAGAAAGCCGGGCGTGTCTACTCCTACTTCTCGGTGCGAATATTATGTATATAACACAATATAACCTAACCTAATGCAACCTGGTCGCTCGGTGCGAATATTTTCTAAATTCCCAGTCGTGTCGGTTCCGACCGCTCGGCGCGAACAATTTCCAAGTTCCCGGTCGTGCCGGTCCGTACTTCTCGGTGCGAACATTATATATGTAGAACGTAATATAACCTAACCTAACCCAACCTAACCTCTCGGTGGTATTATTTTACAGAAAGCCGGGCGTGTCTACTCCTACTTCTCGGTGCGAATATTATGTATATAACATAATATAACCTAACCTAATGCAACCTGGTCGCTCGGTGCGAATATTTTCTAAATTCCCAGTCGTGTCGGTTCCGACCGCTCGGCGCGAACAATTTCCAAGTTCCCGGTCGTGCCGGTCCGTACTTCTCGGTGCGAACATTATATATGTAGAACGTAATATAACCTAACCTAACCCAACCTAACCTCTCGGTGGTATTATTTTACAGAAAGCCGGGCGTGTCTACTCCTACTTCTCGGTGCGAATATTATGTATATAACACAATATAACCTAACCTAATGCAACCTGGTCGCTCGGTGCGAATATTTTCTAAATTCCCAGTCGTGTCGGTTCCGACCGCTCGGCGCGAATATTTTCAAAGTCCCCGGTCGTGTCGGTCCCGACCGCTCGGCGCGAACAATTTCCAAGTTCCCGGTCGTGCCGGTCCGTACTTCTCGGTGCGAACATTATATATGTAGAACGTAATATAACCTAACCTAACCCAACCTAACCTCTCGGTGGTATTATTTTACAGAAAGCCGGGCGTGTCTACTCCTACTTCTCGGTGCGAATATTATGTATATAACACAATATAACCTAACCTAATGCAACCTGGTCGCTCGGTGCGAATATTTTCTAAATTCCCAGTCGTGTCGGTTCCGACCGCTCGGCGCGAATATTTTCAAAGTCCCCGGTCGTGTCGGTCCCGACCGCTCGGCGCGAACAATTTCCAAGTTCCCGGTCGTGCCGGTCCGTACTTCTCGGTGCGAACATTATATATGTAGAACGTAATATAACCTAACCTAACCCAACCTAACCTCTCGGTGGTATTATTTTACAGAAAGCCGGGCGTGTCTACTCCTACTTCTCGGTGCGAATATTATGTATATAACACAATATAACCTAACCTAATGCAACCTGGTCGCTCGGTGCGAATATTTTCTAAATTCCCAGTCGTGTCGGTTCCGACCGCTCGGCGCGAACAATTTCCAAGTTCCTGGTCGTGCCGGTCCGTAATTCTCGGTGCGAACATTATATATGTAGAACGTAATATAACCTAACCTAACCCAACCTAACCTCTCGGTGGTATTATTTTACAGAAAGCCGGGCGTGTCTACTCCTACTTCTCGGTGCGAATATTATGTATATAACACAATATAACCTAACCTAATGCAACCTGGTCGCTCGGTGCGAATATTTTCTAAATTCCCAGTCGTGTCGGTTCCGACCGCTCGGCGCGAATATTTTCTAAGTCCCCGGTCGTGTCGGTCCCGACCGCTCGGCGCGAATATTTTCAAAGTCCCCGGTCGTGTCGGTCCCGACCGCTCGGCGCGAACAATTTCCAAGTTCCCGGTCGTGCCGGTCCGTACTTCTCGGTGCGAACATTATATATGTAGAACGTAATATAACCTAACCTAACCCAACCTAACCTCTCGGTGGTATTATTTTACAGAAAGCCGGGCGTGTCTACTCCTACTTCTCGGTGCGAATATTATGTATATAACACAATATAACCTAACCTAATGCAACCTGGTCGCTCGGTGCGAATATTTTCTAAATTCCCAGTCGTGTCGGTTCCGACCGCTCGGCGCGAATATTTTCTAAGTCCCCGGTCGTGTCGGTTCCGACCGCTCGGCGCGAATATTTTCTAAGTCCCCGGTCGTGTCGGTCCCGACCTCACAGCGGGAATATTTTCTAAGTCCCCGGTCGTGTCGGTCCCGACCGCTCGGCGCGAACAATTTCCAAGTTCCCGGTCGTGCCGGTCCGTACTTCTCGGTGCGAACATTATATATATAGAACGTAATATAACCTAACCTAACCCAACCTAACCTCTCGGTGGTATTATTTTACAGAAAGCCGGGCGTGTCTACTCCTACTTCTCGGTGCGAATATTATGTATATAACACAATATAACCTAACCTAATGCAACCTGGTCGCTCGGTGCGAATATTTTCTAAATTCCCAGTCGTGTCGGTTCCGACCGCTCGGCGCGAACAATTTCCAAGTTCCCGGTCGTGCCGGTCCGTACTTCTCGGTGCGAACATTATATATATAGAACGTAATATAACCTAACCTAACCCAACCTAACCTCTCGGTGGTATTATTTTACAGAAAGCCGGGCGTGTCTACTCCTACTTCTCGGTGCGAATATTATGTATATAACATAATATAACCTAACCTAATGCAACCTGGTCGCTCGGTGCGAATATTTTCTAAATTCCCAGTCGTGTCGGTTCCGACCGCTCGGCGCGAACAATTTCCAAGTTCCCGGTCGTGCCGGTCCGTACTTCTCGGTGCGAACATTATATATGTAGAACGTAATATAACCTAACCTAACCCAACCTAACCTCTCGGTGGTATTATTTTACAGAAAGCCGGGCGTGTCTACTCCTACTTCTCGGTGCGAATATTATGTATATAACACAATATAACCTAACCTAATGCAACCTGGTCGCTCGGTGCGAATATTTTCTAAATTCCCAGTCGTGTCGGTTCCGACCGCTCGGCGCGAATATTTTCAAAGTCCCCGGTCGTGTCGGTCCCGACCGCTCGGCGCGAATATTTTCAAAGTCCCCGGTCGTGTCGGTCCCGACCGCTCGGCGCGAACAATTTCCAAGTTCCCGGTCGTGCCGGTCCGTACTTCTCGGTGCGAACATTATATATGTAGAACGTAATATAACCTAACCTAACCCAACCTAACCTCTCGGTGGTATTATTTTACAGAAAGCCGGGCGTGTCTACTCCTACTTCTCGGTGCGAATATTATGTATATAACACAATATAACCTAACCTAATGCAACCTGGTCGCTCGGTGCGAATATTTTCTAAATTCCCAGTCGTGTCGGTTCCGACCGCTCGGCGCGAATATTTTCAAAGTCCCCGGTCGTGTCGGTCCCGACCGCTCGGCGCGAACAATTTCCAAGTTCCCGGTCGTGCCGGTCCGTACTTCTCGGTGCGAACATTATATATGTAGAACGTAATATAACCTAACCTAACCCAACCTAACCTCTCGGTGGTATTATTTTACAGAAAGCCGGGCGTGTCTACTCCTACTTCTCGGTGCGAATATTATGTATATAACACAATATAACCTAACCTAATGCAACCTGGTCGCTCGGTGCGAATATTTTCTAAATTCCCAGTCGTGTCGGTTCCGACCGCTCGGCGCGAACAATTTCCAAGTTCCTGGTCGTGCCGGTCCGTAATTCTCGGTGCGAACATTATATATGTAGAACGTAATATAACCTAACCTAACCCAACCTAACCTCTCGGTGGTATTATTTTACAGAAAGCCGGGCGTGTCTACTCCTACTTCTCGGTGCGAATATTATGTATATAACACAATATAACCTAACCTAATGCAACCTGGTCGCTCGGTGCGAATATTTTCTAAATTCCCAGTCGTGTCGGTTCCGACCGCTCGGCGCGAATATTTTCTAAGTCCCCGGTCGTGTCGGTCCCGACCGCTCGGCGCGAATATTTTCAAAGTCCCCGGTCGTGTCGGTCCCGACCGCTCGGCGCGAACAATTTCCAAGTTCCCGGTCGTGCCGGTCCGTACTTCTCGGTGCGAACATTATATATGTAGAACGTAATATAACCTAACCTAACCCAACCTAACCTCTCGGTGGTATTATTTTACAGAAAGCCGGGCGTGTCTACTCCTACTTCTCGGTGCGAATATTATGTATATAACACAATATAACCTAACCTAATGCAACCTGGTCGCTCGGTGCGAATATTTTCTAAATTCCCAGTCGTGTCGGTTCCGACCGCTCGGCGCGAATATTTTCTAAGTCCCCGGTCGTGTCGGTTCCGACCGCTCGGCGCGAATATTTTCTAAGTCCCCGGTCGTGTCGGTCCCGACCTCACAGCGGGAATATTTTCTAAGTCCCCGGTCGTGTCGGTCCCGACCGCTCGGCGCGAACAATTTCCAAGTTCCCGGTCGTGCCGGTCCGTACTTCTCGGTGCGAACATTATATATATAGAACGTAATATAACCTAACCTAACCCAACCTAACCTCTCGGTGGTATTATTTTACAGAAAGCCGGGCGTGTCTACTCCTACTTCTCGGTGCGAATATTATGTATATAACACAATATAACCTAACCTAATGCAACCTGGTCGCTCGGTGCGAATATTTTCTAAATTCCCAGTCGTGTCGGTTCCGACCGCTCGGCGCGAACAATTTCCAAGTTCCCGGTCGTGCCGGTCCGTACTTCTCGGTGCGAACATTATATATGTAGAACGTAATATAACCTAACCTAACCCAACCTAACCTCTCGGTGGTATTATTTTACAGAAAGCCGGGCGTGTCTACTCCTACTTCTCGGTGCGAATATTATGTATATAACATAATATAACCTAACCTAATGCAACCTGGTCGCTCGGTGCGAATATTTTCTAAATTCCCAGTCGTGTCGGTTCCGACCGCTCGGCGCGAACAATTTCCAAGTTCCCGGTCGTGCCGGTCCGTACTTCTCGGTGCGAACATTATATATGTAGAACGTAATATAACCTAACCTAACCCAACCTAACCTCTCGGTGGTATTATTTTACAGAAAGCCGGGCGTGTCTACTCCTACTTCTCGGTGCGAATATTATGTATATAACACAATATAACCTAACCTAATGCAACCTGGTCGCTCGGTGCGAATATTTTCTAAATTCCCAGTCGTGTCGGTTCCGACCGCTCGGCGCGAATATTTTCAAAGTCCCCGGTCGTGTCGGTCCCGACCGCTCGGCGCGAATATTTTCAAAGTCCCCGGTCGTGTCGGTCCCGACCGCTCGGCGCGAACAATTTCCAAGTTCCCGGTCGTGCCGGTCCGTACTTCTCGGTGCGAACATTATATATGTAGAACGTAATATAACCTAACCTAACCCAACCTAACCTCTCGGTGGTATTATTTTACAGAAAGCCGGGCGTGTCTACTCCTACTTCTCGGTGCGAATATTATGTATATAACACAATATAACCTAACCTAATGCAACCTGGTCGCTCGGTGCGAATATTTTCTAAATTCCCAGTCGTGTCGGTTCCGACCGCTCGGCGCGAATATTTTCTAAGTCCCCGGTCGTGTCGGTCCCGACCGCTCGGCGCGAATATTTTCAAAGTCCCCGGTCGTGTCGGTCCCGACCGCTCGGCGCGAATATTTTCAAAGTCCCCGGTCGTGTCGGTCCCGACCGCTCGGCGCGAACAATTTCCAAGTTCCCGGTCGTGCCGGTCCGTACTTCTCGGTGCGAACATTATATATGTAGAACGTAATATAACCTAACCTAACCCAACCTAACCTCTCGGTGGTATTATTTTACAGAAAGCCGGGCGTGTCTACTCCTACTTCTCGGTGCGAATATTATGTATATAACACAATATAACCTAACCTAATGCAACCTGGTCGCTCGGTGCGAATATTTTCTAAATTCCCAGTCGTGTCGGTTCCGACCGCTCGGCGCGAATATTTTCTAAGTCCCCGGTCGTGTCGGTTCCGACCGCTCGGCGCGAATATTTTCTAAGTCCCCGGTCGTGTCGGTCCCGACCTCACAGCGGGAATATTTTCTAAGTCCCCGGTCGTGTCGGTCCCGACCGCTCGGCGCGAACAATTTCCAAGTTCCCGGTCGTGCCGGTCCGTACTTCTCGGTGCGAACATTATATATATAGAACGTAATATAACCTAACCTAACCCAACCTAACCTCTCGGTGGTATTATTTTACAGAAAGCCGGGCGTGTCTACTCCTACTTCTCGGTGCGAATATTATGTATATAACACAATATAACCTAACCTAATGCAACCTGGTCGCTCGGTGCGAATATTTTCTAAATTCCCAGTCGTGTCGGTTCCGACCGCTCGGCGCGAACAATTTCCAAGTTCCCGGTCGTGCCGGTCCGTACTTCTCGGTGCGAACATTATATATGTAGAACGTAATATAACCTAACCTAACCCAACCTAACCTCTCGGTGGTATTATTTTACAGAAAGCCGGGCGTGTCTACTCCTACTTCTCGGTGCGAATATTATGTATATAACATAATATAACCTAACCTAATGCAACCTGGTCGCTCGGTGCGAATATTTTCTAAATTCCCAGTCGTGTCGGTTCCGACCGCTCGGCGCGAACAATTTCCAAGTTCCCGGTCGTGCCGGTCCGTACTTCTCGGTGCGAACATTATATATGTAGAACGTAATATAACCTAACCTAACCCAACCTAACCTCTCGGTGGTATTATTTTACAGAAAGCCGGGCGTGTCTACTCCTACTTCTCGGTGCGAATATTATGTATATAACACAATATAACCTAACCTAATGCAACCTGGTCGCTCGGTGCGAATATTTTCTAAATTCCCAGTCGTGTCGGTTCCGACCGCTCGGCGCGAATATTTTCAAAGTCCCCGGTCGTGTCGGTCCCGACCGCTCGGCGCGAATATTTTCAAAGTCCCCGGTCGTGTCGGTCCCGACCGCTCGGCGCGAACAATTTCCAAGTTCCCGGTCGTGCCGGTCCGTACTTCTCGGTGCGAACATTATATATGTAGAACGTAATATAACCTAACCTAACCCAACCTAACCTCTCGGTGGTATTATTTTACAGAAAGCCGGGCGTGTCTACTCCTACTTCTCGGTGCGAATATTATGTATATAACACAATATAACCTAACCTAATGCAACCTGGTCGCTCGGTGCGAATATTTTCTAAATTCCCAGTCGTGTCGGTTCCGACCGCTCGGCGCGAATATTTTCTAAGTCCCCGGTCGTGTCGGTCCCGACCGCTCGGCGCGAATATTTTCAAAGTCCCCGGTCGTGTCGGTCCCGACCGCTCGGCGCGAATATTTTCAAAGTCCCCGGTCGTGTCGGTCCCGACCGCTCGGCGCGAACAATTTCCAAGTTCCCGGTCGTGCCGGTCCGTACTTCTCGGTGCGAACATTATATATGTAGAACGTAATATAACCTAACCTAACCCAACCTAACCTCTCGGTGGTATTATTTTACAGAAAGCCGGGCGTGTCTACTCCTACTTCTCGGTGCGAATATTATGTATATAACACAATATAACCTAACCTAATGCAACCTGGTCGCTCGGTGCGAATATTTTCTAAATTCCCAGTCGTGTCGGTTCCGACCGCTCGGCGCGAATATTTTCAAAGTCCCCGGTCGTGTCGGTCCCGACCGCTCGGCGCGAATATTTTCAAAGTCCCCGGTCGTGTCGGTCCCGACCGCTCGGCGCGAACAATTTCCAAGTTCCCGGTCGTGCCGGTCCGTACTTCTCGGTGCGAACATTATATATGTAGAACGTAATATAACCTAACCTAACCCAACCTAACCTCTCGGTGGTATTATTTTACAGAAAGCCGGGCGTGTCTACTCCTACTTCTCGGTGCGAATATTATGTATATAACACAATATAACCTAACCTAATGCAACCTGGTCGCTCGGTGCGAATATTTTCTAAATTCCCAGTCGTGTCGGTTCCGACCGCTCGGCGCGAATATTTTCAAAGTCCCCGGTCGTGTCGGTCCCGACCGCTCGGCGCGAACAATTTCCAAGTTCCCGGTCGTGCCGGTCCGTACTTCTCGGTGCGAACATTATATATGTAGAACGTAATATAACCTAACCTAACCCAACCTAACCTCTCGGTGGTATTATTTTACAGAAAGCCGGGCGTGTCTACTCCTACTTCTCGGTGCGAATATTATGTATATAACACAATATAACCTAACCTAATGCAACCTGGTCGCTCGGTGCGAATATTTTCTAAATTCCCAGTCGTGTCGGTTCCGACCGCTCGGCGCGAACAATTTCCAAGTTCCTGGTCGTGCCGGTCCGTAATTCTCGGTGCGAACATTATATATGTAGAACGTAATATAACCTAACCTAACCCAACCTAACCTCTCGGTGGTATTATTTTACAGAAAGCCGGGCGTGTCTACTCCTACTTCTCGGTGCGAATATTATGTATATAACACAATATAACCTAACCTAATGCAACCTGGTCGCTCGGTGCGAATATTTTCTAAATTCCCAGTCGTGTCGGTTCCGACCGCTCGGCGCGAATATTTTCTAAGTCCCCGGTCGTGTCGGTCCCGACCGCTCGGCGCGAATATTTTCAAAGTCCCCGGTCGTGTCGGTCCCGACCGCTCGGCGCGAACAATTTCCAAGTTCCCGGTCGTGCCGGTCCGTACTTCTCGGTGCGAACATTATATATGTAGAACGTAATATAACCTAACCTAACCCAACCTAACCTCTCGGTGGTATTATTTTACAGAAAGCCGGGCGTGTCTACTCCTACTTCTCGGTGCGAATATTATGTATATAACACAATATAACCTAACCTAATGCAACCTGGTCGCTCGGTGCGAATATTTTCTAAATTCCCAGTCGTGTCGGTTCCGACCGCTCGGCGCGAATATTTTCTAAGTCCCCGGTCGTGTCGGTTCCGACCGCTCGGCGCGAATATTTTCTAAGTCCCCGGTCGTGTCGGTCCCGACCTCACAGCGGGAATATTTTCTAAGTCCCCGGTCGTGTCGGTCCCGACCGCTCGGCGCGAACAATTTCCAAGTTCCCGGTCGTGCCGGTCCGTACTTCTCGGTGCGAACATTATATATATAGAACGTAATATAACCTAACCTAACCCAACCTAACCTCTCGGTGGTATTATTTTACAGAAAGCCGGGCGTGTCTACTCCTACTTCTCGGTGCGAATATTATGTATATAACACAATATAACCTAACCTAATGCAACCTGGTCGCTCGGTGCGAATATTTTCTAAATTCCCAGTCGTGTCGGTTCCGACCGCTCGGCGCGAACAATTTCCAAGTTCCCGGTCGTGCCGGTCCGTACTTCTCGGTGCGAACATTATATATGTAGAACGTAATATAACCTAACCTAACCCAACCTAACCTCTCGGTGGTATTATTTTACAGAAAGCCGGGCGTGTCTACTCCTACTTCTCGGTGCGAATATTATGTATATAACATAATATAACCTAACCTAATGCAACCTGGTCGCTCGGTGCGAATATTTTCTAAATTCCCAGTCGTGTCGGTTCCGACCGCTCGGCGCGAACAATTTCCAAGTTCCCGGTCGTGCCGGTCCGTACTTCTCGGTGCGAACATTATATATGTAGAACGTAATATAACCTAACCTAACCCAACCTAACCTCTCGGTGGTATTATTTTACAGAAAGCCGGGCGTGTCTACTCCTACTTCTCGGTGCGAATATTATGTATATAACACAATATAACCTAACCTAATGCAACCTGGTCGCTCGGTGCGAATATTTTCTAAATTCCCAGTCGTGTCGGTTCCGACCGCTCGGCGCGAATATTTTCAAAGTCCCCGGTCGTGTCGGTCCCGACCGCTCGGCGCGAATATTTTCAAAGTCCCCGGTCGTGTCGGTCCCGACCGCTCGGCGCGAACAATTTCCAAGTTCCCGGTCGTGCCGGTCCGTACTTCTCGGTGCGAACATTATATATGTAGAACGTAATATAACCTAACCTAACCCAACCTAACCTCTCGGTGGTATTATTTTACAGAAAGCCGGGCGTGTCTACTCCTACTTCTCGGTGCGAATATTATGTATATAACACAATATAACCTAACCTAATGCAACCTGGTCGCTCGGTGCGAATATTTTCTAAATTCCCAGTCGTGTCGGTTCCGACCGCTCGGCGCGAATATTTTCTAAGTCCCCGGTCGTGTCGGTCCCGACCGCTCGGCGCGAATATTTTCAAAGTCCCCGGTCGTGTCGGTCCCGACCGCTCGGCGCGAATATTTTCAAAGTCCCCGGTCGTGTCGGTCCCGACCGCTCGGCGCGAACAATTTCCAAGTTCCCGGTCGTGCCGGTCCGTACTTCTCGGTGCGAACATTATATATGTAGAACGTAATATAACCTAACCTAACCCAACCTAACCTCTCGGTGGTATTATTTTACAGAAAGCCGGGCGTGTCTACTCCTACTTCTCGGTGCGAATATTATGTATATAACACAATATAACCTAACCTAATGCAACCTGGTCGCTCGGTGCGAATATTTTCTAAATTCCCAGTCGTGTCGGTTCCGACCGCTCGGCGCGAATATTTTCTAAGTCCCCGGTCGTGTCGGTTCCGACCGCTCGGCGCGAATATTTTCTAAGTCCCCGGTCGTGTCGGTCCCGACCTCACAGCGGGAATATTTTCTAAGTCCCCGGTCGTGTCGGTCCCGACCGCTCGGCGCGAACAATTTCCAAGTTCCCGGTCGTGCCGGTCCGTACTTCTCGGTGCGAACATTATATATATAGAACGTAATATAACCTAACCTAACCCAACCTAACCTCTCGGTGGTATTATTTTACAGAAAGCCGGGCGTGTCTACTCCTACTTCTCGGTGCGAATATTATGTATATAACACAATATAACCTAACCTAATGCAACCTGGTCGCTCGGTGCGAATATTTTCTAAATTCCCAGTCGTGTCGGTTCCGACCGCTCGGCGCGAACAATTTCCAAGTTCCCGGTCGTGCCGGTCCGTACTTCTCGGTGCGAACATTATATATGTAGAACGTAATATAACCTAACCTAACCCAACCTAACCTCTCGGTGGTATTATTTTACAGAAAGCCGGGCGTGTCTACTCCTACTTCTCGGTGCGAATATTATGTATATAACATAATATAACCTAACCTAATGCAACCTGGTCGCTCGGTGCGAATATTTTCTAAATTCCCAGTCGTGTCGGTTCCGACCGCTCGGCGCGAACAATTTCCAAGTTCCCGGTCGTGCCGGTCCGTACTTCTCGGTGCGAACATTATATATGTAGAACGTAATATAACCTAACCTAACCCAACCTAACCTCTCGGTGGTATTATTTTACAGAAAGCCGGGCGTGTCTACTCCTACTTCTCGGTGCGAATATTATGTATATAACACAATATAACCTAACCTAATGCAACCTGGTCGCTCGGTGCGAATATTTTCTAAATTCCCAGTCGTGTCGGTTCCGACCGCTCGGCGCGAATATTTTCAAAGTCCCCGGTCGTGTCGGTCCCGACCGCTCGGCGCGAATATTTTCAAAGTCCCCGGTCGTGTCGGTCCCGACCGCTCGGCGCGAACAATTTCCAAGTTCCCGGTCGTGCCGGTCCGTACTTCTCGGTGCGAACATTATATATGTAGAACGTAATATAACCTAACCTAACCCAACCTAACCTCTCGGTGGTATTATTTTACAGAAAGCCGGGCGTGTCTACTCCTACTTCTCGGTGCGAATATTATGTATATAACACAATATAACCTAACCTAATGCAACCTGGTCGCTCGGTGCGAATATTTTCTAAATTCCCAGTCGTGTCGGTTCCGACCGCTCGGCGCGAATATTTTCTAAGTCCCCGGTCGTGTCGGTCCCGACCGCTCGGCGCGAATATTTTCAAAGTCCCCGGTCGTGTCGGTCCCGACCGCTCGGCGCGAATATTTTCAAAGTCCCCGGTCGTGTCGGTCCCGACCGCTCGGCGCGAACAATTTCCAAGTTCCCGGTCGTGCCGGTCCGTACTTCTCGGTGCGAACATTATATATGTAGAACGTAATATAACCTAACCTAACCCAACCTAACCTCTCGGTGGTATTATTTTACAGAAAGCCGGGCGTGTCTACTCCTACTTCTCGGTGCGAATATTATGTATATAACACAATATAACCTAACCTAATGCAACCTGGTCGCTCGGTGCGAATATTTTCTAAATTCCCAGTCGTGTCGGTTCCGACCGCTCGGCGCGAATATTTTCTAAGTCCCCGGTCGTGTCGGTTCCGACCGCTCGGCGCGAATATTTTCTAAGTCCCCGGTCGTGTCGGTCCCGACCTCACAGCGGGAATATTTTCTAAGTCCCCGGTCGTGTCGGTCCCGACCGCTCGGCGCGAACAATTTCCAAGTTCCCGGTCGTGCCGGTCCGTACTTCTCGGTGCGAACATTATATATATAGAACGTAATATAACCTAACCTAACCCAACCTAACCTCTCGGTGGTATTATTTTACAGAAAGCCGGGCGTGTCTACTCCTACTTCTCGGTGCGAATATTATGTATATAACACAATATAACCTAACCTAATGCAACCTGGTCGCTCGGTGCGAATATTTTCTAAATTCCCAGTCGTGTCGGTTCCGACCGCTCGGCGCGAATATTTTCTAAGTCCCCGGTCGTGTCGGTCCCGACCGCTCGGCGCGAATATTTTCAAAGTCCCCGGTCGTGTCGGTCCCGACCGCTCGGCGCGAACAATTTCCAAGTTCCCGGTCGTGCCGGTCCGTACTTCTCGGTGCGAACATTATATATGTAGAACGTAATATAACCTAACCTAACCCAACCTAACCTCTCGGTGGTATTATTTTACAGAAAGCCGGGCGTGTCTACTCCTACTTCTCGGTGCGAATATTATGTATATAACACAATATAACCTAACCTAATGCAACCTGGTCGCTCGGTGCGAATATTTTCTAAATTCCCAGTCGTGTCGGTTCCGACCGCTCGGCGCGAATATTTTCTAAGTCCCCGGTCGTGTCGGTCCCGACCGCTCGGCGCGAATATTTTCAAAGTCCCCGGTCGTGTCGGTCCCGACCGCTCGGCGCGAACAATTTCCAAGTTCCCGGTCGTGCCGGTCCGTACTTCTCGGTGCGAACATTATATATGTAGAACGTAATATAACCTAACCTAACCCAACCTAACCTCTCGGTGGTATTATTTTACAGAAAGCCGGGCGTGTCTACTCCTACTTCTCGGTGCGAATATTATGTATATAACACAATATAACCTAACCTAATGCAACCTGGTCGCTCGGTGCGAATATTTTCTAAATTCCCAGTCGTGTCGGTTCCGACCGCTCGGCGCGAATATTTTCTAAGTCCCCGGTCGTGTCGGTCCCGACCGCT
>CAXAJV010000942.1:0-2500 GCA_963969225.1 Xylocopa violacea
ACGCGCTATCTCAGAGTCGTGGAACGGGAAATAAAAAAAAAAAGGAACGCACGCGTGGAATTACATAACCAAGCTGCGCTTTCCGGGGACTGGATGACCGGCTTTTTGATCGCGCGGTCCCGTCTCGACAACGAAGACATGGGGTGACCAACAACTTGTGGCACCGAGCAGCACCTCGTCGAAGTATAACTTCGAGCCTCGCCAATGGGGTGGGCACAATCTCTTCCCGTATCTACTTCTCTAAACGACTCTCCTCGTTGCGCGTGGCGTTACCGATTCGAGTTCTGTGCTTCGGAATCTGCGGACGCGCGTCACAGGCCAGAAACGTTACAATCGACCATATATATATATATACCAAATGTTCCGATCGACACCGGGCTGACAGACAGAGGCAGCACACCGAGGACGCACGGTAAATTCGAGTCTCGACGAACGTGGCTGGGGTCAGATTCGAACATCCCAAGATCATCAGCGTTCGAAGAGGAAATGCGTCCCCGTGCGCGCGTTTGTCTGTGGTCCCCGACAATCGACGGCATGTGGAAATAAAATTCGAGATCGACTTCGGCAACGACGGCCTATATACATTGTATGTATTCGAGTGACGGTCCGCTCAATTTCTTCCTTACACAAAACATGGTATACGCGCACAACGCGCGGAGAGAGCAGAGAGAGAACGGGTTATTCTGATGATTGAACGCAACAACACCCTGGGGCTGTGCGAACTTCGAACGATCGGATGCGCATCATCGTCCCTCACGTTACGACGATGTCGCTCGCTCTCTCTTTCTTGTATATTCTCTTCTCTCTCTCTCGACCGAGTTCCCAACAATTCGATTCTCTCAGTCTTGCGGCAAAAGAAAAATTCATTTTAAACGACGTCGAGCGCGCGGCATATCAATCGTGCGTTAAAGAGACGCGCGAAGAGTGGTCATGGTGTGTGGCGGGTGTGCGAATTTGGAATACGGAACAAAATCGGCAGTCGAAACACGAAGCGGTTCCCCGTGGGCGGTCGTCCGGTTAAACGAACGACTCACGACGCCACGAAGAACTCGCGCGAGTCCGTGATCGACACCGTCGATTTCCGTGAACCCGTTTAACGCACGCCGCACGCGCGCACACGTTACACCAGTCGCATATAGTCTCGGGGCACGGCCACAGACGACTCGGACGAACGTCCAACGATCGCTCGTACGTCGCGTATCGCTCCTCTTTTTCCCTTTCGGTGCGCCCGAACTCAGAAACGTTCGTAAATGGAATTCGAATGAACGACGGCGGGCAGATTCGAGCACCGGAGAGAAAAGATTCGACGAAACGCAACGCAAGCAGTATTCTGGTTACGTGAACGACCCTCAGCTAGGCGTGGTCCAGGAATTGTATCCGTGGACCGCAATGTGCGTTCGAAATGTCGATGTTCATGTGTCCTGCAGTTCACACGTTGACGCGCAATTAGCTGCGTTCTTCATCGACCCACGAGCCAAGTGATCCACCGTTCAGGGTAATCGTATATGTATATTTTTTATTAATTGTTAAGTCTCTTCGTACTAAGTTTCGAACAAGTCGAGACCCAAACGTCTCCGGCGAAGGAGACGCGGGCGTCGCCCGAATTCTCGGCGACACGATACCGTCCTACGGATGAAACGGACACGCCTGTTTCAGGGTGTTTAGGATACATCCTTTCGGATTCACGCCAGTGTGCCACGCGTCCAGGTAGATAAAATTTTTCGAAAATTCGTTAGGACTCTTCTTCGCGCGTATCGCGCAGACCCTCGAGGCGGTCCCCCCTTCCTCCCGACAACACGAAGCGAGCTTGTAAAATTCGATCTCGCAACGGCGGGTTTATTAAGGGACTCTCGACAACGAGGAAGAATACGCAAACGCGAATATATCGTCGTCCCCTCTGAACGAATGGCACGTGGAAGTGAATACAAAAAAAAAAAAAAAGAAAGATATCCAACACCCAGCGGCGTATTGCTTTCGAGAAGTTGACGACGTTCGTACAGGTAAGTCGTAAAATATCGATGGGACTCGCCGTGAAACCTCGAAGCGGTCTATATAATTTTACCCACCCGACAACACGAAGCGAGCATAAAAAATTATTCGATCTCGCAACGGCGGGTGTGTTTCCAGACTCGCGACAACGAGGCTTCGCTCGGCGAAGCGGTCCCCTCTGAACGAACGACACGATCAAAACCCGAACACAGGTGCGTGGTACAAGTTCCTCAAATTCCACGATCCACTGCACGATCTGTGCTTCAGAGCTCAGGTGATAAAAAAAAAAAAAAAAATTCGTTGGGACTCGGCCGCCAAAGCCTCGAGCGGTCTACCGTTTTTCCCCGGCAACACGAAGCGAGTATAAATTATTCGATCTCGCAACGGCCGGTTTCTCAGACTCGCGACAACGAGGCTATGGCAAAAAGCAAGTCCCCTCTGAGCTTGCAGCACAATTGTGAAACGGGAAAACGAACAAGTACCAGCGGCGTATTGCTTTCACGCAGAGACG
>CAXAJV010000942.1:7500-10000 GCA_963969225.1 Xylocopa violacea
CCTCTTTTTCACCATCATCATCAACTCTTATAAGAGTAGTTTGCTCAACGTGTTTTTAGTCGTCGTCGGTTCTCTTAGAGACACCGATCGACGATACGAAATAATAATATATATATATGTATATCGTTCGAATATCGCAATATTCGTCATAGTTTTGTTCAGTGGATGCGGCTGACGGGTCTTTCGGACCTCGCTCGAGCACATTATTTATTTTTTGTATTTCGTAAAATGCATCCTCGGTTAGCACATATGTTCAATAATACCGAGGTATTGCATTTTTTCCTCCTCTCCTTTTCCTTTCTTTTCTTTTCTTTCGAGAATGAGACACTCCCAAAAATCGTACGTTCCCAAAATCGACTTCACAAGTCGCCTTCCAACTGAACCGTGTCGAGTAAGCGCGTATACACTTCGCGCTGAAAATATACATCGTCTTTACCACGGACATATCCCCTTGCGAGGACTTGTCGGGTATCGACGAGCAAGCGCGTATACAATTTTCACGCTGGTTATATATTTTTGGGCACATTTTTGTCATTTATTGAATACATATTGTCACCTTTAATCGTCTATAGCACGGACATCTCTTGCGAGAACATGCTGGGCATCGACGATGCAAGCGCGTATACGATTTGTCACCGCTTGTTATATCGGTGTACGGCACCTTTTATCGTCTATAGCACGGACATCTCTTTCACGCTGGGCATTAAGATAGCGCGTACAGAGAACATGCTGGGCATCGACGATGCAAGCGCGTATGCAATTTTCACGCTGGGCAAATATCGCCGAAAGCACGGACATCTCTTTCACGCTGGGCATTAAGATAGCGCGTACAGAGAACATGCTGGTCATCAAGGCGAGGAAGCGCGTACAATTGCGTCACGCTGATTTATCGTACACCTTTTTTCTCCATCGTCTATAGCACGAACATCTCTTGCGAGAACATGCTGGGCAACGACGATGGCAAGCGGTTATAATCGTGTCACGCTGTATTGTTTAATATGTATATAAAGAATACCTTTTATCGTCTAATGCGCGAACGCGTAGTACCTCTTGGCACTCCATTTGACTATAACAGAGATACTACACACGCTCTCACACGCTGGGCATTATGATAGCGCGTACAGAGAAGCGTGCTGTTCGGCATAGACGAGCAAGCGCGTACAATTGTGTCACGCTGAAGTATATTTTTGTATCTCGCCCTCCTCAGGCGAGCTGGCGCGTACCAAGTGCGCGCTGGGCATTCGACACGGGACACCTTTTGGAAGTTCGTCGAGAGACTCCTCTGTTTCGTAACAGATCGTGTCGAAATGACATATACCATTTATTCTTTTGCCTTCTTCAGTGGATGCTTATTTTTTATTTTTTGTTTCGTTCCTCAACTCAGTGGATGCTCATTTTATTTTTTTTTGTTGAGGAACTTGTTTGGTATATCATCGGTGTATATCTATCTCCATATACACCTTTCATGCGTATAGCATATTATGGACATTTCGTACACACATCTGGTACGTCCAAAAATTCAATATGTATCTCTAGAGTCCGTTCCGAGAGCTCGGAGCGTAAAGATTTAGAATCGATGCAAGGAAGGTACAATTTAACCGAGTAAAACTCGGATAAATGGTCACCAACGTCACCGTTGGACGCTCGCCACATATGGGCCATTCGGTCAAAGACACCGACCCGTGGCAATGCAGTGTGGAGAAAATTCGACAACCGACACGGGACAGAGCAGTCGAGAACGTATTCTCGAGGAGCGGTGGACTGCTTCTCAACCGAAGTCATAGAATAGCCACGCGCCCGACGCTACTCCGCCCGGCCGGCTCGAACCGACCTGTCTCCTTATAGATACGGAACGGCCGGCCGGGCGGTCGGCGCCGGCCGGGCTAACGCACGGGCGCTTACGGTGGTAAACTCCAGCGGCGACCGACCGTCCGGAAAGGCTGCTGTAACTTAGTCGCGCGGAGGCGCAAGTATAAAGTGCTATTAACGTTGAACTTTTATGAACGGAAATTGTTTAAACATAATGAATATATACGGAAAAACATATTTCTAGAATATAACGAATTTTAATCGATTTTAACATTGAAAAAACGCAGTTATAAAATACGAAGTCAACGAAAAACACGAAAAATCGAAAATCTGACACGTACAAATGAATTCTACAATCAAATTAATCGTTATTACGAAAAAAAAAACCAATCGTTTATATAAAAAAATTACCGATAAATTGACAAAAACCGCCAGTCGTGTCGGTTTCGGGAGACTAAAAATTATAAATTCGACTAAACAATGCGCTAATAAATTCAATCAATAGCTTTCAATAAGGTTTCTGCAAAAAAATTGTTAGGTCAACGGTTTAATTTACGAGAAAATAGCGAAAAAACCGCCGATCGTGTCGCTTCCGACCTCTCGTTGCGAATATTTTCTAAGTTCCCCGTCGTGTCGCTTCCGACCGCTCGGCGCGAATATTTTCTAAGTTCCCCGTCGTGTCGCTTCCGAC
>CAXAJV010000942.1:17500-22500 GCA_963969225.1 Xylocopa violacea
TCGGATTCGTAATGCATACGAGACCCTCGCTGGACAACCAAGTTGCCGGCGATTTTTAACATCCGTCCTCTCTTATCGTAGCTATGAACGATTATAAATAATTCCAGCGGTTCCACCTTCCGCGCGTAACACGCAGAGATCGAAACGGAGCGGCTCCTTTTCCCCGATTTATCACCCTGATCCGTCGGAACGACGGATAGGCCGAGTTGGAGCGCGCCCACGCGAATCTCTCTGCTGCGTGGAACGGGAAATAAAAAAAAAAAGGAACGCACGCGTGGAATTACATAACCAAGCTGCGCTTTCCGGGGACTGGATGACCGGCTTTTTGATCGCGCGGTCCCGTCTCGACAACGAAGACATGGGGTGACCAACAACTTGTGGCACCGAGCAGCACCTCGTCGAAGTATAACTTCGAGCCTCGCCAATGGGGTGGGCACAATCTCTTCCCGTATCTACTTCTCTAAACGACTCTCCTCGTTGCGCGTGGCGTTACCGATTCGAGTTCTGTGCTTCGGAATCTGCGGACGCGCGTCACAGGCCAGAAACGTTACAATCGACCATATATATATATATACCAAATGTTCCGATCGACACCGGGCTGACAGACAGAGGCAGCACACCGAGGACGCACGGTAAATTCGAGTCTCGACGAACGTGGCTGGGGTCAGATTCGAACATCCCAAGATCATCAGCGTTCGAAGAGGAAATGCGTCCCCGTGCGCGCGTTTGTCTGTGGTCCCCGACAATCGACGGCATATGGAAATAAAATTCGAGATCGACTTCGGCAACGACGGCCTATATACATTGTATGTATTCGAGTGACGGTCCGCTCAATTTCTTCCTTACACAAAACATGGTATACGCGCACAACGCGCGGAGAGAGCAGAGAGAGAACGGGTTATTCTGATGATTGAACGCAACAACACCCTGGGGCTGTGCGAACTTCGAACGATCGGATGCGCATCATCGTCCCTCACGTTACGACGATGTCGCTCGCTCTCTCTTTCTTGTATATTCTCTTCTCTCTCTCGACCGAGTTCCCAACAATTCGATTCTCTCAGTCTTGCGGCAAAAGAAAAATTCATTTTAAACGACGTCGAGCGCGCGGCATATCAATCGTGCGTTAAAGAGACGCGCGAAGAGTGGTCATGGTGTGTGGCGGGTGTGCGAATTTGGAATACGGAACAAAATCGGCAGTCGAAACACGAAGCGGTTCCCCGTGGGCGGTCGTCCGGTTAAACGAACGACTCACGACGCCACGAAGAACTCGCGCGAGTCCGTGATCGACACCGTCGATTTCCGTGAACCCGTTTAACGCACGCCGCACGCGCGCACACGTTACACCAGTCGCATATAGTCTCGGGGCACGGCCACAGACGACTCGGACGAACGTCCAACGATCGCTCGTACGTCGCGTATCGCTCCTCTTTTTCCCTTTCGGTGCGCCCGAACTCAGAAACGTTCGTAAATGGAATTCGAATGAACGACGGCGGGCAGATTCGAGCACCGGAGAGAAAAGATTCGACGAAACGCAACGCAAGCAGTATTCTGGTTACGTGAACGACCCTCAGCTAGGCGTGGTCCAGGAATTGTATCCGTGGACCGCAATGTGCGTTCGAAATGTCGATGTTCATGTGTCCTGCAGTTCACACGTTGACGCGCAATTAGCTGCGTTCTTCATCGACCCACGAGCCAAGTGATCCACCGTTCAGGGTAATCGTATATGTATATTTTTTATTAATTGTTAAGTCTCTTCGTACTAAGTTTCGAACAAGTCGAGACCCAAACGTCTCCGGCGAAGGAGACGCGGGCGTCGCCCGAATTCTCGGCGACACGATACCGTCCTACGGATGAAACGGACACGCCTGTTTCAGGGTGTTTAGGATACATCCTTTCGGATTCACGCCAGTGTGCCACGCGTCCAGGTAGATAAAATTTTTCGAAAATTCGTTAGGACTCTTCTTCGCGCGTATCGCGCAGACCCTCGAGGCGGTCCCCCCTTCCTCCCGACAACACGAAGCGAGCTTGTAAAATTCGATCTCGCAACGGCGGGTTTATTAAGGGACTCTCGACAACGAGGAAGAATACGCAAACGCGAATATATCGTCGTCCCCTCTGAACGAATGGCACGTGGAAGTGAATACAAAAAAAAAAAAAAAAGAAAGATATCCAACACCCAGCGGCGTATTGCTTTCGAGAAGTTGACGACGTTCGTACAGGTAAGTCGTAAAATATCGATGGGACTCGCCGTGAAACCTCGAAGCGGTCTATAATTTTACCCACCCGACAACACGAAGCGAGCATAAAAAATTATTCGATCTCGCAACGGCGGGTGTGTTTCCAGACTCGCGACAACGAGGCTTCGCTCGGCGAAGCGGTCCCCTCTGAACGAACGACACGATCAAAACCCGAACACAGGTGCGTGGTACAAGTTCCTCAAATTCCACGATCCACTGCACGATCTGTGCTTCAGAGCTCAGGTGATAAAAAAAAAAAAAAAATTCGTTGGGACTCGGCCGCCAAAGCCTCGAGCGGTCTACCGTTTTTCCCCGGCAACACGAAGCGAGTATAAATTATTCGATCTCGCAACGGCCGGTTTCTCAGACTCGCGACAACGAGGCTATGGCAAAAAGCAAGTCCCCTCTGAGCTTGCAGCACAATTGTGAAACGGGAAAACGAACAAGTACCAGCGGCGTATTGCTTTCACGCAGAGACGCAAAATAATGGTACACACTCGACCTGTCGAATATGCAAAGTCGACGACATAACTTACCGTTCGGGTAAGAAAAATTCGTTAGGACTCGTCGGTTAACAACACCAACACCTCGAGCGCGGTCTGTATAATTTTATTTACCCGACAACACGAAGCGAGCATAATAAATGAGATTCGATCTCGCAACGGCGGGTTCATTATACAGACCCTAATCGCCAACGAGGCTTGGCCCGACGAATCGTCCCCTCCGAACGGAACGGTACGATCGACATTAACACAACCAGGGTACGCGGCGCGACACCACGCTCTTAACGAATTCGAAGTCGACGACGATCGTCGTTCGGGTAAAGATTCGTTGGGACTCGCCGTCGTACACAGCCTCGAGGCGGTCTGTTTCACCCGACAACGCGAAGCGAGCATAATATTGTTCGATCTCGCAACGGCACGGGTTTTCACAGACTCTCGACAACGAGGCTTGGCGGCGACGAATCGTCCCCTCCGAACGGAACGGTACGATCGACTAAAACAGGATACGCGCGACACACGCTCTTAAAGGAATTCGAAGTCGACGACGGCGCGTCCGTTCGGGTGAAGATTCGTTGGGACTCGCCGCACGCGCAGCCTCTGAGCGGTCCAATTTAACCTGCGACACGAAGCGAGCATAAAATGGTTCGATCTCGCAACGGCAACGGGTTTTCATAGACTCTATGAGAGCGAGGCTTGGCGGCGACGAATCGTCCCCTCCGAACGGAACGGTACGATCGACTAAAACAGGATACGCGCGACACACGCTCTTAAAAGAAATCGAAGTCGACGACGGCGCGTCCGTTCGGGTGAATGATTCGTTGGGACTCGCCGCACGCGCAGCCTCTGAGCGGTCCAATTTAACCTGCGACACGAAGCGAGCATAAAATTGTTCGATCTCGCAACGGCAACGGGTTTTCAGACACTCAACAACGAGGCTTGGCGGCGACGAATCGTCCCCTCCGAACGAAACGGTACGGTACGATCGACTGGTATAAAAGAGCGGGCGACACACGATCCTGCGAATTCGAGATCGACGACGGTACACGTTCATCGTTCGGGTGAAGATTCGTTGGGACTCGCCGCGCGCGCAGCCTCGAAGCGGTCCAATTTAACCTGCGACACGAAGCGAGCATAAAATTGTTCGATCTCGCAACGGCACGGGTTTTCACAGACTCTCGACAACGAGGCTTGGCGGCGACGAATCGTCCCCTCCGAACGAAACGGTACGGTACGATCGACTGGTATAAAAGAGCGGGCGACACACGATCCTGCGAATTCGAGGTCGACGACGGTACAACACGTTCATCGTTCGGGTGAAGATTCGTTGGGACTCGCCGCGCGCGCAGCCTCGAAGCGGTCCAATTTAACCTGCGACACGAAGCGAGCATAAAATTGTTCGATCTCGCAACGGCACGGGTTTTCACAGACTCTCGACAACGAGGCTTGGCGGCGACGAATCGTCCCCTCCGAACGAAACGGTACGGTACGATCGACTGGTATAAAAGAGCGGGCGACGCGATCCTACGAATTCGAGGTCGACGACGGTACACACGTTCGTCGTTCGGGTAAAGATTCGTTGGGACTCGCCGTCGTACACAGCCTCGAGGCGGTCCGTTTCACCCGACAACACGAAGCGAGCATAAAGTTGTTCGAGCTCGCAACGGCACGGGTTTTCACAGACTCTCGACAACGAGGCTTGGCGGCGACGAATCGTCCCCTCCGAACGAAACGGTACGGTACGATCGACCTGATCGTAGAGAGCGGTCGCGGTGGCACGACCCTGCGAGAATTCGAGGTCGACGACGATCGTTGTTCGTCGTTCGGGTAAAGATTCGTTGGGACTCGTCGCCGTACACCCTCGAGGCGGTCTGTTTAGCCCGGCAACGCGAAGCGAGCATAAAATTGTTCGATCTCGCAACGGCAGGGGTTTACCCAGACTCTCGACAACGGGGCTTGGCGGCGACGAATCGTCCCCTCCGAACGGAACGGTACGACGATCGACTGTTTTTACAGGAGGCGCGCGCGCGCGCGCGCTCGTCTCGATCCTTCAAATTCGTGGTCGACGACGTTCTCTCGTTCAGGGAAATGATTCGATGGGACTTCGTCGTCGTACAGGCCTCGAAGCGGTCTGCATTTACCCGACAACACGAAGCGAGCATAAAATTGTTCGATCTCGCAACGGCGGGTTTTTTTCTCAGACTCTCGACAACGAGGCTCGACGCGACGAATCCGTCCCCTCTGAACGGAAAAAAAAAAAAAA
>CAXAJV010000943.1:0-107000 GCA_963969225.1 Xylocopa violacea
TGTAAAGTATTACATCCGAGATGTTAGGTTGCTTTACATTAGGATATATATCGTTATAGACGTATATAATGTTCCTACCGAGACTTGAGGACCGACATGCCAGGAATCTTGTAAAATATTACATCCCAGATGTTAGGTTGCGTTAGGTTAGGATATACATCATTATAGACGTATATAATGTCCCCATCGAAAAGCAGGAGATGACACGCCAGGAATGTTGTAAAATATCACATTCGACATATTATGTCGCCTTAGGCTAGGATATATAACGTTATAGACGTATATAATGTTCCCACCGAGAAGTACGGGCGGACACGCCTGGAATGTTGTCAACTATTACATCCGAGATGTTAGGTTGCCTTAGGTTAGGATATATATCGTTATAGACGTATACAATGTTTCCACCGAGACATGTGGGCCAACATGCCAGGAATCTTGTAAAATATTACATCCCATATGTTAGGTTGCGTTAGGTAAGGATATACAACGTTATAGACGTATATTATGTCCCCATCGGGAAGCAGGCGACGACACGCCAGGAATGTTGTAAAATATTACATTCCAGATGTTAGGTTGCGTTACGTTAGGATATACAACGTTATAGACGTATATAATATTCCCACCGAGAAGTAGGGACCGACATGCCAGAAATGTTTTAAAATATTACATCCGAGATGTTAGGTTCCCTTAGGTTTGGATGTATATCGTTATAGACGTATATAATGTCCCCATCGAGAAGTAGGCGACGACACGCCAGGAATGTTGTAAAATATTACATCCGAGATGTTAGGTTGCCCTAGGCTAGGATATATATCGTTATAGACGTATATAATGTTCCCACCGAGACGTAGGCGCTGACATGCAAGGAATGTTGTAAACTATTACATCCCAAATGTTAGGTTGCGTTAGGTTAGGATATACAACGTTATAGACGTAAATAATCTCCCCATCGAGAAGCAGGCGACGACACGACAGGAATGTTGTAAAATATTACATTCGACATGTTAGGTTGCCTTAGGCTAGGATATATAACGTTATAGCCGTATATAATGTTTCCACCGAAAAATAGGGCCCGACGCGTCAGGAATGTTGTAAAAGTTTACACTCGAGATGTTAGGTTCCCTTAGGTTAGGATATACAACGTTATAGACGTATAGTATGTTCCCACCGAGATGTAGGGACCGACATGCCAGGAATGTTGTAAAATGTTACATCCGAGATGTTAGGTTGCCTTAGGTTAGGATATACAGCGTTATAGATGTATATAATGACCCCATCCAAACTAGGCGACGACACGCCAGGAATGTTGTAAAATATTACATCCCAGATGTTAGATTGCTTTAGGTTAGGATATACAACGTTATAGACGTATATAATGTCCCCATCGAGAAGCAGGCTACGACACGCCAGAAATGTTGTAAAATATTACATACGACATGTTAGGGTCCCTTAGGTTAGGATATATAACGTTATAGACGTATACAATGTTCCCACCGAGAAGTACGGGCCTACACGCCTGGAATGTTGTCAACTATTACATCCGAGATGTTAGGTTGCCTTGGGTTAGGATATATATCGTTATAGACGTATACAATGTTTCCACCGAGAAGTAGGGACCGGCATGCCAGGAATGTTGTAAAATATTACATCCGAGATGTTAGGTTGCCTTAGGTTAGGATATACAATATTATAGAAGTATAGAATGTTCCCACCGAGATGTAGGGACCGACATGCCAGGAATGTTGTAAAGTATTACATCCGAGATGTTAGGTTGCTTTACTTTAGGATATATATCGTTATAGACGTATATAATGTTCCTACCGAGACTTGAGGACCGACATGCCAGGAATCTTGTAAAATATTACATCCCAGATGTTAGGTTGCGTTAGGTAAGGATATACAACGTTATAGACGTATATTATGTCCCCATCGGGAAGCAGGCGACGACACGCCAGGAATGTTGTAAAATATTACATTCCAGATGTTAGGTTGCGTTACGTTAGGATATACAATGTTATAGACGTATATTATGTCCCCATCGAGAAGCAGGCGACGACACGCCAGGAATATTACATCCGAGATGTTAGGCTGCCTTAGGTTAGGATATACACGATTATAGACGTATATAATGTTCCCACCGAGTCGTAGGGACCGACATGCCAGGAATGTTGTAAAGTATTACATCCGAGATGTTAGGTTGCTTTACTTTAGGATATATATCGTTATAGACGTATATAATGTTCCTACCGAGACTTGAGGACCGACATGCCAGGAATCTTGTAAAATATTACATCCCAGATGTTAGGTTGCGTTAGGTAAGGATATACAACGTTATAGACGTATATTATGTCCCCATCGGGAAGCAGGCGACGACACGCCAGGAATGTTGTAAAATATTACATTCCAGATGTTAGGTTGCGTTACGTTAGGATATACAATGTTATAGACGTATATTATGTCCCCATCGAGAAGCAGGCGACGACACGCCAGGAATATTACATCCCAGATGTTAGGTTGCGTTAGGTTAGGATACACAACGTTATAGACGTATATAATGTTCCCATCGAGAAGCAGGCGACGACACGCCAGGAATGATATAAAATATTACATTCGATATGTTAGGTCGCCTTAGGCTAGGATATATAACGTTATAGACGTATACAATGTTCCCACCGAGAAGTACGGGCCTACACGCCAGGAATGTTGTCAACTATTAAATCCGAGGTGTTAGGTTGCCTTAGGCTAGGATATATAACGTTATAGACGTATATAATATTCCCACCGAAGAATAGGGGTCGACGCGTCAGGAATGTTGTAAAATATTACACCCGAGATGTTAGGTTCCCTTAGGTTAGGATATACAACGCTATAGACGTATATAATCTCCCCATCCAGAAGTAGGCGACGACACGCCAGAATGTTGTAAAATATTACATCCGAGATGTTAGGTTGCCTTAGGCTAGGATATATCACATTATAGACGTATATAATGTTCCCACCGAGAAGTACGGGTGGACACGCCAGGAATGTTGTCAACTATTACATCCGAGATGTTAGGTTGCCTTAGGTTAGGATATATAACGTTATAGACGTATATAATATTCCCACCGAAAAATAGGGACCGACGCGTCAGGAATGTTGTAAAATATTACACCCGAGATGTTAGGTTCTCTTAGGTTAGGATATACAACGTTATGGATGTATATAATGACCCCATCCAGAAGTAGGAGACGACACGCCAGGAATGTTGTAAAATACTGCATCCGAGATGTTAGGCTGCCTTAGGTTAGGATATACAAGATTATAGATGTATATAATGTCCCCATCGAGAAGTAGGCGACAACACGCCAGGAATGTTGTAAAATGTTACATTCGCCATGTTAGGTTGCCTTAGACTAGGATATATAACGTTATAGACGTATATAATTTTCCCACCGAAAAGTACGGGCGGACACGCCTGGAATGTTGTCAACTATTACATCCGAGATGTTATGTTGCCTTAGGTTAGGATATATAACGTTATAGACGTATACAATGTTCCCACCGAGAAGTACGGGCCTACACGCCAGGAATGTTGTCAACTATTACATCCGAGGTGTTAGGTTGCCTTAGGTTAGGATATATATCGTTATAGACGTATATAATGTTCCCACCGAGACGTAGGCACCGACATGCAACGAATGTTGTAAAATATTACATCCCAAATGTTAGGTTGCGTTAGGTTAGGATATACAACGTTATAGACGTATATAATCTCCCTATCGAGAAGCAGGCGACGACACGCCAGAATGTTGTAAGATATTACATCCGAGATGTTAGGTTGCCTTAGGTTAGGATATATAACGTTATAGACGTATATAATGTCCCCATCCAGAAGTAGGCGACGACACGCCAGGAATATTACATCCCAGATGTTAGGTTGCGTTTGGTTAGGATACACAACGTTATAGACGTATATAATGTTCCCATCGAGAAGCAGGCGACGACACGCCAGGAATGTTGTAAAATACTACATCCGAGATGTTAGGCTGCCTTAGGTTAGGATATACAAGATTATAGATGTATATAATGTCCCCATCGAGAAGTAGGCGACAACAGGCCAGGAATGTTGTAAAATATTACATTCGCCATGTTAGGTTGCCTTAGACTAGGATATATAACGTTATAGACGTATATAATTTTCCCACCGAAAAGTACGGGCGGACACGCCTGGAATGTTGTCAACTATTACATCCGAGATGTTAGGTTGCCTTAGGTTAGGATATATAACGTTATAGACGTATACAATGTTCCCACCGAGAAGTGCGGGCCTACACGCCAGGATTGTTGTCAACTATTACATCCGAGGTGTTAGGTTGCCTTAGGTTAGGATATATATCGTTATAGACGTATATAATGTTCCCACCGAGACGTAGGCACCGACATGCAACGAATGTTGTAGAATATTACATCCCAAATGTTAGGTTGCGTTAGGTTAGGATATACAACGTTATAGACGTATATAATCTCCCCATCGAGAAGCAGGCGACGACACGCCAGAATGTTGTAAAATATTACATCCGAGATGTTAGGTTGCCTTAGGTTAGGATATATAACGTTATAGACGTATATAATGTCCCCATCCAGAAGTAGGCGACGACACGCCAGGAATGATGTAAAATATTACATTCGATATGTTAGGTCGCCTTAGGCTAGGATATATAACGTTATAGATGTATACAACGTTCCCACCGAGAAGTACGGGCCTACACGCCAGGAATGTTGTCAACTATTACATCCGAGGTGTTAGGTTGCCTTAGGCTAGGATATATAACGTTATAGACGTATATAATATTCCCACCGAAAAATAGGGACCGACGCGTCAGGAATGTTGTAAAATATTACACCCGAGATGTTAGGTTCTCTTAGGTTAGGATATACAACGTTATGGATGTATATAATGACCCCATCCAGAAGTAGGAGACGACACGCCAGGAATGTTGTAAAATACTGCATCCGAGATGTTAGGCTGCCTTAGGTTAGGATATACAAGATTATAGATGTATATAATGTCCCCATCGAGAAGTAGGCGACAACACGCCAGGAATGTTGTAAAATGTTACATTCGCCATGTTAGGTTGCCTTAGACTAGGATATATAACGTTATAGACGTATATAATTTTCCCACCGAAAAGTACGGGCGGACACGCCTGGAATGTTGTCAACTATTACATCCGAGATGTTATGTTGCCTTAGGTTAGGATATATAACGTTATATACGTATACAATATTCCCACCGAGAAGTACGGGCCTACACGCCAGGAATGTTGTCAACTATTACATCCGAGGTGTTAGGTTGCCTTAGGTTAGGATATATATCGTTATAGACGTATATAATGTTCCCACCGAGACGTAGGCACCGACATGCAACGAATGTTGTAAAATATTACATCCCAAATGTTAGGTTGCGTTAGGTTAGGATATACAACGTTATAGACGTATATAATCTCCCTATCGAGAAGCAGGCGACGACACGCCAGAATGTTGTAAGATATTACATCCGAGATGTTAGGTTGCCTTAGGTTAGGATATATAACGTTATAGACGCATATAATGTCCCCATCCAGAAGTAGGCGACGACACGCCAGGAATATTACATCCCAGATGTTAGGTTGCGTTTGGTTAGGATACACAACGTTATAGACGTATATAATGTTCCCATCGAGAAGCAGGCGACGACACGCCAGGAATGTTGTAAAATACTACATCCGAGATGTTAGGCTGCCTTAGGTTAGGATATACAAGATTATAGATGTATATAATGTCCCCATCGAGAAGTAGGCGACAACACGCCAGGAATGTTGTAAAATATTACATTCGCCATGTTAGGTTGCCTTAGACTAGGATATATAACGTTATAGACGTATATAATTTTCCCACCGAAAAGTACGGGCGGACACGCCTGGAATGTTGTCAACTATTACATCCGAGATGTTAGGTTGCCTTAGGTTAGGATATATAACGTTATAGACGTATACAATGTTCCCAACGAGAAGTGCGGGCCTACACGCCAGGATTGTTGTCAACTATTACATCCGAGGTGTTAGGTTGCCTTAGGTTAGGATATATATCGTTATAGACGTATATAATGTTCCCACCGAGACGTAGGCACCGACATGCAACGAATGTTGTAGAATATTACATCCCAAATGTTAGGTTGCGTTAGGTTAGGATATACAACGTTATAGACGTATATAATCTCCCCATCGAGAAGCAGGCGACGACATGCCAGAATGTTGTAAAATATTACATCCGAGATGTTAGGTTGCCTTAGGTTAGGATATATAACGTTATAGACGTATATAATGTCCCCATCCAGAAGTAGGAGACGACACGCCAGGAATGATGTAAAATATTACATTCGATATGTTAGGTCGCCTTAGGCTAGGATATATAACGTTATAGATGTATACAACGTTCCCACCGAGAAGTACGGGCCTACACGCCAGGAATGTTGTCAACTATTACATCCGAGGTGTTAGGTTGCCTTAGGCTAGGATATATAACGTTATAGACGTATATAATGTTCCCACCGAAAAATAGGGACCGACGCGTCAGGAATGTTGTAAAATATTACACCCGAGATGTTAGGTTCTCTTAGGTTAGGATATACAACGTTATGGATGTATATAATGACCCCATCCAGAAGTAGGAGACGACACGCCAGGAATGTTGTAAAATACTGCATCCGAGATGTTAGGCTGCCTTAGGTTAGGATATACAAGATTATAGATGTATATAATGTCCCCATCGAGAAGTAGGCGACAACACGCCAGGAATGTTGTAAAATGTTACATTCGCCATGTTAGGTTGCCTTAGACTAGGATATATAACGTTATAGACGTATATAATTTTCCCACCGAAAAGTACGGGCGGACACGCCTGGAATGTTGTCAACTATTACATCCGAGATGTTATGTTGCCTTAGGTTAGGATATATAACGTTATATACGTATACAATGTTCCCACCGAGAAGTACGGGCCTACACGCCAGGAATGTTGTCAACTATTACATCCGAGGTGTTAGGTTGCCTTAGGTTAGGATATATATCGTTATAGACGTATATAATGTTCCCACCGAGACGTAGGCACCGACATGCAGCGAATGTTGTAAAATATTACATCCCAAATGTTAGGTTGCGTTAGGTTAGGATATACAACGTTATAGACGTATATAATCTCCCTATCGAGAAGCAGGCGACGACACGCCAGAATGTTGTAAGATATTACATCCGAGATGTTAGGTTGCCTTAGGTTAGGATATATAACGTTATAGACGTATATAATGTCCCCATCCAGAAGTAGGCGACGACACGCCAGGAATGTTGTAAAATATTACATCCGAGATGTTAGGCTGCCTTAGGTTAGGATATACACGATTATAGACGTATATAATGTTCCCATCGAGAAGCAGGTGACGACACGCCAGGAATGATGTAAAATATTACATTCGACATGTTAGGTCGCCTTAGGCTAGGACATATAACGTTATAGACGTATACAATGTTCCCACCAAGAAGTACGGGCCTACACGCCAGGAATGTTGACAACTATTACAGCCGAGGTGTTAGGTAGCCTTAGGTTAGGATATATATCGTTATAGACGTATATAATGTTCCCACCGAGTCGTAGGGACCGACATGCCAGGAATGTTGTAAAATATTACATCCCAAATGTTCGGTTGCGTTAGATTAGGATATACAACGTTATAGACGTATATAATGTCCCCATCGAGAAGCAGGCGACGACATGCCAGAATGTTGTAAAATATTACATCCGAGATGTTAGGTTGCCTTAGGCTAGGATATATATCGTTATAGACGTATACAATGTTTACACCGAGACGTAGGGACCGATATGACAGGAATGTTGTAAAATATTACATCCGAGATTTTAGGCTGCCTTAGGATAGGATATACAATGTTATAGATGTATATAATGTCCCCATCGAGAAGTAGGCGACGACACGCCGGGAATGTTGTAAAATATTACATTCGACATGTTAGGTCGCCTTAGGCTAGGATATATGACGTTATAGACGTATACAATGTTCCCACCGAGAAGTACGGGCCTACACGCCTGGAATGTTGTCAACTATTACATCCGAGATGTTAGGTTGCCTTGGGTTAGGATATATATCGTTATAGACGTATACAATGTTTCCACCGAGAAGTAGGGACCGGCATGCCAGGAATGTTGTAAAATATAACATCCGAGATGTTAGGTTGCCTTAGGTTAGGATATACAATATTATAGAAGTATAGAATGTTCCCACCGAGATGTAGGGACCGACATGCCAGGAATGTTGTAAAATATTACATTCGACATGTTAGGTCGCCTTAGGATAGGATATATGACGTTATAGACGTATACAATGTTCCCACCGAGAAGTACGGGCCTACACGCCTGGAATGTTGTCAACTATTACATCCGAGATGTTAGGTTGCCTTGGGTTAGGATATATATCGTTATAGACGTATACAATGTTTCCACCGAGAAGTAGGGACCGGCATGCCAGGAATGTTGTAAAATATAACATCCGAGATGTTAGGTTGCCTTAGGTTAGGATATACAATATTATAGAAGTATAGAATGTTCCCACCGAGATGTAGGGACCGACATGCCAGGAATGTTGTAAAGTATTACATCCGAGATGTTAGGTTGCTTTACTTTAGGATATATATCGTTATAGACGTATATAATGTTCCTACCGAGACTTGAGGACCGACATGCCAGGAATCTTGTAAAATATTACATCCCAGATGTTAGGTTGCGTTAGGTAAGGATATACAACGTTATAGACGTATATTATGTCCCCATCGGGAAGCAGGCGACGACACGCCAGGAATGTTGTAAAATATTACATTCCAGATGTTAGGTTGCGTTACGTTAGGATATACAATGTTATAGACGTATATTATGTCCCCATCGAGAAGCAGGCGACGACACGCCAGGAATATTACATCCCAGATGTTAGGTTGCGTTAGGTTAGGATACACAACGTTATAGACGTATATAATGTTCCCATCGAGAAGCAGGCGACGACACGCCAGGAATGATATAAAATATTACATTCGATATGTTAGGTCGCCTTAGGCTAGGATATATAACGTTATAGACGTATACAATGTTCCCACCGAGAAGTACGGGCCTACACGCCAGGAATGTTGTCAACTATTAAATCCGAGGTGTTAGGTTGCCTTAGGCTAGGATATATAACGTTATAGACGTATATAAGATTCCCACCGAAGAATAGGGGTCGACGCGTCAGGAATGTTGTAAAATATTACACCCGAGATGTTAGGTTCCCTTAGGTTAGGATATACAACGCTATAGACGTATATAATCTCCCCATCCAGAAGTAGGCGACGACACGCCAGAATGTTGTAAAATATTACATCCGAGATGTTAGGTTGCCTTAGGCTAGGATATATCACGTTATAGACGTATATAATGTTCCCACCGAGAAGTACGGGTGGACACGCCAGGAATGTTGTCAACTATTACATCCGAGATGTTAGGTTGCCTTAGGTTAGGATATATAACGTTATAGACGTATATAATATTCCCACCGAAAAATAGGGACCGACGCGTCAGGAATGTTGTAAAATATTACACCCGAGATGTTAGGTTCTCTTAGGTTAGGATATACAACGTTATGGATGTATATAATGACCCCATCCAGAAGTAGGAGACGACACGCCAGGAATGTTGTAAAATACTGCATCCGAGATGTTAGGCTGCCTTAGGTTAGGATATACAAGATTATAGATGTATATAATGTCCCCATCGAGAAGTAGGCGACAACACGCCAGGAATGTTGTAAAATGTTACATTCGCCATGTTAGGTTGCCTTAGACTAGGATATATAACGTTATAGACGTATATAATTTTCCCACCGAAAAGTACGGGCGGACACGCCTGGAATGTTGTCAACTATTACATCCGAGATGTTATGTTGCCTTAGGTTAGGATATATAACGTTATAGACGTATACAATGTTCCCACCGAGAAGTACGGGCCTACACGCCAGGAATGTTGTCAACTATTACATCCGAGGTGTTAGGTTGCCTTAGGTTAGGATATATATCGTTATAGACGTATATAATGTTCCCACCGAGACGTAGGCACCGACATGCAACGAATGTTGTAAAATATTACATCCCAAATGTTAGGTTGCTTTAGGTTAGGATATACAACGTTATAGACGTATATAATCTCCCTATCGAGAAGCAGGCGACGACACGCCAGAATGTTGTAAGATATTACATCCGAGATGTTAGGTTGCCTTAGGTTAGGATATATAACGTTATAGACGTATATAATGTCCCCATCCAGAAGTAGGCGACGACACGCCAGGAATATTACATCCCAGATGTTAGGTTGCGTTTGGTTAGGATACACAACGTTATAGACGTATATAATGTTCCCATCGAGAAGCAGGCGACGACACGCCAGGAATGTTGTAAAATACTACATCCGAAATGTTAGGCTGCCTTAGGTTAGGATATACAAGATTATAGATGTATATAATGTCCCCATCGAGAAGTAGGCGACAACAGGCCAGGAATGTTGTAAAATATTACATTCGCCATGTTAGGTTGCGTTAGACTAGGATATATAACGTTATAGACGTATATAATTTTCCCACCGAAAAGTACGGGCGGACACGCCTGGAATGTTGTCAACTATTACATCCGAGATGTTAGGTTGCCTTAGGTTAGGATATATAACGTTATAGACGTATACAATGTTCCCACCGAGAAGTGCGGGCCTACACGCCAGGATTGTTGTCAACTATTACATCCGAGGTGTTAGGTTGCCTTAGGTTAGGATATATATCGTTATAGACGTATATAATGTTCCCACCGAGACGTAGGCACCGACATGCAACGAATGTTGTAGAATATTACATCCCAAATGTTAGGTTGCGTTAGGTTAGGATATACAACGTTATAGACGTATATAATCTCCCCATCGAGAAGCAGGCGACGACACGCCAGAATGTTGTAAAATATTACATGCGAGATGTTAGGTTGCCTTAGGTTAGGATATATAACGTTATAGACGTATATAATGTCCCCATGCAGAAGTAGGCGACGACACGCCAGGAATGATGTAAAATATTACATTCGACATGTTAGGTCGCCTTAGGCTAGGACATATAACGTTATAGACGTATACAATGTTCCCACCAAGAAGTACGGGCCTACACGCCAGGAATGTTGACAACTATTACAGCCGAGGTGTTAGGTAGCCTTAGGTTAGGATATATATCGTTATAGACGTATATAATGTTCCCACCGAGTCGTAGGGACCGACATGCCAGGAATGTTGTAAAATATTACATCCCAAATGTTCGGTTGCGTTAGATTAGGATATACAACGTTATAGACGTATATAATGTCCCCATCGAGAAGCAGGCGACGACATGCCAGAATGTTGTAAAATATTACATCCGAGATGTTAGGTTGCCTTAGGCTAGGATATATATCGTTATAGACGTATACAATGTTTACACCGAGACGTAGGGACCGATATGACAGGAATGTTGTAAAATATTACATCCGAGATTTTAGGATGCCTTAGGATAGGATATACAATGTTATAGATGTATATAAGGTCCCCATCGAGAAGTAGGCGACGACACGCCAGGAATGTTGTAAAATATTACATTCGACATGTTAGGTCGCCTTAGGCTAGGATATATGACGTTATAGACGTATACAATGTTCCCACCGAGAAGTACGGGCCTACACGCCTGGAATGTTGTCAACTATTACATCCGAGATGTTAGGTTGCCTTGGGTTAGGATATATATCGTTATAGACGTATACAATGTTTCCACCGAGAAGTAGGGACCGGCATGCCAGGAATGTTGTAAAATATTACATCCGAGATGTTAGGTTGCCTTAGGTTAGGATATACAATATTATAGAAGTATAGAATGTTCCCACCGAGATGTAGGGACCGACATGCCAGGAATGTTGTAAAGTATTACATCCGAGATGTTAGGTTGCTTTACTTTAGGATATATATCGTTATAGACGTATATAATGTTCCTACCGAGACTTGAGGACCGACATGCCAGGAATCTTGTAAAATATTACATCCCAGATGTTAGGTTGCGTTAGGTAAGGATATACAACGTTATAGACGTATATTATGTCCCCATCGGGAAGCAGGCGACGACACGCCAGGAATGTTGTAAAATATTACATTCCAGATGTTAGGTTGCGTTACGTTAGGATATACAATGTTATAGACGTATATTATGTCCCCATCGAGAAGCAGGCGACGACACGCCAGGAATATTACATCCCAGATGTTAGGTTGCGTTAGGTTAGGATACACAACGTTATAGACGTATATAATGTTCCCATCGAGAAGCAGGCGACGACACGCCAGGAATGATATAAAATATTACATTCGATATGTTAGGTCGCCTTAGGCTAGGATATATAACGTTATAGACGTATACAATGTTCCCACCGAGAAGTACGGGCCTACACGCCAGGAATGTTGTCAACTATTAAATCCGAGGTGTTAGGTTGCCTTAGGCTAGGATATATAACGTTATAGACGTATATAATATTCCCACCGAAGAATAGGGGTCGACGCGTCAGGAATGTTGTAAAATATTACACCCGAGATGTTAGGTTCCCTTAGGTTAGGATATACAACGCTATAGACGTATATAATCTCCCCATCCAGAAGTAGGCGACGACACGCCAGAATGTTGTAAAATATTACATCCGAGATGTTAGGTTGCCTTAGGCTAGGATATATCACGTTATAGACGTATATAATGTTCCCACCGAGAAGTACGGGTGGACACGCCAGGAATGTTGTCAACTATTACATCCGAGATGTTAGGTTGCCTTAGGTTAGGATATATAACGTTATAGACGTATAAAATGTCCCCGTCCAGAAGTAGGCGACGACACGCCAGGAATATTACATCCCAGATGTTAGGTTGCGTTAGGTTAGGATACACAACGTTATAGACGTATATAATGTTCCCATCGAGAAGCAGGCGACGACACGCCAGGAATGATGTAAAATATTACATTCGATATGTTAGGTCGCCTTAGGCTAGGATATATAACGTTATAGACGTATACAATGTTCCCACCGAGAAGTACGGGCCTACACGCCTGGAATGTTGTCAACTATTACATCCGAGATGTTAGGTTGCCTTGGGTTAGGATATATATCGTTATAGACGTATACAATGTTTCCACCGAGAAGTAGGGACCGGCATGCCAGGAATGTTGTAAAATATTACATCCGAGATGTTAGGTTGCCTTAGGTTAGGATATACAATATTATAGAAGTATAGAATGTTCCCACCGAGATGTAGGGACCGACATGCCAGGAATGTTGTAAAGTATTACATCCGAGATGTTAGGTTGCTTTACTTTAGGATATATATCGTTATAGACGTATATAATGTTCCTACCGAGACTTGGGGACCGACATGCCAGGAATCTTGTAAAATATTACATCCCAGATGTTAGGTTGCTTTAGGTTAGGATATACAACGTTAAAGACGTATATAATGTCCCCATCGAGAAGCAGGCGACGACACGCCAGGAATGTTGTAAAATATTACATTCGACATGTTATGTGGCCTTAGGCTAGGATATATAACGTTATAGACGTATGTAATGTTACCACCGAGAAGTACGGGCCGACACGCCAGGAATGTTATCAACTATTAGATCCGACATGTTAGGTCGCCTTAGGCTAAGATATATAACGTTATAGACGTATGTAATGTTACCACCGGGAAGTACGGGCCTACACGCCAGGAATGTTGTCAACTATTACATCCGAGGTGTTAGGTTGCCTTAGGTTAGGATATCTATCGTTATAGACGTATATAATGTTCCCACCGAGACGTAGGCACCGACATGCCAGGAATGTTGTAAAATATTACATCCCAAATGTTAGGTTGCGTTAGGTTAGGATATACAACGTTATAGACGTATATAATGTCCCCATCGAGAAGCAGGCGACGACACGCCAGAATGTTGTAAAACATGACATCCGAGATGTTAGGTTGCCTTAGGTTAGGATATACAAGGTTATAGATGTATATAATGTCCCCATCGAGAAGTAGGCGACGACACGCCAGGAATGTTGTAAAATATTACGTTCGACATGTTAGGTTGCCTTGGACTAGGATATACAACGTTATAGACGTATATAATGTTCCCATCGAAAAGTAGGAACAGACATGCCAGGAATGTTGTAAAATATTGCATCCCAAATGTTAGGTTGCGTTAGGTTAGGATATACAACGTTATAGACGTATAGTGTGTTCCCGCCGAGATGTAGGGACCGACATGCCAGGAATGTTGTAAAATATTACATACGAGATGTTAGGTTGCGTTAGGTTAGGATATACAACGTTATAGACGTATATAATGTCCCCATCGAGAAGTAGGCGACGACACGCCAGGAATGTTGTAAAATATTACATTCGGCATGTTAGGTTGCCTTAGGCTAGGATACATAACGTTATAGACGAATATATTGTTACCACCGAGAACTACGGGCCGACACGCCAGGAATGATGTAAAATATTACATTCGACATGTTAGGCCGCCTTAGGCTAGGATACATAACGTGATAGACGTATGTAATGTTACCACCGATACGTAGGGACTGACATGCCAGGAATGTTGTAAAATATTACATCCCAGAAGTCAGGTTGCGTTAGGTTAGGATATACAACGATATAGACGTATATAATGTCCCCATCGAGAAGCAGGCGACGACACGCCAGGAATGTTGTAAAATATTACATCCGACATGTTATGTGGCCTTAGGCTAGGTTATATAACGTTATAGACGTATATAATGTTCCCACCGAGAAGTACGGGCGGACACGACAGAAATGTTGTCAACTATTACGTCCGAGATGTTAGGTTGCCTTAGGTTAGGATATATAACGTTATAGGCGTATATAATCTCCCCATCCAGAAGTAGGCGACGACACGCCACGAATATTACATCCCAGATGTTAGGTTGCTTTAGGTTAGGATACACAACGTTATAGACGTATATAATGTTCCCATCGAGAAGCAGGCGACGACACGCCAGGAATGATGTAAAATATTACATTCGACATGTTAGGTCGCCTTAGGCTAGGATATATAACGTTATAGACGTATACAATGTTCCCACCGAGAAGTACGGGCCTAGACGCCAGGAATGTTGTCAACTATTACATCCGAGGTGTTAGGTTGCCTTAGGTTGGGACATATATCGTTATAGACGTATATAATGTTCCCACCGAGACGTAGGCACCGACATGCCAGGAATGTTGTAAAATATTGCATCCCAAATGTTAGGTTGCGTTAGGTTAGGATATACAACGTTATAGACGTATAGTGTGTTCCCGCCGAGATGTAGGGACCGACATGCCAGGAATGTTGTAAAATATTACATACGAGATGTTAGGTTGCGTTAGGTTAGGATATACAACGTTATAGACGTATATAATGTCCCCATCGAGAAGTAGGCGACGACACGCCAGAAATGTTGTAAAATATTACATTCGGCATGTTAGGTTGCCTTAGGCTAGGATACATAACGTTATAGACGAATATATTGTTACCACCGAGAACTACGGGCCGACACGCCAGGAATGATGTAAAATATTACATCCCAGATGTTAGGTTGCGTTAGGTTAGGATATACAACGATATAGACTTATATAATGTCCCCATCGAGAAGCAGGCGACGACATGCCAGGAATGTTGTAAAATATTACATCCGAGATGTTAGGTTGCGTTAGGTTAGGATATACAACGCTATAGACGTATATAATGTCCCCATCGAGAAGCAGGCGACGACACGCCAGGAATGTTGTAAAATATTACATCCGAGATGTTATGTTGCCTTACGTTAGGATATGTAACGTTATAGACGTATATAATGTTCCCACCGAAAAGTAGTAGCCGAATCGCCACGAATGTTGTAAAATATTACATCCGAGATGTTAGTTTCCCTTAAGTTTGGATATATGTCGTTATAGACGTATATAACGTTCCCACCGAGACGTAGGTACCGACATGCCAGGAATGTTGTAAAATATTACATCCCAGATGTTAGGTTGCGTTTGGTTAGGATATACAACGTTATAGACGTATATAATGTCCCCATCGAGAAGCAGGCGACGACTCGCCAGGAATGTTGTAAAATATTATATCCGAGATGGTATGTTGCCTTACGTTAGGATATATAACGTTATAGACGTATATAATGTTCCCACCGAAAAGTAGTAGCCGAATCGCCACGAATGTTGTAAAATATTACATCCGAGATGTTAGTTTCCCTTAAGTTTGGATATATGTCGTTATAGACGTATATAACGTTCCCACCGAGACGTAGGAACCGACATGCCAGGAATGTTGTAAAATATTACATCCCAGATGTTAGGTTGCGTTTGGTTAGGATATACAACGTTATAGACGTATATAATCTCCCTATCGAGAAGCAGGCGACGACACGCCAGAATGTTGTAAGATATTACATCCGAGATGTTAGGTTGCCTTAGGTTAGGATATATAACGTTATAGACGTATATAATGTCCCCATCCAGAAGTAGTCGACGACACGCCAGGAATGTTGTAAAATATTACATTCGACATGTTATGTGGCCTTAGGCTAGGATATATAACGTTATAGACGTATATAATGTTCCCACCGAGAAGTACGGGCGGACACGCCAGGAATGTTGTCAACTATTACATCCGAGATGTTAGGTTGCCTTAGGTTAGGATATATAACGTTATAGACGTATATAATCTCCCCATCCAGAAGTAGGCGACGACACGCCAGGAATATTACATCCCAGATGTTAGGTTGCGTTAGGTTAGGATACACAACGTTATAGACGTATATAATGTTCCCATCTAGAAGCAGGCGACGACACGCCAGAATGTTGTAAAACATTACATCCGAGATGTTAGGTTGCCTTAGGTTAGGATATACAATGTTACAGATGTATATAATGTCCCCATCGTGAAGTAGGCGACGACACGCCAGGAATGTTGTAAAATATTACATTCGACATCTTAGGTTGCCTTAGGCTAGGATATATAACGTTATAGACGTATATAATGTTCCCACCGAAAAATAGGGGCCGACGCGTCAGGAATGTTGTAAAATATTACACCCGAGATGTTAGGTTCCCTTAGGTTAGGATATACAACGTTATAGACGTATAGTATGTTCCCACCGAGATGTAGGGACCGACATGGCAGGAATGTTGTAAAATATTACATCCGAGATGTTAGGTTGCGTTAGGTTAGGATATACAACGTTATAGACGTATATAATGTCCCCAACGAGAAGCAGGGGACGACACGCCAGGAATGTTGTAAAATATTACATTCGACATGTTAGGTTGCCTTAGGCTAGGATATATAACGTTATAGACGTATGTAATGTTACCACCGAGAAGTACGGGCCGACACGCCAGGAATGTTATCAACTATTAGATCCGACATGTTAGGTCGCCTTAGGCTAGGATATATAACGTTATAGACGTATATAATGTTCCCACCGAGAAATAGGGGCCGACGCGTCAGGAATGTTGTAAAATATTACACCCGAGATGTTAGGTTGCTTTAGGTTAGGATATACAAAGTTATAGATGTATATAATGTCCCCATCCAGAAGTAGGCGACTACACGACAGGAGTGTTGTAAAATATTACATTCGACATGTCAGGTTGCCTTAGACTAGGATATATAACGTTATAGACGTATGTAATGTTCCCACCGAAAAATAGGGGCCTACGCGTCAGGAATGTTGTAAAATATTACATTCGACATGTTAGGTGGCCTTAGGCTAGGATATATAACGTTATAGACGTATATAATGTTCCCACCGAGACGTAGGCACCGACATGCAAGGAATTTTGTAAAATATTACATCCCAAATCTTAGGTTGCGTTAGGTTAGGATATACAAAGTTATAGACGTATATAATCTCCCCATCGAGAAGCAGGCGACGACACGCCAGAATGTTGTAAAATATTACATTCGACATCTTAGGTTGCCTTAGGCTAGGATATATAGCGTTATAGACGTATATAATGTTCCCACCTAAAAATAGGGGCCGGCGAGTCAGGAATGTTGTAAAATATTACACCCGAGATGTTAGGTTCCCTTAGGTTAGGATATACAACTTTATAGACGTATAGTCAGTTCCCACCGAGATGTAGGGACCGACATGCCAGGAATTTTGTAAAATAGTACATCCGAGATGTTAGGTTGCGTTAGGTTAGGATATACAACGTTATAGACGTATATAATGTCTCCATCGAGAAGCAGGCGACGACACGCCAGGAATGTTGTAAAATATTACATTCGACATGTTATGTGGCCTTAGGCTAGGATATATAACTTTATAGACGTATACAATGTTCCCACCGAGAAGTACGGGCCTAGACGCCAGGAATGTTGTAAAATATTGCATCCCAAATGTTAGGTTGCGTTAGGTTAGGATATACAACGTTATAGACGTATAGTGTGTTCCCGCCGAGATGTAGGGACCAACATGCCAGGAATGTTGTAAAATATTACATACGAGATGTTAGGTTGCGTTAGGTTAGGATATACAATGTTATAGACGTATATAATGTCCCCATCGAGAAGTAGGCGACGACACGCCAGGAATGTTGTAAAATATTACATTCGACATGTTAGGTTGCCTTAGACTAGGATATATAACGTTGTAGACGTATATAATGTTCCCACCGAAAAATAGGGGCCGACGCGTCAGGAATGTTGTAAAATATTACATTCGACATGTTAGGTGGCCTTAGGCTAGGATATATAACGTTATAGACGTATGTAATGTTACCACCGGGAAGTACGGGCCTACACGCCAGGAATGTTGTCAACTATTACATCCGAGGTGTTAGGTTGCCTTAGGTTAGGATATCTATCGTTATAGACGTATATAATGTTCCCACCGAGACGTAGGCACCGACATGCCAGGAATGTTGTAAAATATTACATCCCAAATGTTAGGTTGCGTTAGGTTAGGATATACAACGTTATAGACGTATATAATGTCCCCATCGAGAAGCAGGCGACGACACGCCAGAATGTTGTAAAACATTACATCCGAGATGTTAGGTTGCCTTAGGTTAGGATATACAAAGTTATAGATGTATATAATGTTCCCATCGAGAAGTAGGCGACGACACGCCAGGAATGTTGTAAAATATTACGTTCGACATGTTAGGTTGCCTTGGACTAGGATATACAACGTTATAGACGTATATAATGTTCCCATCGAAAAGTAGGAACAGACATGCCAGGAATGTTGTAAAATATTGCATCCCAAATGTTAGGTTGCGTTAGGTTAGGATATACAACGTTATAGACGTATAGTGTGTTCCCGCCGAGATGTAGGGACCGACATGCCAGGAATGTTGTAAAATATTACATACGAGATGTTAGGTTGCGTTAGGTTAGGATATACAACGTTATAGACGTATATAATGTCCCCATCGAGAAGTAGGCGACGACACGCCAGGAATGTTGTAAAATATTACATTCGGCATGTTAGGTTGCCTTAGGCTAGGATACATAACGTTATAGACGAATATATTGTTACCACCGAGAACTACGGGCCGACACGCCAGGAATGATGTAAAATATTACATTCGACATGTTAGGCCGCCTTAGGCTAGGATATATAACGTTATAGACGTATGTAATGTTACCACCGATACGTAGGGACCGACATGCCAGGAATGTTGTAAAATATTACATCCCAGAAGTTAGGTTGCGTTAGGTTAGGATATACAACGATATAGACGTATATAATGTCCCCATCGAGAAGCAGGCGACGACACGCCAGGAATGTTGTAAAATATTACATCCGACATGTTATGTGGCCTTAGGCTAGGATATATAACGTTATAGACGTATACAATGTTCCCACCGAGAAGTACGGGCCTAGACGCCAGGAATGTTGTCAACTATTACATCCGAGGTGTTAGGTTGCCTTAGGTTGGGACATATATCGTTATAGACGTATATAATGTTCCCACCGAGACGTAGGCACCGACATGCCAGGAATGTTGTAAAATATTACATTCGACATGTTAGGTTGCCTTGGACTAGGATATACAACGTTATAGACGTATATAATGTTCCCACCGAAAAGTAGGAACAAACATGCCAGGAATGTTGTAAAATATTGCATCCCAAATGTTAGGTTGCGTTAGGTTAGGATATACAACGTTATAGACGTATAGTGTGTTCCCGCCGAGATGTAGGGACCGACATGCCAGGAATGTTGTAAAATATTACATACGAGATGTTAGGTTGCGTTAGGTTAGGATATACAACGTTATAGACGTATATAATGTCCCCATCGAGAAGTAGGCGACGACACGCCAGGAATGTTGTAAAATATTACATTCGGCATGTTAGGTTGCCTTAGGCTGGATACATAACGTTATAGACGAATATATTGTTACCACCGAGAACTACGGGCCGACACGCCAGGAATGATGTAAAATATTACATCCCAGATGTTAGGTTGCGTTAGGATAGGATATACAACGATATAGACTTATATAATGTCCCCATCGAGAAGCAGGCGACGACATGCCAGGAATGTTGTAAAATATTACATCCGAGAGGTTAGGTTGCGTTAGGTTAGGATATACAACGCTATAGACGTATATAATGTCCCCATCGAGAAGCAGGCGACGACACGCCAGGAATGTTGTAAAATATTACATCCGAGATGTTATGTTGCCTTACGTTAGGATATGTAACGTTATAGACGTATATAATGTTCCCACCGAAAAGTAGTAGCCGAATCGCCACGAATGTTGTAAAATATTACATCCGAGATGTTAGTTTCCCTTAAGTTTGGATATATGTCGTTATAGACGTATATAACGTTCCCACCGAGACGTAGGAACCGACATGCCAGGAATGTTGTAAAATATTACATCCCAGATGTTAGGTTGCGTTTGGTTAGGATATACAACGTTATAGACGTATATAACGTCCCCATCGAGAAGCAGGCGACGACACGCCAGGAATGTTGTAAAATATTACATCCGAGATGTTAGATTGCTTAGGCTAGGATATACAACGTTATAGACGTATATAATGTCCCCATCGAGAAGCAGGCGACGACACGCCAGGAATGTTGTAAAATATAACATCTGAGATGTTATGTTGCCTTACGTTAGGATATATAACGTTATAGACGTATATAATGTTCGCACCGAGAAGTACGAGCCGACACGCCAGGAATGTTGTAAACTATTACGGTAGAGATTTTAGGTTGCCTTAGGTTATGATATATAACGTTATAGACGTATATAATGTTACCACCGAGAAATAGGGGCCGAAGCGCCAGGAATGTTGTAAAATATTAAACCCGAGATGTTAGGTTGCCTTAGGCTAGGATATATAACGTTACAGACGTATATAATTTTCCCACCGAGAAATAGGGGCCGACATGCCAGGAATGTTGTAGAATATTACATCCCAGATGTTAGGTTGCGTTAGGTTAGGATATACAACGTTATAGACGTATATAATGTCCCCATCGAGAAGCAGGCGACGACACGCCAGGAATGTTGTAAAATATTACATCCGAGATGTTAGATTGCTTAGGCTAGGGTATACAACGTTATAGACGTATATAATGTCCCCATCGAGAAGCAGGCGACGACACGCCAGGAATGTTGTAAAATATAACATCTGAGATGTTATGTTGCCTTACGTTAGGATATGTAACGTTATAGACGTATATAATGTTCCCACCGAAAAGTACGAGCCGAAGCGCCAGGAATGTTGTAAAATATTACATCCGAGATGTTAGTTTCCCTTAAGTTTGGATATATAGCGTTATAGACGTATATAATGTCCAGATCGAGACGTGGGGACCGACAAGCCAGAATGTTGTAAAATATTACATCCGAGATGTTAGGTTGCGTTAGGTTAGGATATACAACGTTATAGACGTATATAATGACCCCATCGAGGAGCAGGCGACGACACGCCAGGAATGTTGTAAAATATAACATTCGAGATGTTATGTTGCCTTACGTTAGGATATGTAACGTTATAGACGTATATAATGTTTCCACCGAAAAGTAGTAGCCGAAGAGCCAGGAATGTTGTAAAATATTACATCCGAGATGTTAGTTTCCCTTAAGTTTGGATATATGTCGTTATAGACGTATATAACGTCCCCACCGAGACGTAGGGACCGACATGCCAGGAATGTTGTAAAATATTACATCCCAGATGTTAGGTTGCGTTAGGTTAGGATATACAACGTTATAGACGTATATAATGTCCCCATCGAGAAGCAGGCGACGACACGCCAGGAATGTTGTAAAATATTACATCCGAGATGTTAGATTGCTTAGGCTAGGATATACAACGTTATAGACGTATATAATGTCCCCATCGAGAAGCAGGCGACGACACGCCAGGAATGTTGTAAAATATAACATCTGAGATGTTATGTTGCCTTACGTTAGGATATGTAACGTTATAGACGTATATAATGTTCCCACCGAAAAGTACGAGCCGAAGCGCCAGGAATGTTGTAAAATATTACATCCGAGATGTTAGTTTCCCTTAAGTTTGGATATATAGCGTTATAGACGTATATAATGTCCAGATCGAGACGTGGGGACCGACAAGCCAGAATGTTGTAAAATATTACATCCGAGATGTTAGGTTGCGTTAGGTTAGGATATACAACGTTATAGACGTATATAATGACCCCATCGAGGAGCAGGCGACGACACGCCAGGAATGTTGTAAAATATAACATTCGAGATGTTATGTTGCCTTACGTTAGGATATGTAACGTTATAGACGTATATAATGTTTCCACCGAAAAGTAGGAGCCGAAGAGCCAGGAATGTTGTAAAATATTACATCCGAGATGTTAGTTTCCCTTAAGTTTGGATATATGTCGTTATAGACGTATATAACGTCCCCACCGAGACGTAGGGACCGACATGCCAGGAATGTTGTAAAATATTACATCCCAGATGTTAGGTTGCGTTAGGTTAGGATATACAACGTTATAGACGTATATAATGTCCCCATCGAGAAGCAGGCGACGACACGCCAGGAATGTCGTAAAATATTATATCCGAGATGTTATGTTGCCTTACGTTAGGATATATAACGTTATAGACGTATATAATGTTCGCACCGAGAAGTACGAGCCGACACGCCAGGAATGTTGTAAACTATTACGGTAGAGATTTTAGGTTGCCTTAGGTTATGATATATAACGTTATAGACGTATATAATGTTACCACCGAGAAATAGGGGCCGAAGCGCCAGGAATGTTGTAAAATATGACATCCGAGATGTTAGTTTCCCTTAAGTTTGGATATATATCGTTATAGACGTATATAACGTTCCCACCGAGACGTAGGGACCGACGTGCCAGGAATGTTGTAAAATATTACATCCGAGATGTTATGTTGCCTTTCGTTAGGATATATAACGTTATAGACGTATATAATGTGCGCACCGAGAAGTACGAGCCGACACGCCAGGAATGTTGTAAACTGTTACGGTAGAGATTTTAGGTTGCCTTAGGTTATGATATATAACGTTATAGACGTATATAATGTTCCCACCGAGAAATAGGGGCCGACGCGTCAGGAATGTCGTAAAATATTAAACTCGAGATGTTAGGTTGCCTTAGGCTAGGATATATAACGTTATAGACGTATATAATATTCCCACCGAGAAATAGGGGCCGACATGCCAGGAATGTTGTAAAATATTACATCCCAGATGTTAGGTTGCTTTAGGTTAGGATATACAACGTTATAGACGTATATAATGTTCCCACCGAAAAGTAGGAGCCGAAGCGCCAGGAATGTTATAAAATATTACATCCGAGATGTTAGTTTCCCTTAAGTTTGGATATATATCGTTATAAACGTATATAATGTTCGCACCGAGAAGTACGAGCCGACACGCCAGGAATGTTGTAAACTGTTACGGTAGAGATTTTAGGTTGCCTTAGGTTATGATATATAACGTTATGTACGTATATAATGTTCCCACCGAAAAGTAGGGGCCGACGCGTCAGGAATGTTGTAAAATATTAAACTCGAGATGTCAGGTTGCCTTAGGCTAGGATATATAACGTTATAGACGTATATAATATTCCCACCGAGAAATAGGGGCCGACATGCCAGGAGTGTTGTAAAATATTACATCCCAGATGTTAGGTTGCGTTAGGTTAGGTTATACAACGTTATAGACGTATATAATGACCCCATCGAGGAGCAGGCGACGACACGCCAGGAATGTTGTAAAATATAACATCCGAGATGTTATGTTGCCTTACGTTAGGATATGTAACGTTATAGACGTATATAATGTTCCCACCGAAAAGTAGGAGCCGAAGAGCCAGGAATGCTGTAAAATATTACATCCGAGATGTTAGTTTCCCTTAAGTTTATATATATGTCGTTATAGACGTATATAACGTTCCCACCGAGACGTAGGGACTGACATGCCAGGAATGTTGTAAAATATTACATCCCAGATGTTAGGTGGCGTTAGGTTAGGATATACAACGTTATAGACGTATATAATGACCCCATCGAGGAGCAGGCGACGACGTGTCATGAATGTTGTAAAATATTACACCCGAGATGTTAGATTCCCTTAGGTTAGGATATACAACGTTATAGACGTATAGTATGTTTCCACCGAGATGTAGGGACCGACATGCCAGGAATGTTGTAAAATATTACATTCGACATGTTAGGTTGCCTTAGACTAGGATATATAACGTTATAGACGTATATAATGTTCCCACCGAAAAATAGGGGCCGACGCGTCAGGAATGCTGTAAAATTTTACATTCGACACGTTAGGTGGCCTTAGGCTAGGATATATAACGTTATAGACGTATATAATGTTCCCACCGAAAAATAGGGGCCGACGCGTCAGGAATGCTGCAAAATTTTACATTCGACACGTTAGGTGGCCTTAGGCTAGGATATATAACGTTATAGACGTATATAATGTTCCCACCGAGAAGTACGGGCGGACACGCCAGGAATGTTGTCAACTATTACATCCGAGATGTTAGGTTGCCTTAGGTTAGGATATATAACGTTATAGACGTATATAATGTCCCCATCCAGAAGTAGGCGACGACACGCCAGGAATATTACATCCCAGATGTTAGGTTGCGTTAAATTAGGATACACAACGTTATAGACGTATATAATCTCCCAATCGAGAAGCAGGCGACGACACGCCAGGAATGTTGTAAAATATTACATCCGAGATGTTAGGTTGCCTTAGGCTAGGATATATATCGTTATAGACGTATACAATGTTTCCACCGAGAAGTAGGGACCCATATGCCAGGAATGTTGTAAAATATTACATCCGAGATGTTAGGTTGCCTTAGGTTATGATATATAACGTTATAGACGTATATAATATTCCCACCGAGAAGTAGGGACCGACATGCCAGGAATGTTGTGAAATATTACATCCGAGATGTTAGGTTCCCTTAGGTTTGGATATATATCGTTATAGACGTATATAATGTTCCTACCGAGACTTGGGGACCGACATGCCAGGAATCTTGTAAAATATTACATCCCAGATGTTAGGTTGCTTTAGGTTAGGATATACAACGTTATAGACGTATATAATATCCCCATCGAGAAGCAGGCGACGACACGCCAGGAATGTTGTAAAATATTACATTCGACATGTTATGTAGCCTTAGGCTAGGATATATCACGTTATAGACGTATATAATGTTCCCACCAAGAAGTACGGGCGGACACGGCAGGAATGTTGTCAACTATTACATCCGAGATGTTAGGTTGCCTTAGGCTAGGATATATACCGTTATAAATGTATATAATGTTCTCACCGAAAAATAGGGGCCGACGTGTCGGGAATGTTGTAAAATATTACACCCGAGGTGTTAGGTTCCCTTAGGTTAGGATATACAACGTTATAGATGTATATAATGACCCCATCCAGAAGTAGGCGACGACACACCACGAATGCTGTAAAATATTACATCCCAGATGTTAAGTTGCGTTAGGTTAAGATATACAACAATATAGACGTATATAATGTCCCCATCGAGAAGCAGTAGACGACACGCCAGGAATGTTGTAAAATATTACATTCGACATGTTAGGTCGCCTTAGGCTAGGATATATAACGTTATAGACGTATATAATGTTCCCACCGAAAAATAGGGGCCGACGCGTTAGGAATGATGTAAAATATTACACCCGACATGTTATGTTCCCTTAGGATAGGATATACAACGTTATAGACGTATAGTATGTTCCCACCGAGATGTAGGAACCGACATGCCAGGAATATTGTAAAATAATACATCCGAGATGTTAGGTTGCCTTAGGTTAGGATATATAATGTTATAGACGTATATAATGTCCCCATCCAGAAGTAGGCGACGACACGCCAGGAATATTACATCCCAGATGTTAGGTTGCGTTAGGTTAGGATACACAACGTTATAGACGTATATAATGTTCCCATCGAGAAGCAGGCTACGACACGCCAGGAATGATGTAAAATATTACATTCGATATGTTAGGTCGCCTTAGGCTAGGATATATAACGTTATAGACGTATACAATGTTCCCACCGAGAAGTACGGACCTACGCGCCAGGAATGTTGTCAACTATAACATCCGAGGTGTTAGGTTGCCTTAGGTTAGGATATATATCGTTATAGACGTACATAATGTTTCCACCGAGACGTAGGCACCGACATGCAAGGAATGTTGTAAAATATTACATCCCAAATGTTAGGTTGCGTTAGGTTAGGATATACAACGTTATAGACGTATATAATCTCCCCATCGAGAAGCAGGCGACGACACGCCAGAATGTTGTAAAATATTACATCCGAGATGTTAGGTTGCCTTAGGCTAGGATATATATCGTTATAGACGTATACAATGTTTCCAACGAGAAGTAGGGACCCATATGCCAGGAATGTTGTAAAATATTACATCCGAGATGTTAGGTTGCCTTAGGTTATGATATATAACGTTATAGACGTATATAATATTCCCACCGAGAAGTAGGGACCGACATGCCAGGAATGTTGTAAAATATTACATCCGAGATGTTAGGTTCCCTTAGGTTTGGATATATATCGTTATAGACGTATATAATGTTCCTACCGAGACTTGGGGACCGACATGCCAGGAATCTTGTAAAATATTACATCCCAGATGTTAGGTTGCTTTAGGTTAGGATATACAACGTTATAGACGTATATAATGTCCCCATCGAGAAGCAGTAGACGACACGCCAGGAATGTTGTAAAATATTACATTCGACATGTTAGGTCGCCTTAGGCTAGGATATATAACGTTATAGACGTATATAATGTTCCCACCGAAAAATAGGGGCCGACGCGTTAGGAATGTTGTAAAATATTACATTCGACATGTTAGGTCGCCTTAGGCTAGGATATATAACGTTATAGACGTATATAATGTTCCCACCGAAAAATAGGGGCCGACGCGTTAGGAATGTTGTAAAATATTACACCCGAGATGTTATGTTCCCTTAGGATAGGATATACAACGTTATAGACGTATAGTATGTTCCCACCGAGATGTAGGGACCGACATGCCAGGAATGTTGTAAAATATTACATCCGAGATGTTAGGTTGCCTTAGGTTAGGATATATAATGTTATAGACGTATATAATGTCCCCATCCAGGTGTAGGCGACGACACGCCAGGAATATTACATCCCAGATGTTAGGTTGCGTTAGGTTAGGATACACAACGTTATAGACGTATATAATGTTCCCATCGAGAAGCAGGCGACGACACGCCAGGAATGTTGTAAAATATTACATTCGGCATGTTATCTTGCCTTAGGCTAGGATATATAACGTTATAGACGTATATAATGTTACCACCGAGAACTACGGGCAGACAGGCCAGGAATGATGTAAAATATTACATTCGACATGTTAGGTCGCCTTACGCTATGATATATAACGTTATAGACGTATCTAATGTTCCCAACGAGAAATAGGGGCCGACGCGTCAGAAATGTTGTAAAATATTACACCCGAGATGTTAGGTTCCCTTAGGTTAGTATATACAACGCTATAGACGTATAGAATGTTCCCATCAAGACGTAGGGCCCGTCATGCCAGGAATGTTGTAAAATATTACATCCCAGATGTTAGGTTGCGTTAGGTTAGGATATACAACGTAATAGATGTATATAATGTCCCCTTCAAGAAGCAGGCGACGACACTCCAGGAATGTTGTAAAATATTACATTCGATATGTTAGGACGCATTAGGCTAGGATATATATCGTTATAGACGTATACAATGTTTCCAGCGAGACGTAGGGACCGATATGCCAGGAATGTTGTAAAATATTACATCCGAGATGTTAGGTTGCCTTAGCTTAGGATATACAATGTTATAGATGTATGTAATGTCCCCATCGAGAAGTAGGCGACGACACGCCAGGAATGTTGTAAAATATTACATTCGACATGTTAGGTTGCCTTAGGCTGGTATATATATCGTTATAGAGGTATACAATGTTCCCACCGAGAAGTACGGGCCGACACGCCAGGAATGTTGTAGAATATTACATCCGAGATGTTGTGTTGCCTTACGTTAGGATATATACCGTTATAGACGTATATAATGTTCCCACCGAAAAGTAGGAGCCGACGCGCCAGGAATGTTGTAAAATATTACGGTATTGAGGTTAGTTTGCCTTAGGTTAGGATATACAACATTATAGACGTATATAATTTCCCCGCCGAGAAGTACGGGCCGACACGCCAGGAATGTTATCAACTATTACATCCGACATGTTAGGGCGCCTTAGGCTAGGATGTATAACATTATAGACGAATATAACATTCCCACCGAGAAATAGTCCCGACGCGTCAGGAATGTTGTAAAATAATACACCCGAGATGTTAGGTTCCCTTAGGTTAGGATATGCAACGTTATAGACGTATAGGATGTTCCCACCGAGACGTAGAGACCGACATGACAGGAATGTTGTAAAATATTACATCCGAGATGTTAGGTTGCCTTCGGTTAGGATATATATCGCTATAGACGCATATGATGTTCCCACCGAGAAGTACGGGCCGACACGTCAGGAATGTTGTCAAATATTACATCCGAGATATTAGGTTGCCTTAGGTTAGGATATACAACGTTATAGATTTATATAATGTCCCCATCCAGAGGTAGGCGACGACACGCCAGGAATGATGTAAAATATTACATTCGACATGTTAGGTCGCCTTAGGCTAGGATATATAACGTTATAGACGTATACAATGTTTCCACCGAGAAGTACGGGCCTACATGCCAGGAATGTTGTCAACTATTACATCCGAGATGTTAGGTTGCGTTAGGTTAGGATATACAACGTTATAGACGTATATAATGTCCCCATCGAGAAGCAGGAGACGACACGTCAGGAATGTTGTAAAATATTACATTCGACATGTTAGGTCGCCTTAGGCTAGGATATATAACGTTATAGACGTATATAATGTTCCCAAGGAGATGTACGGGCGGACACGCCAGGAATGTTGTCAACTATTACATCCGAGATGTTAGGTTGCCTTAGGCTAGGATATATACCGTTATAAATGTATATAATGTTCTCACCGAAAAATAGGGGCCGACGCGTCGGGAATGTTGTAAAATATTACACCCGAGTTGTTAGGTTCACTTAGGTTAGGATATACAACGTTATAGATGTATATAATGACCCCATCCAGAAGTAGGCGACGACACACCACGAATGCTGTAAAATATTACATCCCAGATGTTAAGTTGCGTTAGGTTAAGATATACAACATTATAGACGTATATAATGTCCCCATCGAGAAGCAGGCTACGACACGCCAGGAATGATGTAAAATATTACATTCGATATGTTAGGTCGCCTTAGGCTAGGATATATAACGTTATAGACGTATACAATGTTCCCACCGAGAAGTACGGACCTACACGCCAGGAATGTTGTCAACTATAACATCCGAGGTGTTAGGTTGCCTTAGGTTAGGATATATATAGTTATAGACGTATATAATGTTCCCACCGAGACGTAGGGACCGACATGCCAGGAATGTTGTAAAATATTACATCCGAGATGTTAGGTTCCCTTAGGTTTGGATATATATCGTTATAGACGTATATAATGTTCCTACCGAGACTTGGGGACCGACATGCCAGGAATCTTGTAAAATATTACATCCCAGATGTTAGGTTGCTTTAGGTTAGGATTTACAACGTTATAGACGTATTTAATGTCCCCATCGAGAAGCAGGCGACGACACGCCAGGAATGTTGTAAAATATGACATTCGACATGTTATGTGGCCTTAGGCTAGGATATATAACGTTATAGGCGTATATAATGTTCCCACCGAGAAGTACGGGCGGACACGCCAGGAATGTTGTCAACTATTACATCCGAGATGTTAGGTTGCCTTAGGTTAGGATATATAACGTTATAGACGTATATAATCTCCCCATCCAGAAGTAGGCGACGACACGCTAGGAATATTACATCCCAGATGTTAGGTTGCGTTACGTTAGGATACACAACGTTATAGACGTATATAATGTTCCCATCGAGAAACAGGAGACGACACGCCAGGAATGATGTAAAATATGACATTCGACATGTTAGGTCGCCTTAGGCTACGATATATAACGTTATAGACGTATACAATGTTCCCGCCGAGATGTGAGGGCCTACACGCCAGGAATGTTGTCAACTATTACATCCGAGAAGTTAGGTTGCCTTAGGTTATGATATATAACGTTATAGACGTATATTATTTTCCCACCGAGAAGTAGGGACCGACATGCCAGGAATGTTGTAAAATATTACATCCGAGATGTTAGGTTCCCTTAGGTTTGGATATATATCGTTATAGACGTATATAATGTTCCTACCGAGACTTGCGGACCGACATGCCAGGAATCTTGTAAAATATTACATCCCAGCTGTTAGGTTGCTTTAGGTTAGGATATACAACGTTATAGACGTATATAATGTCCCCATCGAGAAGCAGGCGACGACACGCCTGGAATGTTGTAAAATATTACATTCGACATGTTATGTGGCCTTAGGCTAGGATATATAACGTTATAGACGTATATAATGTTCCCACCGAAAAATAGGGGCCGACACGTCAGGAATGTTGTAAAATATTACATCCGAGGTGTTAGGTTGCCTTAGGTTAGGATATATATCGTTATAGACGTATATAATGTTCCCACCGAGACGTAGGCACCGACATGCAAGGAATGTTGTAAAATATTACATCCCAAATGTTAGGTTATGTTAGGTTAGGACATACAACGTTATAGACGTATATAATCTCCCCATCGAGAAGCAGGCGACGACACGCCAGAATGTTGTAAAATATTACATCCGAGATGTTAGGTTGCCTTAGGTTACGATATACAATGTTATAGATGTATATAATGTCCCCATCGAGAAGCAGGCGACGACACGCCAGGAATGATGTAAAATATTACATTCGACATGTTAGGTCGCCTTAGGCTAGGATATATAACGTTATAGACGTATATAATTTTCCCACCGAGAAGTACGGGCGGACACGCCAGGAATGTTGTCAACTATTACATCCGCGGCGTTAGGTTGCCTTAGGTTAGGATATATATCGCTATAGACGTATATAACGTTCCCACCGAGACGTAGGCACCGACATGCCAGGAATGTGGTAAAATATTACATCCGAGTTGTTAGGTTGCCTTAGGTTAGGATATACAATGTTATAGATGTATATAATGTCCCCATCGAGAAGTAGGCGACGACACGCCAGGAATGTTGTAAAGTATTACATTCGACATGTTAGGTATCCTTAGGCTAGGATATATAACGTTATAGACGTATATAATGTTCCCACCGAAAAATAGGGGCCGACGCGTCAGGAATGTTGTAAAATATTACACCCGAGATGTTAGGTTCCGTTAGGTTAGGATATACAACGTTATAGACGTATAGTATGTTCCCACCGAGATGTAGGGACCGACATGCCAGGAATGGTGTAAAATATTACATCCGAGATGTTAGGTTGCGGTAGGTTAGGATATGCAACGTTATAGACGTATATAATGTCCCCATCGAGAAGCAGGCGAAGGCACGCCAGGAATGTTATAAAATATTACATTCGAGATGTTAGGTTGCCTTAGGCTAGGATATATATCGTTATAGACGTATACAATGTTTCCACCGATAAGTAGGGACCGATATGCCAGGAATGTTGTAAAATATTCCATCCGAGATGTTAGGTTGCCTTGGGATAGGATATACAATGTTATAGATGTATATAATGTCCCCACCGAGATGTAGGGACCGATATGCCAGGAATGTTGTAAAATATTACATCCGAGAAGTTAGCTTGCCTTAGGTTATGATATATAACGTTATAGACGTATATAATTTTCCCACCGAGAAGTAGGGACCGACATGCCAGGAATGTTGTAAAATATTACATCCGAGATGTTAGGTTCCCTTAGGTTTGGATATATATCGTTATAGACGTATATAATGTTCCTACCGAGACTTGCGGACCGACATGCCAGGAATCTTGTCAAATATTACATCCGAGATATTAGGTTGCCTTAGGTTAGGATATACAACGTTATAGACGTATATAATGTCCCCATCGAGAAGCAGGCGACGACACGCCTGGAATGTTGTAAAATATTACATTCGACATGTTATGTGGCCTTAGGCTAGGATATATAACGTTATAGACGTATATAATGTTCCCACCGAGAAGTACGGGCGGGCACGCCAGGAATGTTGTCAACTATTACATCCGAGATGTTAGGTTGCCTTAGGTTAGGATATATAACGTTATAGACGTATATAATGTCCCCATCCAGAAGTAGGCGACGACACGCCAGGAATATTACATCCCAGATGTTAGGTTGCGTTAGGTTAGGATACACAACGTTATAGACGTATATAATGTTCCCATCGAGAAGCAGGCGACGACACGCCAGGAATGATGTAAAATATTACATTCGATATGTTAGGTCGCCTTAGGCTAGGATATATAACGTTATAGACGTATACAATGTTCCCACCGAGAAGTAGGGACCGATATGCCAGGAATGTTGTAAAATATTCCATCCGAGATGTTAGGTTGCCTTGGGTTAGGATATACAATGTTATAGATGTATATAATTTCCCCATCGAGAAGTAGGCGACGACACGCCAGGAATGTTGTAAAATATTACATCCGAGATGTTAGGTTCCCTTAGGTTTGGATATATATCGTTATAGACGTATATAATGTTCCTACCGAGACTTGGGGACCGACATGCCAGGAATCTTGTAAAATATTACATCCCAGATGTTAGGTTGCTTTAGGTTAGGATATACAACCTTATAGACGTATGTAATGTTCCCATCGAGAAGCAGGCGACGACACGCCAGGAATGTTGTAAAATATTACATTCGACATGTTATGTAGCCTTAGGCTAGGATATATCACGTTATAGACGTATATAATGTTCCCACCGAGAAGTACGGGCGGACACGGCAGGAATGTTGTCAACTATTACATCCGAGATGTTAGGTTGCCTTAGGCTAGGATATATACCGTTATAAATGTATATAATGTTCTCACCGAAAAATAGGGGCCGACGTGTCGGGAATGTTGTAAAATATTACACCCGAGGTGTTAGGTTCCCTTAGGTTAGGATATACCATGTTTTAGATGTATATAATGACCCCATCCAGAAGTAGGCGACGACACACCACGAATGCTGTAAAATATTACATCCCAGATGTTAAGTTGCTTTAGGTTAAGATATACAACATTATAGACGTATATAATGTCCCCATCGAGAAGCAGTAGACGACACGCCAGGAATTTTGTAAAATATTACATTCGACATGTTAGGTCGCCTTAGGCTAGGATATATAACGTTATAGACGTATATAATGTTACCACCGAGAACTACGGGCAGACAGGCCAGGAATGATGTAAAATATTACATTCGACATGTTAGGTCGCCTTAGGCTATGATATATAACGTTATAGACGTATCTAATGTTCCCACCGAGAAATAGGGGCCGACGCGTCAGAAATTTGTAAAATATTGCACCCGAGATGTTAGGTTCCCTTAGGTTAGGATATACAACGCTATAGACGTATAGAATGTTCCCATCAAGACGTAGGGCCCGTCATGCCAGGAATGTTGTAAAATATTACATCCCAGATGTTAGGTTGCGTTAGGTTAGGATATACAACGTAATAGATGTATATAATGTCCCCTTCGAGAAGCAGGCGACGACACTCCAGGAATGTTGTAAAATATTACATTCGATATGTTAGGTCGCATTAGGCTAGGATATATATCGTTATAGACGTATACAATGTTTCCAGCGAGACGTAGGGACCGATATGCCAGGAATGTTGTAAAATATTACATCCGAGATGTTAGGTTGCCTTAGCTTAGGATATACAATGTTATAGATGTATATAATGTCCCCATCGAGAAGTAGGCGACGACACGCCAGGAATGTTGTAAAATATTACATTCGACATGTTAGGTTGCCTTAGGCTGGTATATATATCGTTATAGAGGTATACAATGTTCCCACCGAGAAGTACGGGCCGACACGCCAGGAATGTTGTAGAATATTACATCCGAGATGTTATGTTGCCTTACGTTAGGATATATACCGTTATAGACGTATATAATGTTCCCACCGAAAAGTAGGAGCCGACGCGCCAGGAATGTTGTAAAATATTACGGTATTGAGGTTTGCCTTAGGTTAGGATATACAACATTATAGACGTATATAATTTCCCCGCCGAGAAGTACGGGCCGACACGCCAGGAATGTTATCAACTATTACATCCGACATGTCAGGGCGCCTTAGGCTAGGATGTATAACATTATAGACGAATATAACATTCCCACCGAGAAATAGTCCCGACGCGTCAGGAATGTTGTAAAATATTACACCCGAGATGTTAGGTTCCCTTAGGTTAGGATATGCAACGTTATAGACGTATAGGATGTTCCCACCGAGACGTAGAGACCGACATGACAGGAATGTTGTAAAATATTACATCCGAGATGTTAGGTTGCCTTCGGTTAGAATATATATCGCTATAGACGCATATGATGTTCCCACCGAGAAGTACGGGCCGACACGTCAGGAATGTTGTCAAATATTACATCCGAGATGTTAGGTTGCCTTAGGTTAGGATATACAACGTTATAGATTTATATAATGTCCCCATCCAGAGGTAGGCGACGACACGCCAGGAATGATGTAAAATATTACATTCGACATGTTAGGTCGCCTTAGGCTAGGATATATAACGTTATAGACGTATACAATGTTTCCACCGAGAAGTACGGGCCTACATGCCAGGAATGTTGTCAACTATTACATCCGAGATGTTAGGTTGCGGTAGGTTAGGATATGCAACGTTATAGACGTATATAATGTCCCCATCGAGAAGCAGGCGAAGACACGCCAGGAATGTTATAAAATATTACATTCGAGATGTTAGGTTGCCTTAGGCTAGGATATATATCGTTATAGACGTATACAATGTTTCCACCGATAAGTAGGGACCGATATGCCAGGAATGTTGTAAAATATTCCATCCGAGATGTTAGGTTGCCTTGGGATAGGATATACAATGTTATAGATGTATATAATGTCCCCACCGAGATGTAGGGACCGATATGCCAGGAATGTTGTAAAATATTACATCCGAGAAGTTAGGTTGCCTTAGTTTATGATATATAACGTTATAGACGTATATAATTTTCCCACCGAGAAGTAGGGACCGACATGCCAGGAATGTTGTAAAATATTACATCCGAGATGTTAGGTTCCCTTAGGTTTGGATATATATCGTTATAGACGTATATAATGTTCCTACCGAGACTTGCGGACCGACATGCCAGGAATCTTGTAAAATATTACATCCCAGATGTTAGGTTGCTTTAGGTTAGGATATACAACGTTATAGACGTATATAATGTCCCCATCGAGAAGCAGGCGACGACACGCCTGGAATGTTGTAAAATATTACATTCGACATGTTATGTGGCCTTAGGCTAGGATATATAACGTTATAGACGTATATAATGTTCCCACCGAGAAGTACGGGCGGGCACGCCAGGAATGTTGTCAACTATTACATCCGAGATGTTAGGTTGCCTTAGGTTAGGATATATAACGTTATAGACGTATATAATGTCCCCATCCAGAAGTAGGCGACGACACGCCAGGAATATTACATCCCAGATGTTAGGTTGCGTTAGGTTAGGATACACAACGTTATAGACGTATATAATGTTCCCATCGAGAAGCAGGCGACGACACGCCAGGAATGATGTAAAATATTACATTCGATATGTTAGGTCGCCTTAGGCTAGGATATAAAACGTTATAGACGTATACAATGTTCCCACCGAGAAGTAGGGACCGATATGCCAGGAATGTTGTAAAATATTCCATCCGAGATGTTAGGTTGCCTTGGGTTAGGATATACAATGTTATAGATGTATATAATGTCCCCATCGAGAAGTAGGCGACGACACGCCAGGAATGTTGTAAAATATTACATCCGAGATGTTAGGTTCCCTTAGGTTTGGATATATATCGTTATAGACGTATATAATGTTCCTACCGAGACTTGGGGACCGACATGCCAGGAATCTTGTAAAATATTACATCCAAGATGTTAGGTTGCTTTAGGTTAGGATATACAACGTTATAGACGTATGTAATGTTCCCATCCAGAAGCAGGCGACGACACGCCAGGAATGTTGTAAAATATTACATTCGACATGTTATGTAGCCTTAGGCTAGGATATATCACGTTATAGACGTATATAATGTTCCCACCGAGAAGTACGGGCGGACACGGCAGGAATGTTGTCAACTATTACATCCGAGATGTTAGGTTGCCTTAGGCTAGGATATATACCGTTATAAATGTATATAATGTTCTCACCGAAAAATAGGGGCCGACGTGTCGGGAATGTTGTAAAATATTACACACGAGGTGTTAGGTTCCCTTAGGTTAGGATATACAATGTTTTAGATGTATATAATGACCCCATCCAGAAGTAGGCGACGACACACCACGAATGCTGTAAAATATTACATCCCAGATGTTAAGTTGCGTTAGGTTAAGATATACAACATTATAGACGTATATAATGTCCCCATCGAGAAGCAGTAGACGACACGCCAGGAATTTTGTAAAATATTACATTCGACATGTTAGGTCGCCTTAGGCTAGGATATATAACGTTATAGACGTATATAATGTTACCACCGAGAACTACGGGCAGACAGGCCAGGAATGATGTAAAATATTACATTCGACATGTTAGGTCGCCTTAGGCTATGATATATAACGTTATAGACGTATCTAATGTTCCCACCGAGAAATAGGGGCCGACGCGTCAGAAATTTGTAAAATATTGCACCCGAGATGTTAGGTTCCCTTAGGTTAGGATATACAACGCTATAGACGTATAGAATGTTCCCATCAAGACGTAGGGCCCGTCATGCCAGGAATGTTGTAAAATATTACATCCCAGATGTTAGGTTGCGTTAGGTTAGGATATACAACGTAATAGATGTATATAATGTCCCCTTCGAGAAGCAGGCGACGACACTCCAGGAATGTTGTAAAATATTACATTCGATATGTTAGGTCGCATTAGGCTAGGATATATATCGTTATAGACGTATACAATGTTTCCAGCGAGACGTAGGGACCGATATGCCAGGAATGTTGTAAAATATTACATCCGAGATGTTAGGTTGCCTTAGCTTAGGATATACAATGTTATAGATGTATATAATGTCCCCATCGAGAAGTAGGCGACGACACGCCAGGAATGTTGTAAAATATTACATTCGACATGTTAGGTTGCCTTAGGCTGGTATATATATCGTTATAGAGGTATACAATGTTCCCACCGAGAAGTACGGGCCGACACGCCAGGAATGTTGTAGAATATTACATCCGAGATGTTATGTTGCCTTACGTTAGGATATATACCGTTATAGACGTATATAATGTTCCCACCGAAAAGTAGGAGCCGACGCGCCAGGAATGTTGTAAAATATTACGGTATTGAGGTTTGCCTTAGGTTAGGATATACAACATTATAGACGTATATAATTTCCCCGCCGAGAAGTACGGGCCGACACGCCAGGAATGTTATCAACTATTACATCCGACATGTCAGGGCGCCTTAGGCTAGGATGTATAACATTATAGACGAATATAACATTCCCACCGAGAAATAGTCCCGACGCGTCAGGAATGTTGTAAAATATTACACCCGAGATGTTAGGTTCCCTTAGGTTAGGATATGCAACGTTATAGACGTATAGGATGTTCCCACCGAGACGTAGAGACCGACATGACAGGAATGTTGTAAAATATTACATCCGAGATGTTAGGTTGCCTTCGGTTAGAATATATATCGCTATAGACGCATATGATGTTCCCACCGAGAAGTACGGGCCGACACGTCAGGAATGTTGTCAAATATTACATCCGAGATGTTAGGTTGCCTTAGGTTAGGATATACAACGTTATAGATTTATATAATGTCCCCATCCAGAGGTAGGCGACGACACGCCAGGAATGATGTAAAATATTACATTCGACATGTTAGGTCGCCTTAGGCTAGGATATATAACGTTATAGACGTATACAATGTTTCCACCGAGAAGTACGGGCCTACATGCCAGGAATGTTGTCAACTATTACATCCGAGATGTTAGGTTGCGGTAGGTTAGGATATGCAACGTTATAGACGTATATAATGTCCCCATCGAGAAGCAGGCGAAGACACGCCAGGAATGTTATAAAATATTACATTCGAGATGTTAGGTTGCCTTAGGCTAGGATATATATCGTTATAGACGTATACAATGTTTCCACCGATAAGTAGGGACCGATATGCCAGGAATGTTGTAAAATATTCCATCCGAGATGTTAGGTTGCCTTGGGATAGGATATACAATGTTATAGATGTATATAATGTCCCCACCGAGATGTAGGGACCGATATGCCAGGAATGTTGTAAAATATTACATCCGAGAAGTTAGGTTGCCTTAGTTTATGATATATAACGTTATAGACGTATATAATTTTCCCACCGAGAAGTAGGGACCGACATGCCAGGAATGTTGTAAAATATTACATCCGAGATGTTAGGTTCCCTTAGGTTTGGATATATATCGTTATAGACGTATATAATGTTCCTACCGAGACTTGCGGACCGACATGCCAGGAATCTTGTAAAATATTACATCCCAGATGTTAGGTTGCTTTAGGTTAGGATATACAACGTTATAGACGTATATAATGTCCCCATCGAGAAGCAGGCGACGACACGCCTGGAATGTTGTAAAATATTACATTCGACATGTTATGTGGCCTTAGGCTAGGATATATAACGTTATAGACGTATATAATGTTCCCACCGAGAAGTACGGGCGGGCACGCCAGGAATGTTGTCAACTATTACATCCGAGATGTTAGGTTGCCTTAGGTTAGGATATATAACGTTATAGACGTATATAATGTCCCCATCCAGAAGTAGGCGACGACACGCCAGGAATATTACATCCCAGATGTTAGGTTGCGTTAGGTTAGGATACACAACGTTATAGACGTATATAATGTTCCCATCGAGAAGCAGGCGACGACACGCCAGGAATGATGTAAAATATTACATTCGATATGTTAGGTCGCCTTAGGCTAGGATATAAAACGTTATAGACGTATACAATGTTCCCACCGAGAAGTAGGGACCGATATGCCAGGAATGTTGTAAAATATTCCATCCGAGATGTTAGGTTGCCTTGGGTTAGGATATACAATGTTATAGATGTATATAATGTCCCCATCGAGAAGTAGGCGACGACACGCCAGGAATGTTGTAAAATATTACATCCGAGATGTTAGGTTCCCTTAGGTTTGGATATATATCGTTATAGACGTATATAATGTTCCTACCGAGACTTGGGGACCGACATGCCAGGAATCTTGTAAAATATTACATCCAAGATGTTAGGTTGCTTTAGGTTAGGATATACAACGTTATAGACGTATGTAATGTTCCCATCCAGAAGCAGGCGACGACACGCCAGGAATGTTGTAAAATATTACATTCGACATGTTATGTAGCCTTAGGCTAGGATATATCACGTTATAGACGTATATAATGTTCCCACCGAGAAGTACGGGCGGACACGGCAGGAATGTTGTCAACTATTACATCCGAGATGTTAGGTTGCCTTAGGCTAGGATATATACCGTTATAAATGTATATAATGTTCTCACCGAAAAATAGGGGCCGACGTGTCGGGAATGTTGTAAAATATTACACCCGAGGTGTTAGGTTCCCTTAGGTTAGGATATACAACGTTATAGATGTATATAAAGACCCCATCCAGAAGTAGGCGACGACACACCGCGAATGCTGTAAAATATTACATCCCAGATGTTAAGTTGCGTTAGGTTAAGATATACAACATTATAGACGTATATAATGTCCCCATCGAGAAGCAGGCTACGACACGCCAGGAATGATGTAAAATATTACATTCGATATGTTAGGTCGCCTTAGGCTAGGATATATAACGTTATAGACGTATACAATGTTCCCACCGAGAAGTACGGACCTACACGCCAGGAATGTTGTCAACTATAACATCCGAGGTGTTAGGTTGCCTTAGGTTAGGATATATATCGTTATAGACGTATATAATGTTCCCACCGAGACGTAGGGACCGACATGCCAGGAATGTTGTAAAATATTACATCCGAGATGTTAGGTTGCGTTAGGTTAGGATATACAACGTTATAGACGTATATAATATCCCCATCGAGAAGCAGGCGGCGACACGCCAGGAATGTTATAAAATATTACATTCGAGATGTTATGTTGCCTTAGGTTAGGATATACAACGTTATAGATGTATATTATAACCCTAGCCAGAAGTAGGCGACGACACTCCAGGAATGTTGTAAAATATTACATCCCAGATGTTAGGTTGCCTTAGGTTATGATATATAACGTTATAGACGTATATAATATTCCCACCGAGAAGTAGGGACCGACATGCCAGGAATGTTGTAAAATATTACATCCGAGAAGTTAGGTTGCCTTAGGTTATGATATATAACGTTATAGACGTATATAATTTTCCCACCGAGAAGTAGGGACCGACATGCCAGGAATGTTGTAAAATATTACATCCGAGATGTTAGGTTCCCTTAGGTTTGGATATATATCGTTATAGACGTATATAATGTTCCTACCGAGACTTGCGGACCTACATGCCAGGAATCTTGTAAAATATTACATCCCAGATGTTAGGTTGCTTTAGGTTAGGATATACAACGTTATAGACGTATATAATGTCCCCATCGAGAAGCAGGCGACGACACGCCTGGAATGTTGTAAAATATTACATTCGACATGTTATGTGGCCTTAGGCTAGGATATATAACGTTATAGACGTATATAATGTTCCCACCGAGAAGTACGGGCGGGCACGCCAGGAATGTTGTCAACTATTACATCCGAGATGTTAGGTTGCCTTAGGTTAGGATATATAACGTTATAGACGTATATAATGTCCCCATCCAGAAGTAGGCGACGACACGCCAGGAATATTACATCCCAGATGTTAGGTTGCGTTAGGTTAGGATACACAACGTTATAGACGTATATAATGTTCCCATCGAGAAGCAGGCGACGACACGCCAGGAATGATGTAAAATATTACATTCGATATGTTAGGTCGCCTTAGGCTAGGATATATACCGTTATAGACGTATACAATGTTCCCACCGAGAAGTAGGGACCGATATGCCAGGAATGTTGTAAAATATTCCATCCGAGATGTTAGGTTGCCTTGGGTTAGGATATACAATGTTATAGATGTATATAATGTCCCCATCGAGAAGTAGGCGACGACACGCCAGCAATGTTGTAAAATATTACATTCGACATGTTAGGTTGCCTTAGGCTAGGATATATAACGTTATAGACGTATATAATGTCCCCATCGAGAAGTAGGCGACGACACGCCAGGAATGTTGTAAAATATTACATGCGAGATGTTAGGTTGCCTTAGGCTAGGATATATATCGTTATAGACGTATACAATGTTTCCACCGAGAAGTAGGGACCGATATGCCAGGAATGTTGTAAAATATTACATCCCAGATGTTCGGTTGCCTTAGGCTATGATATATAACGTTATAGACGTATATAATGTTCCCATCGAGAAGCAGGTGACGACACGCCAGGAATGATGTAAAATATTACATTCGACATGTTAGGTCGCCTTAGGCTAGGATATATAACGTTATAGGCGTATACAATGTTCCCACCGAGAAGTACGGGCCTACATGCCAGGAATGTGGTCAACTATTACATCCGAGGTGTTAGGTTGCCTTGGGTTAGGATATATATCGTTATAGACGTATATAATGTTCCCACCGAGACGTAGGCACCGACATGCAAGGAGTGTTGTAAAATATTACATCCCAAATGTTAGGTTGCGTTAGGTTAGGATATACAACGTTATAGACGTATATAATCTCCCCATCGAGAAGCCAGCGACGACACGCCAGAATGTTGTAAAATATTACATCCGAGATGTTAGGTTGCCTTAGGTTAGGATATACAATGTTATAGATGTATATTATGTCCCCATCGAGAAGCAGGCGACGACACGTCAGGAATATTGTAAAATATTACAGTCGACATGTTAGGTTGCCTTAGACTAGGATATATAACGTTATAGACGTATATAATGTTCCCACCGAAAAATAGGGGCCGACGCGTCAGGAATGTTGTAAAATATTACATTCGACATGTTAGCTGGCCTTAGGCTAGGATATACAACGTTATAGACGTATATAATGTTCCCACCGAGAAGTACGGGCGGACACGCCAGGAAATTTGCCAACTATTACATCCGTGATGTTAGGTTGCCTTAGGTTAGGATGTATAACGTTATAGACGTATATAATGTCCCCATCCAGAAGTAGGCGACGACACGCCAGGAATATTACATCCCAGATGTTAGGTTGCGTTAGGTTAGGATACACAACGTTATAGACGTATATAATGTTCCCATCGCGAAGCAGGCGACGACACGCCAGGAATGATGTAAAATATTACATTCGACATGTTAGGTCGCCTTAGGCTAGGATATATATCGTTATAGACGTATACAATGTTCCCACCGAGAAGTACGGGCCTACACGCCAGGAATGTTGTCAACTATTACATCCGAGGTGTTAGGTTGCCTTAGGTTAGGATATATATCGTTATAGACGTATATAATGTTCCCACCGAGACGTAGGCACCGACATGCAAGGAATGTTGTAAAATATTACATCCCAAATGTTAGGTTGCGTTAGGTTAGGATATACAACGTTATAGACGTATATAATCTCCCCATCGAGAAGCAGGCGACGACACGACAGGAATGTTGTAAAATATTACATTCGACATGTTAGGTTGCCTTAGGCTAGCATATATAACGTTATAGCCGTATATAATGTTCCCACCGAAAAATAGGGCCCGACGCGTCAGGAATGTTGTAAAAGTTTACACCCGAGTTGTTAGGATCCCTTAGGTTAGGATATACAACGTTATAGACGTATAGTATGTTCCCACAGAGATGTAGGGACCGACATGCCAGGAATGTTGTAAAATATTACATCCGAGGTGTTAGGTTGCCTTAGGTTAGGATATACAACGTTATAGACGTATAGTATGTTCCCACAGAGATGTAGGGACCGACATGCCAGGAATGTTGTAAAATATTACATCCGAGCTGTTAGGTTGCCTTAGGCTAGGATATATATCGTTATAGACGTATACAATGATTCCACCGAGAAGTAGGGACCGATATGCCAGAAATGTTGTAAAATATTACATCCGAGATGTTAGGTTGCCTTAGGTTATGATATATAAAGTTATAGACGTATATAATATTCCCAACGAGAAGTAGGGACCGACATGCCAGGAATGTTGTAAAATATTACATCCGAGATGTTTGGTTGCTGTAGGTTAGGATATACAACGTTATAGACGTATATAATGTCCCCATCGAGAAGCAGGCAACGACACGCCAGGAATGTTGTAAAATATTCAATCCGAGATGTTAGGTTGCCTTGGGTTAGGATATACAATGTTATAGATGTATATAATGTCCCCATCGAGAAGTAGGCGACGACAAGCCAGGAATGTTGTAAAATATTACATTCGACATGTTAGGTTGCCTTAGGCTAGGATATATAACGTTATCGACGTATATAATGTCCCCATCGAGAAGTAGGCGACGACACGCCAGGAATGTTGTAAAATATTACATGCGAGATGTTAGGTTGCCTTAGGCTAGGATATATATCGTTATAGACGTATACAATTTTTCCACCGAGAAGTAGGGACCGATATGCCAGGAATGTTGTAAAATATTACATCCCAGATGTTCGGTTGCCTTAGGTTATGATATATGACGTTATAGACGTATATAATGTTCCCATCGAGAAGCAGGCGACGACACGCCAGAATGTTGTAAAATATTACATCCGAGATGTTAGGTTGCCTTAGGTTAGGATATATAACGTTATAGACGTATATAATGTCCCCATCCAGAAGTAGGCGACGACACGCCAGGAATATTACATCCCAGATGTTAGGTTGCGTTAGGTTAGGATACACAACGTTATAGACGTATATAATGTTCCCATCGAGAAGCAGGCGACGACACGCCAGGAATGATGTAAAATATTACGTTTGATATGTTAGGTTGCCTTAGGCAAGGATATATATCGTTATAGACGTATACAATGTTTCCACCGAGAAGTACGGGCGGACGCGCCAGGAATGTTGTCAACTATTACATCCGAGATGTTAGGTTGCCCTAGGTTAGGATATATATCGTTATAGACGTATACAATGTTTCCACCGAGAAGTAGGGACCAACATGCCAGGAATGTTGTAAAATATTACATCCGAGTTGTTAGGTTGCCTTAGGTTAGGATATACAATGTAATAGATGTATATAATGTCCCCATCGAGAAGTAGGCGACGACACGCCAGGAATGTTGTAAAATATTACATTCGACATGTTAGGTTGCCTTAGGCTAGGATATATAACGTTATAGACGTATATAATGTTCCCATCGAGAAGCAGGCGACGACACGCCAGGAATGATGTAAAATATTACATCCCAGATGCTAGGTTGCGTTAGGTCAGGATATACAACATTGTAGACGTATATAATGTCCCCATCGAGAAGCAGGAGACGACACGCCAGGAATGTTGTAAAATATTACATTCGACATGTTAGGTCGCCTTAGGCTAGGATATATAACGTTATAGACGTATATAATGTTCCCACCGAGAAGTACGGGCGGACACGCCAGGAATGTTGTCAACTATTACATCCGAGATGTTAGGTTGCCCTAGGTTAGGATATATACCGTTATAGACGTATACAATGTTTCCACCGAGAAGTAGGGACCGACATGCCAGGAATGTTGTAAAACATTACATCCGAGTTGTTAGGTTGCCTTAGGTTAGGATATACAATGTAATAGATGTATATAATGTCTCCATCGAGAAGCAGGCGACGACACGCCAGGAATGTTATAAAATATTACACTCGAGATGTTAGGTTTCCTTAGGTTAGGATATACAACGTTATAGATGTATATAATGACCCTATCGAGATGTAGGCGACGACAATCCAGGAATGTTGTAAAATATTACATCCCAGATATTAGGTTGCCTTAGGTTAGGATATACAACGTTATAGACGTATATAATGTCCCCATCGAGAAGCAGGCGACGACACGCCTGGAATGTTGTAAAATATTACATTCGACATGTTATGTGGCCTTAGGCTAGGATATATAACGTTATAGACGTATATAATGTTCCCATCGAGAAGCAGGCGACGACACGTCAGGAATGTTGTAAAATATTACAGTCGACATGTTAGGTTGCCTTAGACTAGGATATATAACGTTATAGACGTATATAATGTTCCCACCGAAAAATAGGGGCCGACGCGTCAGGAATGTTGTAAAATATTACATTCGACATGTTAGCTGGCCTTAGGCTAGGATATACAGCGTTATAGACGTATATAATATTCCCACCGAGAAGTACGGGCGGACACGCCAGGAATTTTGCCAACTATTACTTCCGAGATGTTAGGTTGCCTTAGGTTGGGATATATAACGTTATAGACGTATATAATGTCCCCATCCAGAAGTAGGCGACGACACGCCAGGAATATTACATCCCAGATGTTAGGTTGCGTTAGGTTAGGATACACAACGTTATAGACGTATATAATGTTCCCATCGAGAAGCAGGCGACGACACGCCAGGAATGATGTAAAATATTACATTCGATATGTTAGGTCGCCTTAGGCTAGGATATATAACGTTATAGACGTATACAATGTTCCCACCGAGAAGTACGGGCCTACACGCCAGGAATGTTGTCAACTATTACATCCGAGGTGTTAGGTTGCCTTGCGTCAGGATATATATCGTTATAGACGTATATAATGTTCCTACCGAGACGTAGGCACCGACATGCAAGGAATGTTGTAAAATATTACATCCCAAATGTTAGGTTGCGTTAGGTTAGGATATACAACGTTATAGACGTTTATAATCTCCCCATCGAGAAGCCGGCGACGACACGCCAGAATGTTGTAAAATATTACATCCGAGATGTTAGGTTGCCCTAGGCTAGGATATATATCGTTATAGACGTATACAATGTTTCCACCGAGAAGGAGGGACTAATATGCCAGGAATGTTGTAAAATATTACATTCCAGATGTTCGGTTGCCTTAGGTTATAATATATAACGTTATAGACGTATGTAATGTTCCCATCGAGAAGCAGGAGACGACACGCCAGGAATGATGTAAAATATTACATTCGACATGTTAGGTCGCCTTAGGCTAGGATATATATCGTTATAGACGTATACAATGTTCCCACCGAGAAGTACGGGCCTACACGCCAGGAATGTTGTCAACTATTACATCCGAGGTGTTAGGTTGCCTTAGGTTAGGATATATATCGTTATAGACGTATATAATGTTCCCACCGAGACGTAGGCACCGACATGCAAGGAATGTTGTAAAATACTACATCCCAAATGTTAGGTTGCGTTAGGTTAGGATATATAACGTTATAGCCGTATATAATGTTCCCACCGAAAAATAGGGCCCGACGCGTCAGGAATGTTGTAAAAGTTTACACCCGAGATGTTAGGTTCCCTTAGGTTAGGATATACAACGTTATAGACGTATAGTATGTTCCCACAGAGATGTAGGGACCGACATGCCAGGAATGTTGTAAAATATTACATCCGAGATGTTAGGTTGCCTTAGGTTAGGATATACAGCGTTATAGATGTATATAATGACCCCATCCAAACTAGGCGACGACACGCCAGGAATGTTGTAAAATATTACATCCGAGATGTTAGGTTGCCTTGGGTTAGGATATACAATGTTATAGACGAATATAATGTTCCCACCGAAAAATAGGGGCCGACGCGTCGGGAATGTTGTAAAATATTACACCCGAGAAGTTAGGCTCCCTTAGGTTAGGATATACAACGTTATAGATGTATATAATGACACCATCCAGAAGTAGGCGACGACACGCCACGAACATTACATCCCAGATGTTAGGTTGCGTTAGGTTAGGAAACACAATGTTATAGACGTATATAATGTTCCCATCGAGAAGCAGGCGACGAAACGCCAGAATGTTGTAAAATATTACATTCGACATGTTAGGTCGCCTTAGGCTAGGATATATAACGTTGTAGACGTATATAATGTTCCCACCGAGAAGTACGGGCGGACGCGCCAGGAATGTTGTAAAATATTACATTCGACATGTTAGGTGGCCTTAGGCTAGGATATACAACGTTATAGACGTATATAATGTTCCCACCGAGAAGTACGGGCGGACACGCCAGGAATTTTGTCAACTATTACATCCGAGATGTTAGGTTGCCTTAGGTTAGGATATATAACGTTATAGACGTATATAATGTCCCCATCCAGAAGTAGGCGACGACACGCCAGGAATGATGTAAAATATTACATCCCAGATGTTAGGTTGCGTTAGGTCAGGATATACAACATTGTAGACGTATATAATGTCCCCATCGAGAAGCAGGAGACGACACGCCAGGAATGATGTAAAATATTACATTCGACATGTTAGGTCGCCTTGGGCTAGGATATATAACGTTATAGACGTATATAATGTTCCCACCGAGAAGTACGGGCGGACGCGCCAGGAATGTTGTCAACTATTACATCCGAGATGTTAGGTTGCCCTAGGTTAGGATATATATCGTTATAAACGTATAGCATGTTCCCACCGAGATGTAGGGACCGACATGCCAGGAATGTTGTTAAATATTACATCCGAGATGTTAGGTTGCGTTAGGTTAGGATATACAACGTTATAGACGTATATAATGTCCCCATCGAGAAGCAAGCGACGAAACGCCAGGAATGTTATAAAATATTACATTCGAGATGTTAGGTTTCCTTAGGTTAGGATATACAACGTTATAGATGTATATAATGACCCTATCGAGAAGTAGGCGACGACACTCCAGGAATGTTGTAAAATATTACATCCCAGATATTAGGTTGCGTTTGGTAAGGATATACAACGTTATAGACGTATATAATGTCCCCATCGAGAAGCAGGCGACGACACGCCAGAATGTTGTAGAATATTACATCCGAGATGTTAGGTTGCCTTAGGCTAGGATATATAACGTTATAGACGTATATAATGTTCCCACCGAAAAATAGGGGCGACGCGTCAGGAATGTTGTAAAATATTACACCCGAGATGTTAGGTTCCCTTAGGTTAGGATATACAACGTTATAGACGTATAGTATCTCCCCACCGAGATGTAGGGACCGACATGCCAGGAATGTTGTAAAATATTACATCCGAGATGTTAGGTTGCGTTAGGTTAGGATATACAACGTTATAGACGTATATAATGTCCCCATCGAGAAGCAGGCGACGACACGCCAGGAATGTTATAAAATATTACATTCGAGATGTTGGGTTGCCTTAGGTTAGGATATACAACGTTATAGATGTATATAATGACCCTATCCAGAAGTAGGCGACGACACTCCAGGAATGTTGTAAAATATGACATCCCAGATATTAGGTTGTGTTAGGTTAGGACATACAACGTTATAGACGTATTTAATGTCCCCATCGAGAAGCAGGCGACGACACGCCTGGAATGTTGTAAAATATTACATTCGACTTGTTATGTGGCCTTAGGCTAGGATATATAACGTTATAGACGTATATAATGTTCCCACCGAGAAGTACGGGCGGACACGCCAGGAATGTTGTCAACTATTACATCCGAGGCGTTAGGTTGCCTTAGGTTAGGATATATATCGTTATAGACGTATATAATGTTCCCACCGAGACGTAGGCACCGACATGGAAGGAATGTTGTAAAATATTACATCCCAAATGTTAGGTTCCCTTAGGTTAGGATATACAATGTTATAGATGTATATAATGTCCCCATCGAGAAGCAGGAGACGACACGCCAGAATGTTGTAAAATATTACATCCGAGATGTTAGGTTGCCCTAGGCTAGGATATATATCGTTATAGACGTATACAATGTTTCCACCGAGAAGTAGGGACCGATATGCCAGGCATGTTGTAAAATATTACATCCGAGGTGTTAGGTTGCCTTAGGTTAGGATATATATCGTTATAGACGTATATAATGTTCTGACCGAGACGTAGGCACCGACATGCAAGGAATGTTGTAAAATATTACATCCCAAATGTTAGCTTGCGTTAGGTTAGGATATACAACGTTATAGACGTATATAATCTCCCCATCGAGGAGCAGGCGACGACACGCCAGAATGTTGTAAAATATTACATCCGAGATGTTAGGTTGCCTTAGGTTAGGATATACAATGTTATAGATGTATAGAATGTCCCCATCGAGAAGAAGGCGACGACACGCCAGGAATGTTGTAAAATATTACATCCGAGATGTTAGGTTGCCTTAGGCTAGGATATATATCGTTATAGACGTATACAATGTTTGCACCGAGAAGTAGGGACCGATATGCCAGGAATGTTGTAAAATATTACATCCGAGATGTTAGGTTGCCTTAGGTTAGGATATACAATATTATAGATGTATATAATGTCCCCATCGAGAAGTAGGCGACGACACGCCAGGAATGTTGTAAAATATTACATTCGACATGTTAGGTTGCCTTAGGTTAGGATATATAACGTTATAGACGTATATAATGTCCCCATCCAGAAGTAGGCGACGACACGCCAGGAATATTACATCCCAGATGTTAGGTTGCGTTAGGTTAGGATACACAACGTTATAGACGTATATAATGTTCCCATCGAGAAGCAGGCGACGACACGCCAGGAATGTTGTAAAATATTACATTCGACATGTTAGGTTGCCTTAGGCTAGGATATATAACGTTATAGACGTATATAATGTTCCCACCGAAAAATAGGGGCCGACGCGTCAGGAATGTTGTAAAATATTACACCCGAGATGTTAGGTTCCCTTAGGTTAGGATATACAACGTTATAGACGTATAGTATGTTCCCACCGAGATGTAGGGACCGTCATGCCAGGAATGTTGTTAAATATTACATCCGAGATGTTAGGTTGCGTTAGGTTAGGATATACAACGTTATAGACGTATATAATGTCCCCATCGAGAAGCAGGCGACGACACGCCAGGAATGTTATAAAATATTACATTCGAGATGTTAGGTTGCCTTAGGTAAGGATATACAACGTTATAGATGTATATAATGACCCTATCCAGAAGTAGGCGACGACACTCCAGGAATGTTGTAAAATATTACATCCCAGATATTAGGTTGTGTTAGGTTAGGATATACAACGTTATAGACGTATATAATGTCCCCATCGAGAAGCAGGCGACGACACGCCTGGAATGTTGTAAAATATTACATTCGACATGTTATGTGGCCTTAGGCTAGGATATATAACGTTATAGACGTATATAATGTTCCCACCGAGAAGTACGGGCGGACACGCCAGGAATGTTGTCAATTATTACATCCGAGGCGTTAGGTTGCCTTAGGTTAGGATATATATCGTTATAGACGTATATAATGTTCCCACCGAGACGTAGGCACCGACATGGAAGGAATGTTGTAAAATATTACATCCCAGATGTTAGGTTGCGTTAGGTTAGGATATACAACGTTATAGACGTATATAATCTCCCCATCGAGAAGCAGGCGACGACACGCCAGAATGTTGTAAAATATTACATCCGAGATGTTAGGTTGCCTTAGGTTAGGATATACAATGTTATAGATGTATAGAATGTCCCCATCGAGAAGAAGGCGACGACACGCCAGGAATGTTGTAAAATATTACATCCGAGATGTTAGGTTGCCTTAGGTTAGGATATATATCGTTATAGACGTATACAACGTTTGCACCGAGAAGTAGGGACCGATATGCCAGGACTGTTGTAAAATATTACATCCGAGATGTTAGGTTGCCTTAGGTTAGGATATACAATATTATAGATGTATATAATGTCCCCATCGAGAAGTAGGCGACGACACGCCAGGAATGTTGTAAAATATTACATTCGACATGTTAGGTTGCCTTAGGTTAGGATATATAACGTTATAGACGTATATAATGTCCCCATCCAGAAGTAGGCGACGACACGCCAGGAATATTACATCCCAGATGTTAGGTTGCGTTAGGTTAGGATACACAACGTTATAGACGTATATAATGTTCCCATCGAGAAGCAGGCGACGAAACGCCAGGAATGTTATAAAATATTACATTCGAGATGTTAGGTTTCCTTAGGTTAGGATATACAACGTTATAGATGTATATAATGACCCTATCGAGAAGTAGGCGACGACACTCCAGGAATGTTGTAAAATATTACATCCCAGATATTAGGTTGCGTTTGGTAAGGATATACAACGTTATAGACGTATATAATGTCCCCATCGAGAAGCAGGCGACGACACGCCAGAATGTTGTAGAATATTACATCCGAGATGTTAGGTTGCCTTAGGCTAGGATATATAACGTTATAGACGTATATAATGTTCCCACCGAAAAATAGGGGCGACGCGTCAGGAATGTTGTAAAATATTACACCCGAGATGTTAGGTTCCCTTAGGTTAGGATATACAACGTTATAGACGTATAGTATCTCCCCACCGAGATGTAGGGACCGACATGCCAGGAATGTTGTAAAATATTACATCCGAGATGTTAGGTTGCGTTAGGTTAGGATATACAACGTTATAGACGTATATAATGTCCCCATCGAGAAGCAGGCGACGACACGCCAGGAATGTTATAAAATATTACATTCGAGATGTTGGGTTGCCTTAGGTTAGGATATACAACGTTATAGATGTATATAATGACCCTATCCAGAAGTAGGCGACGACACTCCAGGAATGTTGTAAAATATTACATCCCAGATATTAGGTTGTGTTAGGTTAGGACATACAACGTTATAGACGTATTTAATGTCCCCATCGAGAAGCAGGCGACGACACGCCTGGAATGTTGTAAAATATTACATTCGACTTGTTATGTGGCCTTAGGCTAGGATATATAACGTTATAGACGTATATAATGTTCCCACCGAGAAGTACGGGCGGACACGCCAGGAATGTTGTCAACTATTACATCCGAGGCGTTAGGTTGCCTTAGGTTAGGATATATATCGTTATAGACGTATATAATGTTCCCACCGAGACGTAGGCACCGACATGGAAGGAATGTTGTAAAATATTACATCCCAAATGTTAGGTTCCCTTAGGTTAGGATATACAATGTTATAGATGTATATAATGTCCCCATCGAGAAGCAGGAGACGACACGCCAGAATGTTGTAAAATATTACATCCGAGATGTTAGGTTGCCCTAGGCTAGGATATATATCGTTATAGACGTATACAATGTTTCCACCGAGAAGTAGGGACCGATATGCCAGGCATGTTGTAAAATATTACATCCGAGGTGTTAGGTTGCCTTAGGTTAGGATATATATCGTTATAGACGTATATAATGTTCTGACCGAGACGTAGGCACCGACATGCAAGGAATGTTGTAAAATATTACATCCCAAATGTTAGCTTGCGTTAGGTTAGGATATACAACGTTATAGACGTATATAATCTCCCCATCGAGGAGCAGGCGACGACACGCCAGAATGTTGTAAAATATTACATCCGAGATGTTAGGTTGCCTTAGGTTAGGATATACAATGTTATAGATGTATAGAATGTCCCCATCGAGAAGAAGGCGACGACACGCCAGGAATGTTGTAAAATATTACATCCGAGATGTTAGGTTGCCTTAGGCTAGGATATATATCGTTATAGACGTATACAATGTTTGCACCGAGAAGTAGGGACCGATATGCCAGGAATGTTGTAAAATATTACATCCGAGATGTTAGGTTGCCTTAGGTTAGGATATACAATATTATAGATGTATATAATGTCCCCATCGAGAAGTAGGCGACGACACGCCAGGAATGTTGTAAAATATTACATTCGACATGTTAGGTTGCCTTAGGTTAGGATATATAACGTTATAGACGTATATAATGTCCCCATCCAGAAGTAGGCGACGACACACCACGAATGCTGTAAAATATTACATCCCAGATGTTAAGTTGCGTTAGGTTAAGATATACAACAATATAGACGTATATAATGTCCCCATCGAGAAGCAGTAGACGACACGCCAGGAATGTTGTAAAATATTACATTCGACATGTTAGGTCGCCTTAGGCTAGGATATATAACGTTATAGACGTATATAATGTTCCCACCGAAAAATAGGGGCCGACGCGTTAGGAATGATGTAAAATATTACACCCGACATGTTATGTTCCCTTAGGATAGGATATACAACGTTATAGACGTATAGTATGTTCCCACCGAGATGTAGGAACCGACATGCCAGGAATATTGTAAAATAATACATCCGAGATGTTAGGTTGCCTTAGGTTAGGATATATAATGTTATAGACGTATATAATGTCCCCATCCAGAAGTAGGCGACGACACGCCAGGAATATTACATCCCAGATGTTAGGTTGCGTTAGGTTAGGATACACAACGTTATAGACGTATATAATGTTCCCATCGAGAAGCAGGCTACGACACGCCAGGAATGATGTAAAATATTACATTCGATATGTTAGGTCGCCTTAGGCTAGGATATATAACGTTATAGACGTATACAATGTTCCCACCGAGAAGTACGGACCTACGCGCCAGGAATGTTGTCAACTATAACATCCGAGGTGTTAGGTTGCCTTAGGTTAGGATATATATCGTTATAGACGTACATAATGTTTCCACCGAGACGTAGGCACCGACATGCAAGGAATGTTGTAAAATATTACATCCCAAATGTTAGGTTGCGTTAGGTTAGGATATACAACGTTATAGACGTATATAATCTCCCCATCGAGAAGCAGGCGACGACACGCCAGAATGTTGTAAAATATTACATCCGAGATGTTAGGTTGCCTTAGGCTAGGATATATATCGTTATAGACGTATACAATGTTTCCAACGAGAAGTAGGGACCCATATGCCAGGAATGTTGTAAAATATTACATCCGAGATGTTAGGTTGCCTTAGGTTATGATATATAACGTTATAGACGTATATAATATTCCCACCGAGAAGTAGGGACCGACATGCCAGGAATGTTGTAAAATATTACATCCGAGATGTTAGGTTCCCTTAGGTTTGGATATATATCGTTATAGACGTATATAATGTTCCTACCGAGACTTGGGGACCGACATGCCAGGAATCTTGTAAAATATTACATCCCAGATGTTAGGTTGCTTTAGGTTAGGATATACAACGTTATAGACGTATATAATGTCCCCATCGAGAAGCAGTAGACGACACGCCAGGAATGTTGTAAAATATTACATTCGACATGTTAGGTCGCCTTAGGCTAGGATATATAACGTTATAGACGTATATAATGTTCCCACCGAAAAATAGGGGCCGACGCGTTAGGAATGTTGTAAAATATTACATTCGACATGTTAGGTCGCCTTAGGCTAGGATATATAACGTTATAGACGTATATAATGTTCCCACCGAAAAATAGGGGCCGACGCGTTAGGAATGTTGTAAAATATTACACCCGAGATGTTATGTTCCCTTAGGATAGGATATACAACGTTATAGACGTATAGTATGTTCCCACCGAGATGTAGGGACCGACATGCCAGGAATGTTGTAAAATATTACATCCGAGATGTTAGGTTGCCTTAGGTTAGGATATATAATGTTATAGACGTATATAATGTCCCCATCCAGGTGTAGGCGACGACACGCCAGGAATATTACATCCCAGATGTTAGGTTGCGTTAGGTTAGGATACACAACGTTATAGACGTATATAATGTTCCCATCGAGAAGCAGGCGACGACACGCCAGGAATGTTGTAAAATATTACATTCGGCATGTTATCTTGCCTTAGGCTAGGATATATAACGTTATAGACGTATATAATGTTACCACCGAGAACTACGGGCAGACAGGCCAGGAATGATGTAAAATATTACATTCGACATGTTAGGTCGCCTTACGCTATGATATATAACGTTATAGACGTATCTAATGTTCCCAACGAGAAATAGGGGCCGACGCGTCAGAAATGTTGTAAAATATTACACCCGAGATGTTAGGTTCCCTTAGGTTAGTATATACAACGCTATAGACGTATAGAATGTTCCCATCAAGACGTAGGGCCCGTCATGCCAGGAATGTTGTAAAATATTACATCCCAGATGTTAGGTTGCGTTAGGTTAGGATATACAACGTAATAGATGTATATAATGTCCCCTTCAAGAAGCAGGCGACGACACTCCAGGAATGTTGTAAAATATTACATTCGATATGTTAGGACGCATTAGGCTAGGATATATATCGTTATAGACGTATACAATGTTTCCAGCGAGACGTAGGGACCGATATGCCAGGAATGTTGTAAAATATTACATCCGAGATGTTAGGTTGCCTTAGCTTAGGATATACAATGTTATAGATGTATGTAATGTCCCCATCGAGAAGTAGGCGACGACACGCCAGGAATGTTGTAAAATATTACATTCGACATGTTAGGTTGCCTTAGGCTGGTATATATATCGTTATAGAGGTATACAATGTTCCCACCGAGAAGTACGGGCCGACACGCCAGGAATGTTGTAGAATATTACATCCGAGATGTTGTGTTGCCTTACGTTAGGATATATACCGTTATAGACGTATATAATGTTCCCACCGAAAAGTAGGAGCCGACGCGCCAGGAATGTTGTAAAATATTACGGTATTGAGGTTAGTTTGCCTTAGGTTAGGATATACAACATTATAGACGTATATAATTTCCCCGCCGAGAAGTACGGGCCGACACGCCAGGAATGTTATCAACTATTACATCCGACATGTTAGGGCGCCTTAGGCTAGGATGTATAACATTATAGACGAATATAACATTCCCACCGAGAAATAGTCCCGACGCGTCAGGAATGTTGTAAAATAATACACCCGAGATGTTAGGTTCCCTTAGGTTAGGATATGCAACGTTATAGACGTATAGGATGTTCCCACCGAGACGTAGAGACCGACATGACAGGAATGTTGTAAAATATTACATCCGAGATGTTAGGTTGCCTTCGGTTAGGATATATATCGCTATAGACGCATATGATGTTCCCACCGAGAAGTACGGGCCGACACGTCAGGAATGTTGTCAAATATTACATCCGAGATATTAGGTTGCCTTAGGTTAGGATATACAACGTTATAGATTTATATAATGTCCCCATCCAGAGGTAGGCGACGACACGCCAGGAATGATGTAAAATATTACATTCGACATGTTAGGTCGCCTTAGGCTAGGATATATAACGTTATAGACGTATACAATGTTTCCACCGAGAAGTACGGGCCTACATGCCAGGAATGTTGTCAACTATTACATCCGAGATGTTAGGTTGCGTTAGGTTAGGATATACAACGTTATAGACGTATATAATGTCCCCATCGAGAAGCAGGAGACGACACGTCAGGAATGTTGTAAAATATTACATTCGACATGTTAGGTCGCCTTAGGCTAGGATATATAACGTTATAGACGTATATAATGTTCCCAAGGAGATGTACGGGCGGACACGCCAGGAATGTTGTCAACTATTACATCCGAGATGTTAGGTTGCCTTAGGCTAGGATATATACCGTTATAAATGTATATAATGTTCTCACCGAAAAATAGGGGCCGACGCGTCGGGAATGTTGTAAAATATTACACCCGAGTTGTTAGGTTCACTTAGGTTAGGATATACAACGTTATAGATGTATATAATGACCCCATCCAGAAGTAGGCGACGACACACCACGAATGCTGTAAAATATTACATCCCAGATGTTAAGTTGCGTTAGGTTAAGATATACAACATTATAGACGTATATAATGTCCCCATCGAGAAGCAGGCTACGACACGCCAGGAATGATGTAAAATATTACATTCGATATGTTAGGTCGCCTTAGGCTAGGATATATAACGTTATAGACGTATACAATGTTCCCACCGAGAAGTACGGACCTACACGCCAGGAATGTTGTCAACTATAACATCCGAGGTGTTAGGTTGCCTTAGGTTAGGATATATATAGTTATAGACGTATATAATGTTCCCACCGAGACGTAGGGACCGACATGCCAGGAATGTTGTAAAATATTACATCCGAGATGTTAGGTTCCCTTAGGTTTGGATATATATCGTTATAGACGTATATAATGTTCCTACCGAGACTTGGGGACCGACATGCCAGGAATCTTGTAAAATATTACATCCCAGATGTTAGGTTGCTTTAGGTTAGGATTTACAACGTTATAGACGTATTTAATGTCCCCATCGAGAAGCAGGCGACGACACGCCAGGAATGTTGTAAAATATGACATTCGACATGTTATGTGGCCTTAGGCTAGGATATATAACGTTATAGGCGTATATAATGTTCCCACCGAGAAGTACGGGCGGACACGCCAGGAATGTTGTCAACTATTACATCCGAGATGTTAGGTTGCCTTAGGTTAGGATATATAACGTTATAGACGTATATAATCTCCCCATCCAGAAGTAGGCGACGACACGCTAGGAATATTACATCCCAGATGTTAGGTTGCGTTACGTTAGGATACACAACGTTATAGACGTATATAATGTTCCCATCGAGAAACAGGAGACGACACGCCAGGAATGATGTAAAATATGACATTCGACATGTTAGGTCGCCTTAGGCTACGATATATAACGTTATAGACGTATACAATGTTCCCGCCGAGATGTGAGGGCCTACACGCCAGGAATGTTGTCAACTATTACATCCGAGAAGTTAGGTTGCCTTAGGTTATGATATATAACGTTATAGACGTATATTATTTTCCCACCGAGAAGTAGGGACCGACATGCCAGGAATGTTGTAAAATATTACATCCGAGATGTTAGGTTCCCTTAGGTTTGGATATATATCGTTATAGACGTATATAATGTTCCTACCGAGACTTGCGGACCGACATGCCAGGAATCTTGTAAAATATTACATCCCAGCTGTTAGGTTGCTTTAGGTTAGGATATACAACGTTATAGACGTATATAATGTCCCCATCGAGAAGCAGGCGACGACACGCCTGGAATGTTGTAAAATATTACATTCGACATGTTATGTGGCCTTAGGCTAGGATATATAACGTTATAGACGTATATAATGTTCCCACCGAAAAATAGGGGCCGACACGTCAGGAATGTTGTAAAATATTACATCCGAGGTGTTAGGTTGCCTTAGGTTAGGATATATATCGTTATAGACGTATATAATGTTCCCACCGAGACGTAGGCACCGACATGCAAGGAATGTTGTAAAATATTACATCCCAAATGTTAGGTTATGTTAGGTTAGGACATACAACGTTATAGACGTATATAATCTCCCCATCGAGAAGCAGGCGACGACACGCCAGAATGTTGTAAAATATTACATCCGAGATGTTAGGTTGCCTTAGGTTACGATATACAATGTTATAGATGTATATAATGTCCCCATCGAGAAGCAGGCGACGACACGCCAGGAATGATGTAAAATATTACATTCGACATGTTAGGTCGCCTTAGGCTAGGATATATAACTTTATAGACGTATATAATTTTCCCACCGAGAAGTACGGGCGGACACGCCAGGAATGTTGTCAACTATTACATCCGCGGCGTTAGGTTGCCTTAGGTTAGGATATATATCGCTATAGACGTATATAACGTTCCCACCGAGACGTAGGCACCGACATGCCAGGAATGTGGTAAAATATTACATCCGAGTTGTTAGGTTGCCTTAGGTTAGGATATACAATGTTATAGATGTATATAATGTCCCCATCGAGAAGTAGGCGACGACACGCCAGGAATGTTGTAAAGTATTACATTCGACATGTTAGGTATCCTTAGGCTAGGATATATAACGTTATAGACGTATATAATGTTCCCACCGAAAAATAGGGGCCGACGCGTCAGGAATGTTGTAAAATATTACACCCGAGATGTTAGGTTCCGTTAGGTTAGGATATACAACGTTATAGACGTATAGTATGTTCCCACCGAGATGTAGGGACCGACATGCCAGGAATGGTGTAAAATATTACATCCGAGATGTTAGGTTGCGGTAGGTTAGGATATGCAACGTTATAGACGTATATAATGTCCCCATCGAGAAGCAGGCGAAGGCACGCCAGGAATGTTATAAAATATTACATTCGAGATGTTAGGTTGCCTTAGGCTAGGATATATATCGTTATAGACGTATACAATGTTTCCACCGATAAGTAGGGACCGATATGCCAGGAATGTTGTAAAATATTCCATCCGAGATGTTAGGTTGCCTTGGGATAGGATATACAATGTTATAGATGTATATAATGTCCCCACCGAGATGTAGGGACCGATATGCCAGGAATGTTGTAAAATATTACATCCGAGAAGTTAGCTTGCCTTAGGTTATGATATATAACGTTATAGACGTATATAATTTTCCCACCGAGAAGTAGGGACCGACATGCCAGGAATGTTGTAAAATATTACATCCGAGATGTTAGGTTCCCTTAGGTTTGGATATATATCGTTATAGACGTATATAATGTTCCTACCGAGACTTGCGGACCGACATGCCAGGAATCTTGTCAAATATTACATCCGAGATATTAGGTTGCCTTAGGTTAGGATATACAACGTTATAGACGTATATAATGTCCCCATCGAGAAGCAGGCGACGACACGCCTGGAATGTTGTAAAATATTACATTCGACATGTTATGTGGCCTTAGGCTAGGATATATAACGTTATAGACGTATATAATGTTCCCACCGAGAAGTACGGGCGGGCACGCCAGGAATGTTGTCAACTATTACATCCGAGATGTTAGGTTGCCTTAGGTTAGGATATATAACGTTATAGACGTATATAATGTCCCCATCCAGAAGTAGGCGACGACACGCCAGGAATATTACATCCCAGATGTTAGGTTGCGTTAGGTTAGGATACACAACGTTATAGACGTATATAATGTTCCCATCGAGAAGCAGGCGACGACACGCCAGGAATGATGTAAAATATTACATTCGATATGTTAGGTCGCCTTAGGCTAGGATATATAACGTTATAGACGTATACAATGTTCCCACCGAGAAGTAGGGACCGATATGCCAGGAATGTTGTAAAATATTCCATCCGAGATGTTAGGTTGCCTTGGGTTAGGATATACAATGTTATAGATGTATATAATTTCCCCATCGAGAAGTAGGCGACGACACGCCAGGAATGTTGTAAAATATTACATCCGAGATGTTAGGTTCCCTTAGGTTTGGATATATATCGTTATAGACGTATATAATGTTCCTACCGAGACTTGGGGACCGACATGCCAGGAATCTTGTAAAATATTACATCCCAGATGTTAGGTTGCTTTAGGTTAGGATATACAACCTTATAGACGTATGTAATGTTCCCATCGAGAAGCAGGCGACGACACGCCAGGAATGTTGTAAAATATTACATTCGACATGTTATGTAGCCTTAGGCTAGGATATATCACGTTATAGACGTATATAATGTTCCCACCGAGAAGTACGGGCGGACACGGCAGGAATGTTGTCAACTATTACATCCGAGATGTTAGGTTGCCTTAGGCTAGGATATATACCGTTATAAATGTATATAATGTTCTCACCGAAAAATAGGGGCCGACGTGTCGGGAATGTTGTAAAATATTACACCCGAGGTGTTAGGTTCCCTTAGGTTAGGATATACAATGTTTTAGATGTATATAATGACCCCATCCAGAAGTAGGCGACGACACACCACGAATGCTGTAAAATATTACATCCCAGATGTTAAGTTGCTTTAGGTTAAGATATACAACATTATAGACGTATATAATGTCCCCATCGAGAAGCAGTAGACGACACACCAGGAATTTTGTAAAATATTACATTCGACATGTTAGGTCGCCTTAGGCTAGGATATATAACGTTATAGACGTATATAATGTTACCACCGAGAACTACGGGCAGACAGGCCAGGAATGATGTAAAATATTACATTCGACATGTTAGGTCGCCTTAGGCTATGATATATAACGTTATAGACGTATCTAATGTTCCCACCGAGAAATAGGGGCCGACGCGTCAGAAATTTGTAAAATATTGCACCCGAGATGTTAGGTTCCCTTAGGTTAGGATATACAACGCTATAGACGTATAGAATGTTCCCATCAAGACGTAGGGCCCGTCATGCCAGGAATGTTGTAAAATATTACATCCCAGATGTTAGGTTGCGTTAGGTTAGGATATACAACGTAATAGATGTATATAATGTCCCCTTCGAGAAGCAGGCGACGACACTCCAGGAATGTTGTAAAATATTACATTCGATATGTTAGGTCGCATTAGGCTAGGATATATATCGTTATAGACGTATACAATGTTTCCAGCGAGACGTAGGGACCGATATGCCAGGAATGTTGTAAAATATTACATCCGAGATGTTAGGTTGCCTTAGCTTAGGATATACAATGTTATAGATGTATATAATGTCCCCATCGAGAAGTAGGCGACGACACGCCAGGAATGTTGTAAAATATTACATTCGACATGTTAGGTTGCCTTAGGCTGGTATATATATCGTTATAGAGGTATACAATGTTCCCACCGAGAAGTACGGGCCGACACGCCAGGAATGTTGTAGAATATTACATCCGAGATGTTATGTTGCCTTACGTTAGGATATATACCGTTATAGACGTATATAATGTTCCCACCGAAAAGTAGGAGCCGACGCGCCAGGAATGTTGTAAAATATTACGGTATTGAGGTTTGCCTTAGGTTAGGATATACAACATTATAGACGTATATAATTTCCCCGCCGAGAAGTACGGGCCGACACGCCAGGAATGTTATCAACTATTACATCCGACATGTCAGGGCGCCTTAGGCTAGGATGTATAACATTATAGACGAATATAACATTCCCACCGAGAAATAGTCCCGACGCGTCAGGAATGTTGTAAAATATTACACCCGAGATGTTAGGTTCCCTTAGGTTAGGATATGCAACGTTATAGACGTATAGGATGTTCCCACCGAGACGTAGAGACCGACATGACAGGAATGTTGTAAAATATTACATCCGAGATGTTAGGTTGCCTTCGGTTAGAATATATATCGCTATAGACGCATATGATGTTCCCACCGAGAAGTACGGGCCGACACGTCAGGAATGTTGTCAAATATTACATCCGAGATGTTAGGTTGCCTTAGGTTAGGATATACAACGTTATAGATTTATATAATGTCCCCATCCAGAGGTAGGCGACGACACGCCAGGAATGATGTAAAATATTACATTCGACATGTTAGGTCGCCTTAGGCTAGGATATATAACGTTATAGACGTATACAATGTTTCCACCGAGAAGTACGGGCCTACATGCCAGGAATGTTGTCAACTATTACATCCGAGATGTTAGGTTGCGGTAGGTTAGGATATGCAACGTTATAGACGTATATAATGTCCCCATCGAGAAGCAGGCGAAGACACGCCAGGAATGTTATAAAATATTACATTCGAGATGTTAGGTTGCCTTAGGCTAGGATATATATCGTTATAGACGTATACAATGTTTCCACCGATAAGTAGGGACCGATATGCCAGGAATGTTGTAAAATATTCCATCCGAGATGTTAGGTTGCCTTGGGATAGGATATACAATGTTATAGATGTATATAATGTCCCCACCGAGATGTAGGGACCGATATGCCAGGAATGTTGTAAAATATTACATCCGAGAAGTTAGGTTGCCTTAGTTTATGATATATAACGTTATAGACGTATATAATTTTCCCACCGAGAAGTAGGGACCGACATGCCAGGAATGTTGTAAAATATTACATCCGAGATGTTAGGTTCCCTTAGGTTTGGATATATATCGTTATAGACGTATATAATGTTCCTACCGAGACTTGCGGACCGACATGCCAGGAATCTTGTAAAATATTACATCCCAGATGTTAGGTTGCTTTAGGTTAGGATATACAACGTTATAGACGTATATAATGTCCCCATCGAGAAGCAGGCGACGACACGCCTGGAATGTTGTAAAATATTACATTCGACATGTTATGTGGCCTTAGGCTAGGATATATAACGTTATAGACGTATATAATGTTCCCACCGAGAAGTACGGGCGGGCACGCCAGGAATGTTGTCAACTATTACATCCGAGATGTTAGGTTGCCTTAGGTTAGGATATATAACGTTATAGACGTATATAATGTCCCCATCCAGAAGTAGGCGACGACACGCCAGGAATATTACATCCCAGATGTTAGGTTGCGTTAGGTTAGGATACACAACGTTATAGACGTATATAATGTTCCCATCGAGAAGCAGGCGACGACACGCCAGGAATGATGTAAAATATTACATTCGATATGTTAGGTCGCCTTAGGCTAGGATATAAAACGTTATAGACGTATACAATGTTCCCACCGAGAAGTAGGGACCGATATGCCAGGAATGTTGTAAAATATTCCATCCGAGATGTTAGGTTGCCTTGGGTTAGGATATACAATGTTATAGATGTATATAATGTCCCCATCGAGAAGTAGGCGACGACACGCCAGGAATGTTGTAAAATATTACATCCGAGATGTTAGGTTCCCTTAGGTTTGGATATATATCGTTATAGACGTATATAATGTTCCTACCGAGACTTGGGGACCGACATGCCAGGAATCTTGTAAAATATTACATCCAAGATGTTAGGTTGCTTTAGGTTAGGATATACAACGTTATAGACGTATGTAATGTTCCCATCCAGAAGCAGGCGACGACACGCCAGGAATGTTGTAAAATATTACATTCGACATGTTATGTAGCCTTAGGCTAGGATATATCACGTTATAGACGTATATAATGTTCCCACCGAGAAGTACGGGCGGACACGGCAGGAATGTTGTCAACTATTACATCCGAGATGTTAGGTTGCCTTAGGCTAGGATATATACCGTTATAAATGTATATAATGTTCTCACCGAAAAATAGGGGCCGACGTGTCGGGAATGTTGTAAAATATTACACACGAGGTGTTAGGTTCCCTTAGGTTAGGATATACAATGTTTTAGATGTATATAATGACCCCATCCAGAAGTAGGCGACGACACACCACGAATGCTGTAAAATATTACATCCCAGATGTTAAGTTGCGTTAGGTTAAGATATACAACATTATAGACGTATATAATGTCCCCATCGAGAAGCAGTAGACGACACGCCAGGAATTTTGTAAAATATTACATTCGACATGTTAGGTCGCCTTAGGCTAGGATATATAACGTTATAGACGTATATAATGTTACCACCGAGAACTACGGGCAGACAGGCCAGGAATGATGTAAAATATTACATTCGACATGTTAGGTCGCCTTAGGCTATGATATATAACGTTATAGACGTATCTAATGTTCCCACCGAGAAATAGGGGCCGACGCGTCAGAAATTTGTAAAATATTGCACCCGAGATGTTAGGTTCCCTTAGGTTAGGATATACAACGCTATAGACGTATAGAATGTTCCCATCAAGACGTAGGGCCCGTCATGCCAGGAATGTTGTAAAATATTACATCCCAGATGTTAGGTTGCGTTAGGTTAGGATATACAACGTAATAGATGTATATAATGTCCCCTTCGAGAAGCAGGCGACGACACTCCAGGAATGTTGTAAAATATTACATTCGATATGTTAGGTCGCATTAGGCTAGGATATATATCGTTATAGACGTATACAATGTTTCCAGCGAGACGTAGGGACCGATATGCCAGGAATGTTGTAAAATATTACATCCGAGATGTTAGGTTGCCTTAGCTTAGGATATACAATGTTATAGATGTATATAATGTCCCCATCGAGAAGTAGGCGACGACACGCCAGGAATGTTGTAAAATATTACATTCGACATGTTAGGTTGCCTTAGGCTGGTATATATATCGTTATAGAGGTATTCAATGTTCCCACCGAGAAGTACGGGCCGACACGCCAGGAATGTTGTAGAATATTACATCCGAGATGTTATGTTGCCTTACGTTAGGATATATACCGTTATAGACGTATATAATGTTCCCACCGAAAAGTAGGAGCCGACGCGCCAGGAATGTTGTAAAATATTACGGTATTGAGGTTTGCCTTAGGTTAGGATATACAACATTATAGACGTATATAATTTCCCCGCCGAGAAGTACGGGCCGACACGCCAGGAATGTTATCAACTATTACATCCGACATGTCAGGGCGCCTTAGGCTAGGATGTATAACATTATAGACGAATATAACATTCCCACCGAGAAATAGTCCCGACGCGTCAGGAATGTTGTAAAATATTACACCCGAGATGTTAGGTTCCCTTAGGTTAGGATATGCAACGTTATAGACGTATAGGATGTTCCCACCGAGACGTAGAGACCGACATGACAGGAATGTTGTAAAATATTACATCCGAGATGTTAGGTTGCCTTCGGTTAGAATATATATCGCTATAGACGCATATGATGTTCCCACCGAGAAGTACGGGCCGACACGTCAGGAATGTTGTCAAATATTACATCCGAGATGTTAGGTTGCCTTAGGTTAGGATATACAACGTTATAGATTTATATAATGTCCCCATCCAGAGGTAGGCGACGACACGCCAGGAATGATGTAAAATATTACATTCGACATGTTAGGTCGCCTTAGGCTAGGATATATAACGTTATAGACGTATACAATGTTTCCACCGAGAAGTACGGGCCTACATGCCAGGAATGTTGTCAACTATTACATCCGAGATGTTAGGTTGCGGTAGGTTAGGATATGCAACGTTATAGACGTATATAATGTCCCCATCGAGAAGCAGGCGAAGACACGCCAGGAATGTTATAAAATATTACATTCGAGATGTTAGGTTGCCTTAGGCTAGGATATATATCGTTATAGACGTATACAATGTTTCCACCGATAAGTAGGGACCGATATGCCAGGAATGTTGTAAAATATTCCATCCGAGATGTTAGGTTGCCTTGGGATAGGATATACAATGTTATAGATGTATATAATGTCCCCACCGAGATGTAGGGACCGATATGCCAGGAATGTTGTAAAATATTACATCCGAGAAGTTAGGTTGCCTTAGTTTATGATATATAACGTTATAGACGTATATAATTTTCCCACCGAGAAGTAGGGACCGACATGCCAGGAATGTTGTAAAATATTACATCCGAGATGTTAGGTTCCCTTAGGTTTGGATATATATCGTTATAGACGTATATAATGTTCCTACCGAGACTTGCGGACCGACATGCCAGGAATCTTGTAAAATATTACATCCCAGATGTTAGGTTGCTTTAGGTTAGGATATACAACGTTATAGACGTATATAATGTCCCCATCGAGAAGCAGGCGACGACACGCCTGGAATGTTGTAAAATATTACATTCGACATGTTATGTGGCCTTAGGCTAGGATATATAACGTTATAGACGTATATAATGTTCCCACCGAGAAGTACGGGCGGGCACGCCAGGAATGTTGTCAACTATTACATCCGAGATGTTAGGTTGCCTTAGGTTAGGATATATAACGTTATAGACGTATATAATGTCCCCATCCAGAAGTAGGCGACGACACGCCAGGAATATTACATCCCAGATGTTAGGTTGCGTTAGGTTAGGATACACAACGTTATAGACGTATATAATGTTCCCATCGAGAAGCAGGCGACGACACGCCAGGAATGATGTAAAATATTACATTCGATATGTTAGGTCGCCTTAGGCTAGGATATAAAACGTTATAGACGTATACAATGTTCCCACCGAGAAGTAGGGACCGATATGCCAGGAATGTTGTAAAATATTCCATCCGAGATGTTAGGTTGCCTTGGGTTAGGATATACAATGTTATAGATGTATATAATGTCCCCATCGAGAAGTAGGCGACGACACGCCAGGAATGTTGTAAAATATTACATCCGAGATGTTAGGTTCCCTTAGGTTTGGATATATATCGTTATAGACGTATATAATGTTCCTACCGAGACTTGGGGACCGACATGCCAGGAATCTTGTAAAATATTACATCCAAGATGTTAGGTTGCTTTAGGTTAGGATATACAACGTTATAGACGTATGTAATGTTCCCATCCAGAAGCAGGCGACGACACGCCAGGAATGTTGTAAAATATTACATTCGACATGTTATGTAGCCTTAGGCTAGGATATATCACGTTATAGACGTATATAATGTTCCCACCGAGAAGTACGGGCGGACACGGCAGGAATGTTGTCAACTATTACATCCGAGATGTTAGGTTGCCTTAGGCTAGGATATATACCGTTATAAATGTATATAATGTTCTCACCGAAAAATAGGGGCCGACGTGTCGGGAATGTTGTAAAATATTACACCCGAGGTGTTAGGTTCCCTTAGGTTAGGATATACAACGTTATAGATGTATATAATGACCCCATCCAGAAGTAGGCGACGACACACCACGAATGCTGTAAAATATTACATCCCAGATGTTAAGTTGCGTTAGGTTAAGATATACAACATTATAGACGTATATAATGTCCCCATCGAGAAGCAGGCTACGACACGCCAGGAATGATGTAAAATATTACATTCGATATGTTAGGTCGCCTTAGGCTAGGATATATAACGTTATAGACGTATACAATGTTCCCACCGAGAAGTACGGACCTACACGCCAGGAATGTTGTCAACTATAACATCCGAGGTGTTAGGTTGCCTTAGGTTAGGATATATATCGTTATAGACGTATATAATGTTCCCACCGAGACGTAGGGACCGACATGCCAGGAATGTTGTAAAATATTACATCCGAGATGTTAGGTTGCGTTAGGTTAGGATATACAACGTTATAGACGTATATAATATCCCCATCCAGAAGCAGGCGGCGACACGCCAGGAATGTTATAAAATATTACATTCGAGATGTTATGTTGCCTTAGGTTAGGATATACAACGTTATAGATGTATATTATAACCCTAGCCAGAAGTAGGCGACGACACTCCAGGAATGTTGTAAAATATTACATCCCAGATGTTAGGTTGCCTTAGGTTATGATATATAACGTTATAGACGTATATAATATTCCCACCGAGAAGTAGGGACCGACATGCCAGGAATGTTGTAAAATATTACATCCGAGAAGTTAGGTTGCCTTAGGTTATGATATATAACGTTATAGACGTATATAATTTTCCCACCGAGAAGTAGGGACCGACATGCCAGGAATGTTGTAAAATATTACATCCGAGATGTTAGGTTCCCTTAGGTTTGGATATATATCGTTATAGACGTATATAATGTTCCTACCGAGACTTGCGGACCTACATGCCAGGAATCTTGTAAAATATTACATCCCAGATGTTAGGTTGCTTTAGGTTAGGATATACAACGTTATAGACGTATATAATGTCCCCATCGAGAAGCAGGCGACGACACGCCTGGAATGTTGTAAAATATTACATTCGACATGTTATGTGGCCTTAGGCTAGGATATATAACGTTATAGACGTATATAATGTTCCCACCGAGAAGTACGGGCGGGCACGCCAGGAATGTTGTCAACTATTACATTCGACATGTTAGGTTGCCTTAGGCTAGGATATATAACGTTATAGACGTATATAATGTCCCCATCGAGAAGTAGGCGACGACACGCCAGGAATGTTGTAAAATATTACATGCGAGATGTTAGGTTGCCTTAGGCTAGGATATATATCGTTATAGACGTATACAATGTTTCCACCGAGAAGTAGGGACCGATATGCCAGGAATGTTGTAAAATATTACATCCCAGATGTTCGGTTGCCTTAGGCTATGATATATAACGTTATAGACGTATATAATGTTCCCATCGAGAAGCAGGTGACGACACGCCAGGAATGATGTAAAATATTACATTCGACATGTTAGGTCGCCTTAGGCTAGGATATATAACGTTATAGGCGTATACAATGTTCCCACCGAGAAGTACGGGCCTACATGCCAGGAATGTGGTCAACTATTACATCCGAGGTGTTAGGTTGCCTTGGGTTAGGATATATATCGTTATAGACGTATATAATGTTCCCACCGAGACGTAGGCACCGACATGCAAGGAGTGTTGTAAAATATTACATCCCAAATGTTAGGTTGCGTTAGGTTAGGATATACAACGTTATAGACGTATATAATCTCCCCATCGAGAAGCCGGCGACGACACGCCAGAATGTTGTAAAATATTACATCCGAGATGTTAGGTTGCCTTAGGTTAGGATATACAATGTTATAGATGTATATTATGTCCCCATCGAGAAGCAGGCGACGACACGTCAGGAATGTTGTAAAATATTACAGTCGACATGTTAGGTTGCCTTAGACTAGGATATATAACGTTATAGACGTATATAATGTTCCCACCGAAAAATAGGGGCCGACGCGTCAGGAATGTTGTAAAATATTACATTCGACATGTTAGCTGGCCTTAGGCTAGGATATACAACGTTATAGACGTATATAATGTTCCCACCGAGAAGTACGGGCGGACACGCCAGGAAATTTGCCAACTATTACATCCGTGATGTTAGGTTGCCTTAGGTTAGGATGTATAACGTTATAGACGTATATAATGTCCCCATCCAGAAGTAGGCGACGACACGCCAGGAATATTACATCCCAGATGTTAGGTTGCGTTAGGTTAGGATACACAACGTTATAGACGTATATAATGTTCCCATCGCGAAGCAGGCGACGACACGCCAGGAATGATGTAAAATATTACATTCGACATGTTAGGTCGCCTTAGGCTAGGATATATATCGTTATAGACGTATACAATGTTCCCACCGAGAAGTACGGGCCTACACGCCAGGAATGTTGTCAACTATTACATCCGAGGTGTTAGGTTGCCTTAGGTTAGGATATATATCGTTATAGACGTATATAATGTTCCCACCGAGACGTAGGCACCGACATGCAAGGAATGTTGTAAAATATTACATCCCAAATGTTAGGTTGCGTTAGGTTAGGATATACAACGTTATAGACGTATATAATCTCCCCATCGAGAAGCAGGCGACGACACGACAGGAATGTTGTAAAATATTACATTCGACATGTTAGGTTGCCTTAGGCTAGCATATATAACGTTATAGCCGTATATAATGTTCCCACCGAAAAATAGGGCCCGACGCGTCAGGAATGTTGTAAAAGTTTACACCCGAGTTGTTAGGATCCCTTAGGTTAGGATATACAACGTTATAGACGTATAGTATGTTCCCACAGAGATGTAGGGACCGACATGCCAGGAATGTTGTAAAATATTACATCCGAGGTGTTAGGTTGCCTTAGGTTAGGATATACAACGTTATAGACGTATAGTATGTTCCCACAGAGATGTAGGGACCGACATGCCAGGAATGTTGTAAAATATTACATCCGAGCTGTTAGGTTGCCTTAGGCTAGGATATATATCGTTATAGACGTATACAATGATTCCACCGAGAAGTAGGGACCGATATGCCAGAAATGTTGTAAAATATTACATCCGAGATGTTAGGTTGCCTTAGGTTATGATATATAAAGTTATAGACGTATATAATATTCCCAACGAGAAGTAGGGACCGACATGCCAGGAATGTTGTAAAATATTACATCCGAGATGTTTGGTTGCTGTAGGTTAGGATATACAACGTTATAGACGTATATAATGTCCCCATCGAGAAGCAGGCAACGACACGCCAGGAATGTTGTAAAATATTCAATCCGAGATGTTAGGTTGCCTTGGGTTAGGATATACAATGTTATAGATGTATATAATGTCCCCATCGAGAAGTAGGCGACGACAAGCCAGGAATGTTGTAAAATATTACATTCGACATGTTAGGTTGCCTTAGGCTAGGATATATAACGTTATCGACGTATATAATGTTCCCACCGAGACGTAGGCACCGACATGCAAGGAATGTTGTAAAATATTACATCCCAAATGTTAGGTTGCGTTAGGTTAGGATATACAACGTTATAGACGTATATAATCTCCCCATCGAGAAGCAGGCGACGACACGACAGGAATGTTGTAAAATATTACATTCGACATGTTAGGTTGCCTTAGGCTAGCATATATAACGTTATAGCCGTATATAATGTTCCCACCGAAAAATAGGGCCCGACGCGTCAGGAATGTTGTAAAAGTTTACACCCGAGTTGTTAGGATCCCTTAGGTTAGGATATACAACGTTATAGACGTATAGTATGTTCCCACAGAGATGTAGGGACCGACATGCCAGGAATGTTGTAAAATATTACATCCGAGGTGTTAGGTTGCCTTAGGTTAGGATATACAACGTTATAGACGTATAGTATGTTCCCACAGAGATGTAGGGACCGACATGCCAGGAATGTTGTAAAATATTACATCCGAGCTGTTAGGTTGCCTTAGGCTAGGATATATATCGTTATAGACGTATACAATGATTCCACCGAGAAGTAGGGACCGATATGCCAGAAATGTTGTAAAATATTACATCCGAGATGTTAGGTTGCCTTAGGTTATGATATATAAAGTTATAGACGTATATAATATTCCCAACGAGAAGTAGGGACCGACATGCCAGGAATGTTGTAAAATATTACATCCGAGATGTTTGGTTGCTGTAGGTTAGGATATACAACGTTATAGACGTATATAATGTCCCCATCGAGAAGCAGGCAACGACACGCCAGGAATGTTGTAAAATATTCAATCCGAGATGTTAGGTTGCCTTGGGTTAGGATATACAATGTTATAGATGTATATAATGTCCCCATCGAGAAGTAGGCGACGACAAGCCAGGAATGTTGTAAAATATTACATTCGACATGTTAGGTTGCCTTAGGCTAGGATATATAACGTTATCGACGTATATAATGTCCCCATCGAGAAGTAGGCGACGACACGCCAGGAATGTTGTAAAATATTACATGCGAGATGTTAGGTTGCCTTAGGCTAGGATATATATCGTTATAGACGTATACAATTTTTCCACCGAGAAGTAGGGACCGATATGCCAGGAATGTTGTAAAATATTACATCCCAGATGTTCGGTTGCCTTAGGTTATGATATATGACGTTATAGACGTATATAATGTTCCCATCGAGAAGCAGGCGACGACACGCCAGAATGTTGTAAAATATTACATCCGAGATGTTAGGTTGCCTTAGGTTAGGATATATAACGTTATAGACGTATATAATGTCCCCATCCAGAAGTAGGCGACGACACGCCAGGAATATTACATCCCAGATGTTAGGTTGCGTTAGGTTAGGATACACAACGTTATAGACGTATATAATGTTCCCATCGAGAAGCAGGCGACGACACGCCAGGAATGATGTAAAATATTACGTTTGATATGTTAGGTTGCCTTAGGCAAGGATATATATCGTTATAGACGTATACAATGTTTCCACCGAGAAGTACGGGCGGACGCGCCAGGAATGTTGTCAACTATTACATCCGAGATGTTAGGTTGCCCTAGGTTAGGATATATATCGTTATAGACGTATACAATGTTTCCACCGAGAAGTAGGGACCAACATGCCAGGAATGTTGTAAAATATTACATCCGAGTTGTTAGGTTGCCTTAGGTTAGGATATACAATGTAATAGATGTATATAATGTCCCCATCGAGAAGTAGGCGACGACACGCCAGGAATGTTGTAAAATATTACATTCGACATGTTAGGTTGCCTTAGGCTAGGATATATAACGTTATAGACGTATATAATGTTCCCACCGAAAAATAGGGGCCGACGCGTCAGGAATGTTGTAAAATATTACACCCCAGATGTTAGGTTCCCTTAGGTTAGGATATACAACGTTATAGACGTATAGTATGTTCCCACGGAGATGTAGGGACCGACATGCCAGGAATGTTGTAAAATATTACATCCGAGATGTTAGGTTGCGTTAGGTTAGGATATACAACGTTATAGACGTATATAATGTCCCCATCGAGAAGCAGGCGACGACACGCCAAGAATGTTATAAAATATTACATTCGAGATGTTAGGTTTCCTTAGGTTAGGATATACAACGTTATAGATGTATATAATGACCCTATCGAGAAGTAGGCGACGACACGCCAGGAATGTTGTAAAATATTACTTTCGACATGTTAGGTTGCCTTACGCTAGGATATATAACGTTATAGACGTATATAATGTTCCCACCGAAAAATAGGGGCCGACGCGTCAGGAATGTTGTAAAATCTTACACCCGAGATGTTAGGTTCCCTTAGGTTAGGATACACAACGTTATAGACGTATATAATGTTCCCATCGAGAAGCAGGCGACGACACGCCAGGAATGATGTAAAATATTACATCCCAGATGCTAGGTTGCGTTAGGTCAGGATATACAACATTGTAGACGTATATAATGTCCCCATCGAGAAGCAGGAGACGACACGCCAGGAATGTTGTAAAATATTACATTCGACATGTTAGGTCGCCTTAGGCTAGGATATATAACGTTATAGACGTATATAATGTTCCCACCGAGAAGTACGGGCGGACACGCCAGGAATGTTGTCAACTATTACATCCGAGATGTTAGGTTGCCCTAGGTTAGGATATATACCGTTATAGACGTATACAATGTTTCCACCGAGAAGTAGGGACCGACATGCCAGGAATGTTGTAAAACATTACATCCGAGTTGTTAGGTTGCCTTAGGTTAGGATATACAATGTAATAGATGTATATAATGTCTCCATCGAGAAGCAGGCGACGACACGCCAGGAATGTTATAAAATATTACACTCGAGATGTTAGGTTTCCTTAGGTTAGGATATACAACGTTATAGATGTATATAATGACCCTATCGAGATGTAGGCGACGACAATCCAGGAATGTTGTAAAATATTACATCCCAGATATTAGGTTGCCTTAGGTTAGGATATACAACGTTATAGACGTATATAATGTCCCCATCGAGAAGCAGGCGACGACACGCCTGGAATGTTGTAAAATATTACATTCGACATGTTATGTGGCCTTAGGCTAGGATATATAACGTTATAGACGTATATAATGTTCCCATCGAGAAGCAGGCGACGACACGTCAGGAATGTTGTAAAATATTACAGTCGACATGTTAGGTTGCCTTAGACTAGGATATATAACGTTATAGACGTATATAATGTTCCCACCGAAAAATAGGGGCCGACGCGTCAGGAATGTTGTAAAATATTACATTCGACATGTTAGCTGGCCTTAGGCTAGGATATACAGCGTTATAGACGTATATAATGTTCCCACCGAGAAGTACGGGCGGACACGCCAGGAATTTTGCCAACTATTACTTCCGAGATGTTAGGTTGCCTTAGGTTGGGATATATAACGTTATAGACGTATATAATGTCCCCATCCAGAAGTAGGCGACGACACGCCAGGAATATTACATCCCAGATGTTAGGTTGCGTTAGGTTAGGATACACAACGTTATAGACGTATATAATGTTCCCATCGAGAAGCAGGCGACGACACGCCAGGAATGATGTAAAATATTACATTCGATATGTTAGGTCGCCTTAGGCTAGGATATATAACGTTATAGACGTATACAATGTTCCCACCGAGAAGTACGGGCCTACACGCCAGGAATGTTGTCAACTATTACATCCGAGGTGTTAGGTTGCCTTGCGTCAGGATATATATCGTTATAGACGTATATAATGTTCCTACCGAGACGTAGGCACCGACATGCAAGGAATGTTGTAAAATATTACATCCCAAATGTTAGGTTGCGTTAGGTTAGGATATACAACGTTATAGACGTTTATAATCTCCCCATCGAGAAGCCGGCGACGACACGCCAGAATGTTGTAAAATATTACATCCGAGATGTTAGGTTGCCCTAGGCTAGGATATATATCGTTATAGACGTATACAATGTTTCCACCGAGAAGGAGGGACTAATATGCCAGGAATGTTGTAAAATATTACATTCCAGATGTTCGGTTGCCTTAGGTTATAATATATAACGTTATAGACGTATGTAATGTTCCCATCGAGAAGCAGGAGACGACACGCCAGGAATGATGTAAAATATTACATTCGACATGTTAGGTCGCCTTAGGCTAGGATATATATCGTTATAGACGTATACAATGTTCCCACCGAGAAGTACGGGCCTACACGCCAGGAATGTTGTCAACTATTACATCCGAGGTGTTAGGTTGCCTTAGGTTAGGATATATATCGTTATAGACGTATATAATGTTCCCACCGAGACGTAGGCACCGACATGCAAGGAATGTTGTAAAATACTACATCCCAAATGTTAGGTTGCGTTAGGTTAGGATATATAACGTTATAGCCGTATATAATGTTCCCACCGAAAAATAGGGCCCGACGCGTCAGGAATGTTGTAAAAGTTTACACCCGAGATGTTAGGTTCCCTTAGGTTAGGATATACAACGTTATAGACGTATAGTATGTTCCCACAGAGATGTAGGGACCGACATGCCAGGAATGTTGTAAAATATTACATCCGAGATGTTAGGTTGCCTTAGGTTAGGATATACAGCGTTATAGATGTATATAATGACCCCATCCAAACTAGGCGACGACACGCCAGGAATGTTGTAAAATATTACATCCGAGATGTTAGGTTGCCTTGGGTTAGGATATACAATGTTATAGACGAATATAATGTTCCCACCGAAAAATAGGGGCCGACGCGTCGGGAGTGTTGTAAAATATTACACCCGAGAAGTTAGGCTCCCTTAGGTTAGGATATACAACGTTATAGATGTATATAATGACACCATCCAGAAGTAGGCGACGACACGCCACGAACATTACATCCCAGATGTTAGGTTGCGTTAGGTTAGGAAACACAATGTTATAGACGTATATAATGTTCCCATCGAGAAGCAGGCGACGAAACGCCAGAATGTTGTAAAATATTACATTCGACATGTTAGGTCGCCTTAGGCTAGGATATATAACGTTGTAGACGTATATAATGTTCCCACCGAGAAGTACGGGCGGACGCGCCAGGAATGTTGTAAAATATTACATTCGACATGTTAGGTGGCCTTAGGCTAGGATATACAACGTTATAGACGTATATAATGTTCCCACCGAGAAGTACGGGCGGACACGCCAGGAATTTTGTCAACTATTACATCCGAGATGTTAGGTTGCCTTAGGTTAGGATATATAACGTTATAGACGTATATAATGTCCCCATCCAGAAGTAGGCGACGACACGCCAGGAATGATGTAAAATATTACATCCCAGATGTTAGGTTGCGTTAGGTCAGGATATACAACATTGTAGACGTATATAATGTCCCCATCGAGAAGCAGGAGACGACACGCCAGGAATGATGTAAAATATTACATTCGACATGTTAGGTCGCCTTGGGCTAGGATATATAACGTTATAGACGTATATAATGTTCCCACCGAGAAGTACGGGCGGACGCGCCAGGAATGTTGTCAACTATTACATCCGAGATGTTAGGTTGCCCTAGGTTAGGATATATATCGTTATAAACGTATAGCATGTTCCCACCGAGATGTAGGGACCGACATGCCAGGAATGTTGTTAAATATTACATCCGAGATGTTAGGTTGCGTTAGGTTAGGATATACAACGTTATAGACGTATATAATGTCCCCATCGAGAAGCAAGCGACGAAACGCCAGGAATGTTATAAAATATTACATTCGAGATGTTAGGTTTCCTTAGGTTAGGATATACAACGTTATAGATGTATATAATGACCCTATCGAGAAGTAGGCGACGACACTCCAGGAATGTTGTAAAATATTACATCCCAGATATTAGGTTGCGTTTGGTAAGGATATACAACGTTATAGACGTATATAATGTCCCCATCGAGAAGCAGGCGACGACACGCCAGAATGTTGTAGAATATTACATCCGAGATGTTAGGTTGCCTTAGGCTAGGATATATAACGTTATAGACGTATATAATGTTCCCACCGAAAAATAGGGGCGACGCGTCAGGAATGTTGTAAAATATTACACCCGAGATGTTAGGTTCCCTTAGGTTAGGATATACAACGTTATAGACGTATAGTATCTCCCCACCGAGATGTAGGGACCGACATGCCAGGAATGTTGTAAAATATTACATCCGAGATGTTAGGTTGCGTTAGGTTAGGATATACAACGTTATAGACGTATATAATGTCCCCATCGAGAAGCAGGCGACGACACGCCAGGAATGTTATAAAATATTACATTCGAGATGTTGGGTTGCCTTAGGTTAGGATATACAACGTTATAGATGTATATAATGACCCTATCCAGAAGTAGGCGACGACACTCCAGGAATGTTGTAAAATATTACATCCCAGATATTAGGTTGTGTTAGGTTAGGACATACAACGTTATAGACGTATTTAATGTCCCCATCGAGAAGCAGGCGACGACACGCCTGGAATGTTGTAAAATATTACATTCGACTTGTTATGTGGCCTTAGGCTAGGATATATAACGTTATAGACGTATATAATGTTCCCACCGAGAAGTACGGGCGGACACGCCAGGAATGTTGTCAACTATTACATCCGAGGCGTTAGGTTGCCTTAGGTTAGGATATATATCGTTATAGACGTATATAATGTTCCCACCGAGACGTAGGCACCGACATGGAAGGAATGTTGTAAAATATTACATCCCAAATGTTAGGTTCCCTTAGGTTAGGATATACAATGTTATAGATGTATATAATGTCCCCATCGAGAAGCAGGAGACGACACGCCAGAATGTTGTAAAATATTACATTCGAGATGTTAGGTTGCCCTAGGCTAGGATATATATCGTTATAGACGTATACAATGTTTCCACCGAGAAGTAGGGACCGATATGCCAGGCATGTTGTAAAATATTACATCCGAGGTGTTAGGTTGCCTTAGGTTAGGATATATATCGTTATAGACGTATATAATGTTCTGACCGAGACGTAGGCACCGACATGCAAGGAATGTTGTAAAATATTACATCCCAAATGTTAGCTTGCGTTAGGTTAGGATATACAACGTTATAGACGTATATAATCTCCCCATCGAGGAGCAGGCGACGACACGCCAGAATGTTGTAAAATATTACATCCGAGATGTTAGGTTGCCTTAGGTTAGGATATACAATGTTATAGATGTATAGAATGTCCCCATCGAGAAGAAGGCGACGACACGCCAGGAATGTTGTAAAATATTACATCCGAGATGTTAGGTTGCCTTAGGCTAGGATATATATCGTTATAGACGTATACAATGTTTGCACCGAGAAGTAGGGACCGATATGCCAGGAATGTTGTAAAATATTACATCCGAGATGTTAGGTTGCCTTAGGTTAGGATATACAATATTATAGATGTATATAATGTCCCCATCGAGAAGTAGGCGACGACACGCCAGGAATGTTGTAAAATATTACATTCGACATGTTAGGTTGCCTTAGGTTAGGATATATAACGTTATAGACGTATATAATGTCCCCATCCAGAAGTAGGCGACGACACGCCAGGAATATTACATCCCAGATGTTAGGTTGCGTTAGGTTAGGATACACAACGTTATAGACGTATATAATGTTCCCATCGAGAAGCAGGCGACGACACGCCAGGAATGTTGTAAAATATTACATTCGACATGTTAGGTTGCCTTAGGCTAGGATATATAACGTTATAGACGTATATAATGTTCCCACCGAAAAATAGGGGCCGACGCGTCAGGAATGTTGTAAAATATTACACCCGAGATGTTAGGTTCCCTTAGGTTAGGATATACAACGTTATAGACGTATAGTATGTTCCCACCGAGATGTAGGGACCGTCATGCCAGGAATGTTGTTAAATATTACATCCGAGATGTTAGGTTGCGTTAGGTTAGGATATACAACGTTATAGACGTATATAATGTCCCCATCGAGAAGCAGGCGACGACACGCCAGGAATGTTATAAAATATTACATTCGAGATGTTAGGTTGCCTTAGGTAAGGATATACAACGTTATAGATGTATATAATGACCCTATCCAGAAGTAGGCGACGACACTCCAGGAATGTTGTAAAATATTACATCCCAGATATTAGGTTGTGTTAGGTTAGGATATACAACGTTATAGACGTATATAATGTCCCCATCGAGAAGCAGGCGACGACACGCCTGGAATGTTGTAAAATATTACATTCGACATGTTATGTGGCCTTAGGCTAGGATATATAACGTTATAGACGTATATAATGTTCCCACCGAGAAGTACGGGCGGACACGCCAGGAATGTTGTCAATTATTACATCCGAGGCGTTAGGTTGCCTTAGGTTAGGATATATATCGTTATAGACGTATATAATGTTCCCACCGAGACGTAGGCACCGACATGGAAGGAATGTTGTAAAATATTACATCCCAAATGTTAGCTTGCGTTAGGTTAGGATATACAACGTTATAGACGTATATAATCTCCCCATCGAGAAGCAGGCGACGACACGCCAGAATGTTGTAAAATATTACATCCGAGATGTTAGGTTGCCTTAGGTTAGGATATACAATGTTATAGATGTATAGAATGTCCCCATCGAGAAGAAGGCGACGACACGCCAGGAATGTTGTAAAATATTACATCCGAGATGTTAGGTTGCCTTAGGTTAGGATATATATCGTTATAGACGTATACAACGTTTGCACCGAGAAGTAGGGACCGATATGCCAGGACTGTTGTAAAATATTACATCCGAGATGTTAGGTTGCCTTAGGTTAGGATATACAATATTATAGATGTATATAATGTCCCCATCGAGAAGTAGGCGACGACACGCCAGGAATGTTGTAAAATATTACATTCGACATGTTAGGTTGCCTTAGGTTAGGATATATAACGTTATAGACGTATATAATGTCCCCATCCAGAAGTAGGCGACGACACGCCAGGAATATTACATCCCAGATGTTAGGTTGCGTTAGGTTAGGATACACAACGTTATAGACGTATATAATGTTCCCATCGAGAAGCAGGCGACGAAACGCCAGGAATGTTATAAAATATTACATTCGAGATGTTAGGTTTCCTTAGGTTAGGATATACAACGTTATAGATGTATATAATGACCCTATCGAGAAGTAGGCGACGACACTCCAGGAATGTTGTAAAATATTACATCCCAGATATTAGGTTGCGTTTGGTAAGGATATACAACGTTATAGACGTATATAATGTCCCCATCGAGAAGCAGGCGACGACACGCCAGAATGTTGTAGAATATTACATCCGAGATGTTAGGTTGCCTTAGGCTAGGATATATAACGTTATAGACGTATATAATGTTCCCACCGAAAAATAGGGGCGACGCGTCAGGAATGTTGTAAAATATTACACCCGAGATGTTAGGTTCCCTTAGGTTAGGATATACAACGTTATAGACGTATAGTATCTCCCCACCGAGATGTAGGGACCGACATGCCAGGAATGTTGTAAAATATTACATCCGAGATGTTAGGTTGCGTTAGGTTAGGATATACAACGTTATAGACGTATATAATGTCCCCATCGAGAAGCAGGCGACGACACGCCAGGAATGTTATAAAATATTACATTCGAGATGTTGGGTTGCCTTAGGTTAGGATATACAACGTTATAGATGTATATAATGACCCTATCCAGAAGTAGGCGACGACACTCCAGGAATGTTGTAAAATATTACATCCCAGATATTAGGTTGTGTTAGGTTAGGACATACAACGTTATAGACGTATTTAATGTCCCCATCGAGAAGCAGGCGACGACACGCCTGGAATGTTGTAAAATATTACATTCGACTTGTTATGTGGCCTTAGGCTAGGATATATAACGTTATAGACGTATATAATGTTCCCACCGAGAAGTACGGGCGGACACGCCAGGAATGTTGTCAACTATTACATCCGAGGCGTTAGGTTGCCTTAGGTTAGGATATATATCGTTATAGACGTATATAATGTTCCCACCGAGACGTAGGCACCGACATGGAAGGAATGTTGTAAAATATTACATCCCAAATGTTAGGTTCCCTTAGGTTAGGATATACAATGTTATAGATGTATATAATGTCCCCATCGAGAAGCAGGAGACGACACGCCAGAATGTTGTAAAATATTACATCCGAGATGTTAGGTTGCCCTAGGCTAGGATATATATCGTTATAGACGTATACAATGTTTCCACCGAGAAGTAGGGACCGATATGCCAGGCATGTTGTAAAATATTACATCCGAGGTGTTAGGTTGCCTTAGGTTAGGATATATATCGTTATAGACGTATATAATGTTCTGACCGAGACGTAGGCACCGACATGCAAGGAATGTTGTAAAATATTACATCCCAAATGTTAGCTTGCGTTAGGTTAGGATATACAACGTTATAGACGTATATAATCTCCCCATCGAGGAGCAGGCGACGACACGCCAGAATGTTGTAAAATATTACATCCGAGATGTTAGGTTGCCTTAGGTTAGGATATACAATGTTATAGATGTATAGAATGTCCCCATCGAGAAGAAGGCGACGACACGCCAGGAATGTTGTAAAATATTACATCCGAGATGTTAGGTTGCCTTAGGCTAGGATATATATCGTTATAGACGTATACAATGTTTGCACCGAGAAGTAGGGACCGATATGCCAGGAATGTTGTAAAATATTACATCCGAGATGTTAGGTTGCCTTAGGTTAGGATATACAATATTATAGATGTATATAATGTCCGAATCGAGAAGTAGGCGACGACACGCCAGGAATGTTGTAAAATATTACATTCGACATGTTAGGTTGCCTTAGGTTAGGATATATAACGTTATAGACGTATATAATGTCCCCATTCAGAAGTAGGCGACGACACGCCAGGAATATTACATCCCAGATGTTAGGTTGCGTTAGGTTAGGATACACAACGTTATAGACGTATATAATGTTCCCATCGAGAAGCAGGCGACGACACGCCAGGAATGTTGTAAAATATTACATTCGACATGTTAGGTTGCCTTAGGCTAGGATAGATAACGTTATAGACGTATATAATGTTCCCACCGAAAAATAGGGGCCGACGCGTCAGGAATGTTGTAAAATATTACACCCGAGATGTTAGGTTCCCTTAGGTTAGGATATACAACGTTATAGACGTATAGTATGTTCCCACCGAGATGTAGGGACCGTCATGCCAGGAATGTTGTTAAATATTACATCCGAGATGTTAGGTTGCGTTAGGTTAGGATATACAACGTTATAGACGTATATAATGTCCCCATCGAGAAGCAGGCGACGACACGCCAGGAATGTTATAAAATATTACATTCGAGATGTTAGGTTGCCTTAGGTAAGGATATACAACGTTATAGATGTATATAATGACCCTATCCAGAAGTAGGCGACGACACTCCAGGAATGTTGTAAAATATTACATCCCAGATATTAGGTTGTGTTAGGTTAGGATATACAACGTTATAGACGTATATAATGTCCCCATCGAGAAGCAGGCGACGACACGCCTGGAATGTTGTAAAATATTACATTCGACATGTTATGTGGCCTTAGGCTAGGATATATAACGTTATAGACGTATATAATGTTCCCACCGAGAAGTACGGGCGGACACGCCAGGAATGTTGTCAATTATTACATCCGAGGCGTTAGGTTGCCTTAGGTTAGGATATATATCGTTATAGACGTATATAATGTTCCCACCGAGACGTAGGCACCGACATGGAAGGAATGTTGTAAAATATTACATCCCAAATGTTAGCTTGCGTTAGGTTAGGATATACAACGTTATAGACGTATATAATCTCCCCATCGAGAAGCAGGCGACGACACGCCAGAATGTTGTAAAATATTACATCCGAGATGTTAGGTTGCCTTAGGTTAGGATATACAATGTTATAGATGTATAGAATGTCCCCATCGAGAAGAAGGCGACGACACGCCAGGAATGTTGTAAAATATTACATCCGAGATGTTAGGTTGCCTTAGGTTAGGATATATATCGTTATAGACGTATACAACGTTTGCACCGAGAAGTAGGGACCGATATGCCAGGAATGTTGTAAAATATTACATCCGAGATGTTAGGTTGCCTTAGGTTAGGATATACAATATTATAGATGTATATAATGTCCCCATCGAGAAGTAGGCGACGACACGCCAGGAATGTTGTAAAATATTACATTCGACATGTTAGGTTGCCTTAGGTTAGGATATATAACGTTATAGACGTATATAATGTCCCCATCCAGAAGTAGGCGACGACACGCCAGGAATATTACATCCCAGATGTTAGGTTGCGTTAGGTTAGGATACACAACGTTATAGACGTATATAATGTTCCCATCGAGAAGCAGGCGACGAAACGCCAGGAATGTTATAAAATATTACATTCGAGATGTTAGGTTTCCTTAGGTTAGGATATACAACGTTATAGATGTATATAATGACCCTATCGAGAAGTAGGCGACGACACTCCAGGAATGTTGTAAAATATTACATCCCAGATATTAGGTTGCGTTTGGTAAGGATATACAACGTTATAGACGTATATAATGTCCCCATCGAGAAGCAGGCGACGACACGCCAGAATGTTGTAGAATATTACATCCGAGATGTTAGGTTGCCTTAGGCTAGGATATATAACGTTATAGACGTATATAATGTTCCCACCGAAAAATAGGGGCGACGCGTCAGGAATGTTGTAAAATATTACACCCGAGATGTTAGGTTCCCTTAGGTTAGGATATACAACGTTATAGACGTATAGTATCTCCCCACCGAGATGTAGGGACCGACATGCCAGGAATGTTGTAAAATATTACATCCGAGATGTTAGGTTGCGTTAGGTTAGGATATACAACGTTATAGACGTATATAATGTCCCCATCGAGAAGCAGGCGACGACACGCCAGGAATGTTATAAAATATTACATTCGAGATGTTGGGTTGCCTTAGGTTAGGATATACAACGTTATAGATGTATATAATGACCCTATCCAGAAGTAGGCGACGACACTCCAGGAATGTTGTAAAATATTACATCCCAGATATTAGGTTGTGTTAGGTTAGGACATACAACGTTATAGACGTATATAATGTCCCCATCGAGAAGCAGGCGACGACACGCCTGGAATGTTGTAAAATATTACATTCGACATGTTATGTGGCCTTAGGCTAGGATATATAACGTTATAGACGTATATAATGTTCCCACCGAGAAGTACGGGCGGACACGCCAGGAATGTTGTCAACTATTACATCCGAGGCGTTAGGTTGCCTTAGGTTAGGATATATATCGTTATAGACGTATATAATGTTCCCACCGAGACGTAGGCACCGACATGGAAGGAATGTTGTAAAATATTACATCCCAAATGTTAGGTTCCCTTAGGTTAGGATATACAATGTTATAGATGTATATAATGTCCCCATCGAGAAGCAGGAGACGACACGCCAGAATGTTGTAAAATATTACATCCGAGATGCTAGGTTGCCCTAGGCTAGGATATATATCGTTATAGACGTATACAATGTTTCCACCGAGAAGTAGGGACCGATATGCCAGGCATGTTGTAAAATATTACATCCGAGGTGTTAGGTTGCCTTAGGTTAGGATATATATCGTTATAGACGTATATAATGTTCTGACCGAGACGTAGGCACCGACATGCAAGGAATGTTGTAAAATATTACATCCCAAATGTTAGCTTGCGTTAGGTTAGGATATACAACGTTATAGACGTATATAATCTCCCCATCGAGAAGCAGGCGACGACACGCCAGAATGTTGTAAAATATTACATCCGAGATGTTAGGTTGCCTTAGGTTAGGATATACAATGTTATAGATGTATAGAATGTCCCCATCGAGAAGAAGGCGACGACACGCCAGGAATGTTGTAAAATATTACATCCGAGATGTTAGGTTGCCTTAGGCTAGGATATATATCGTTATAGACGTATACAATGTTTGCACCGAGAAGTAGGGACCGATATGCCAGGAATGTTGTAAAATATTACATCCGAGATGTTAGGTTGCCTTAGGTTAGGATATACAATATTACAGATGTATATAATGTCCCCATCGAGAAGTAGGCGACGACACGCCAGGAATGTTGTAAAATATTACATTCGACATGTTAGGTTGCCTTAGGTTAGGATATATAACGTTATAGACGTATATAATGTCCCCATCCAGAAGTAGGCGACGACACGCCAGGAATATTACATCCCAGATGTTAGGTTGCGTTAGGTTAGGATACACAACGTTATAGACGTATATAATGTTCCCATCGAGAAGCAGGCGACGACACGCCAGGAATGTTGTAAAATATTACATTCGACATGTTAGGTTGCCTTAGGCTAGGATATATAACGTTATAGACGTATATAATGTTCCCACCGAAAAATAGGGGCCGACGCGTCAGGAATGTTGTAAAATATTACACCCGAGATGTTAGGTTCCCTTAGGTTAGGATATACAACGTTATAGACGTATAGTATGTTCCCACCGAGATGTAGGGACCGTCATGCCAGGAATGTTGTTAAATATTACATCCGAGATGTTAGGTTGCGTTAGGTTAGGATATACAACGTTATAGACGTATATAATGTCCCCATCGAGAAGCAGGCGACGACACGCCAGGAATGTTATAAAATATTACATTCGAGATGTTAGGTTTCCTTAGGTTAGGATATACAACGTTATAGATGTATATAATGACCCTATCGAGAAGTAGGCGACGACACGCCAGGAATGTAGTAAAATATTACATTCGACATGTTAGGTTGCCTTAGGCTAGGATATATAACGTTATAGACGTATATAATGTTCCCACCGAAAAATAGGGGCCGACGCGTCAGGAATGTTGTAAAATATTACACCCGAGATGTTAGGTTCCCTTAGGTTAGGATACACAACGTTATAGACGTATATAATGTTCCCATCGAGAAGCAGGCGACGACACGCCAGGAATGATGTAAAATATTACATCCCAGATGTTAGGTTGCGTTAGGTCAGGATATACAACATTGTAGACGTATATAATGTCCCCATCGAGAAGCAGGAGACGGCACGACAGGAATGTTGTAAAATATTACATTCGACATGTTAGGTCGCCTTAGGCTAAGATATATAACGTTATAGACGTATATAATGTTCCCACCGAGAAGTACGGGCGGACACGCCAGGAATGTTGTCAACTATTACACCCGAGATGTTAGGTTCCCTTAGGTTAGGATATACAACGCTATAGACGTATAGTATGTTCCCACCGAGATGTAGGGACCGACATGCCAGGAATGTTGTAAAATATTACATCCGAGATGTTAGGTTGCGTTAGGTTAGGATATACAACGTTATAGACGTATATAATGACCCCATCGAGAAACAGGCGACGACACGCCAGGAATGTTGTAAAATATTACATTCGACATGTTAGGTTGCCTTAGGCTAGGATATATAACGTTATAGACGTATATAATGTTCCCACCGAAAAATAGGGGCCGACGCGTCAGGAATGTTGTAAAATATTACACCCGAGTTGTTAGGTTCCCTTAGGTTAGGATATACAACGTTATAGACGTATAGTATGTCCCCATCGAGAAGAAGGCGACGACACGCCAGGAATGTTGTAAAATATTACACCCCAGATGTTAGGTTCCCTTAGGTTAGGATATACAACGTTATAGACGTATAGTATGTTCCCACGGAGATGTAGGGACCGACATGCCAGGAATGTTATAAAATATTACATTCGAGATGTTAGGTTTCCTTAGGTTAGGATATACAACGTCATAGATGTATATAATGACCCTATCGAGAAGTAGGCGACGACACGCCAGGAATGTTGTAAAATATTGCATTCGACATGTTAGGTTGCCTTAGGCTAGGATATATAACGTTATAGACGTATATAATGTTCCCACCGAAAAATAGGGGCCGACGCGTCAGGAATGTTGTAAAATCTTACACCCGAGATGTTAGGTTCCCTTAGGTTAGGATACACAACGTTATAGACATATATAATGTTCCCATCGAGAAGCAGGCGACGACACGCCAGGAATGATGTAAAATATTACATCCCAGATGTTAGGTTGCGTTAGGTCAGGATATACAACATTGTAGACGTATATAATGTCCCCATCGAGAAGCAGGAGACGACACGCCAGAATGTTGTAAAATATTACATCCGAGATGTTAGGTTGCCCTAGGCTAGGATATATATCGTTATAGACGTATACAATGTTTCCACCGAGAAGTAGGGACCGATATGCCAGGCATGTTGTAAAATATTACATCCGAGGTGTTAGGTTGCCTTAGGTTAGGATATATATCGTTATAGACGTATATAATGTTCTGACCGAGACGTAGGCACCGACATGCAAGGAATGTTGTAAAATCTTACACCCGAGATGTTAGGTTCCCTTAGGTTAGGATATACAATGTTATAGATGTATATAATGACCCTATCGAGATGTAGGCGACGACACTCCAGGAATGTTGTAAAATATTACATCCCAGATATTAGGTTGCCTTAGGTTAGGATATACAACGTTATAGACGTATATAATGTCCCCATCGAGAAGCAGGCGACGACACGCCAGAATGTTGTAAAATATTGCATCCGAGATGTTAGGTTGCCTTAGGCTAGGATATATAACGTTATAGACGTATATAATGTTCCCCCCGAAAAATAGGGGCCGACGCGTCAGGAATGTTGTAAAATATTACACCCGAGATGTTAGGTTCCCTTAGGTTAGGATATACAACGTTATAGACGTATAGTATCTCCCCACCGAGATGTAGGGACCGACATGCCAGGAATGTTGTAAAATATTACATCCGAGATGTTAGGTTGCGTTAGGTTAGGATATACAACGTTATAGACGTATATAATGTCCCCATCGAGAAGCAGGCGACGACACGCCAGGAATGTTATAAAATATTACATTCGAGATGTTAGGTTGCCTTAGGTTAGGATATACAACGTTATAGATGTATATAATGACCCTATCCAGAAGTAGGCGACGACACGCCTGGAATGTTGTAAAATATTACATTCGACACGTTATGTGGCCTTAGGCTAGGATATATAACGTTATAGACGTATATAATGTTCCCACCGAGAAGTACGGGCGGACAGGCCAGGAATGTTGTCAACTATTACATCCGAGGCGTTAGGTTGCCTTAGGTTAGGATATATATCGTTATAGACGTATACAATGTTTCCACCGAGAAGTAGGGACCGATATGCCAGGCATGTTGTAAAATATTACATCCGAGGTGTTAGGTTGCCTTAGGTTAGGATATATATCGTTATAGACGTATATAATGTTCTGACCGAGACGTAGGCACCGACATGCAAGGAATGTTGTAAAATCTTACACCCGAGATGTTAGGTTCCCTTAGGTTAGGATATACAATGTTATAGATGTATATAATGACCCTATCGAGATGTAGGCGACGACACTCCAGGAATGTTGTAAAATATTACATCCCAGATATTAGGTTGCCTTAGGTTAGGATATACAACGTTATAGACGTATATAATGTCCCCATCGAGAAGCAGGCGACGACACGCCAGAATGTTGTAAAATATTGCATCCGAGATGTTAGGTTGCCTTAGGCTAGGATATATAACGTTATAGACGTATATAATGTTCCCCCCGAAAAATAGGGGCCGACGCGTCAGGAATGTTGTAAAATATTACACCCGAGATGTTAGGTTCCCTTAGGTTAGGATATACAACGTTATAGACGTATAGTATCTCCCCACCGAGATGTAGGGACCGACATGCCAGGAATGTTGTAAAATATTACATCCGAGATGTTAGGTTGCGTTAGGTTAGGATATACAACGTTATAGACGTATATAATGTCCCCATCGAGAAGCAGGCGACGACACGCCAGGAATGTTATAAAATATTACATTCGAGATGTTAGGTTGCCTTAGGTTAGGATATACAACGTTATAGATGTATATAATGACCCTATCCAGAAGTAGGCGACGACACGCCTGGAATGTTGTAAAATATTACATTCGACACGTTATGTGGCCTTAGGCTAGGATATATAACGTTATAGACGTATATAATGTTCCCACCGAGAAGTACGGGCGGACAGGCCAGGAATGTTGTCAACTATTACATCCGAGGCGTTAGGTTGCCTTAGGTTAGGATATATATCGTTATAGACGTATACAATGTTTCCACCGAGAAGTAGGGACCGATATGCCAGGCATGTTGTAAAATATTACATCCGAGGTGTTAGGTTGCCTTAGGTTAGGATATATATCGTTATAGACGTATATAATGTTCTGACCGAGACGTAGGCACCGACATGCAAGGAATGTTGTAAAATATTACATCCCAAATGTTAGCTTGCGTTAGGTTAGGATATACAACGTTATAGACGTATATAATCTCCCCATCGAGAAGCAGGCGACGACACGCCAGAATGTTGTAAAATATTACATCCGAGATGTTAGGTTGCCTTAGGTTAGGATATACAATGTTATAGATGTATAGAATGTCCCCATCGAGAAGAAGGCGACGACACGCCAGGAATGTTGTAAAATATTACATTCGACATGTTAGGTTGCCTTAGGCTAGGATATACAACGTTATAGATGTACATAATGACCCTATCCAGAAGTAGGCGACGACACTCCAGGAATGTTTTAAAATATTACATCCCAGATATTAGGTTGTGTTAGGTAAGGATATACAACGTTATTGACGTATATTATATCCCCATCGAGAAGCAGGCGACGACACGCCAGGAATGTTGTAAAATATTACATTCGACATGTTAGGTTGCCTTAGACTAGGATATATAACGTTATAGACGTATATAATGTTCCCACCGAAAAATAGGGGCCGACGCGTCAGGAATGTTGTAAAATATTACATTCGACATGTTAGGTGGCCTTAGGCTAGGATATACAACGTTATAGACGTATATAATGTTCCCACCGAGAAGTACGGGCGGACACGCCCGGAATTTTGTCAACTATTACATCCGAGATGTTAGGTTGCCTTAGGTTAGGATATATAACGTTATAGACGTATATAATGCCCCATCCAGAAGTAGGCGACGACACGCCAGGAATATTACATCCCAGATGTTAGGTTGCGTTAGGTTAGGATACACAACGTTATAGACGTATATAATGTTCCCATCGAGAAGCAGGCGACGACACGCCAGGAATGTAGTAAAATATTACATTCGACATGTTAGGTTGCCTTAGGCTAGGATATATAACGTTATAGACGTATATAATGTTCCCACCGAAAAATAGGGTTCGACGCGTCAGGAATGTTGTAAAATATTACACCCGAGATGTTAGGTTCCCTTAGGTTAGGATACACAACGTTATAGACGTATAGTATGTTCCCACGGAGATGTAGGGACCGACATGCCAGGAATGTTGTAAAATATTACATCCGAGATGTTAGGTTGCGTTAGGTTAGGATATACAACGTTATAGACGTATATAATGTCCCCATCGAGAAGCAGGCGACGACACGCCAGGAATGTTATAAAATATTACATTCGAGATGTTAGGTTGCCTTAGGTTAGGATATACAACGTTATAGATGTATATAATGACCCTATCCAGAAGTAGGCGACGACACTCCAGGAATGTTGTAAAATATTACATCCCAGATATTAGGTTGTGTTAGGTTAGGATATACAACGTTATAGACGTATATAATGTCCCCATCGAGAAGCAGGCGACGACACGCCTGGAATGTTGTAAAATATTACATTCGACATGTTATGTGGCCTTAGGCTAGGATATATAACGTTATAGACGTATATAATGTTCCCACCGAGAAGTACGGGCGGACACGCCAGGAATGTTGTCAATTATTACATCCGAGGCGTTAGGTTGCCTTAGGTTAGGATATATATCGTTATAGACGTATATAATGTTCCCACCGAGACGTAGGCACCGACATGGAAGGAATGTTGTAAAATATTACATCCCAAATGTTAGCTTGCGTTAGGTTAGGATATACAACGTTATAGACGTATATAATCTCCCCATCGAGAAGCAGGCGACGACACACCAGAATGTTGTAAAATATTACATCCGAGATGTTAGGTTGCCTTAGGTTAGGATATACAATGTTATAGATGTATAGAATGTCCCCATCGAGAAAAAGGCGACGACACGCCAGGAATGTTGTAAAATATTACATCCGAGATGTTAGGTTGCCTTAGGTTAGGATATATATCGTTATAGACGTATACAACGTTTGCACCGAGAAGTAGGGACCGATATGCCAGGAATGTTGTAAAATATTACATCCGAGATGTTAGGTTGCCTTAGGTTAGGATATACAATATTATAGATGTATATAATGTCCCCATCGAGAAGTAGGCGACGACACGCCAGGAATGTTGTAAAATATTACATTCGACATGTTAGGTTGCCTTAGGTTAGGATATATATCGTTATAGACGTATACAATGTTTCCACCGAGAAGTAGGGACCGATATGCCAGGCATATTGTAAAATATTACATCCGAGGTGTTAGGTTGCCTTAGGTTAGGATATATATCGTTATAGACGTATATAATGTTCTGACAGAGACGTAGGCACCGACATGCAAGGAATGTTGTAAAATCTTACACCCGAGATGTTAGGTTCCCTTAGGTTAGGATATACAATGTTATAGATGTATATAATGTACCCATCGAGAAGTAGGCGACGACACGCCAGGAATGTTGTAAAATATTACATTCGACATGTTAGGTTGCCTTAGGCTAGGATATACAACGTTATAGATGTACATAATGACCCTATCCAGAAGTAGGCGACGACACTCCAGGAATGTTTTAAAATATTACATCCCAGATATTAGGTTGTGTTAGGTAAGGATATACAACGTTATTGACGTATATTATATCCCCATCGAGAAGCAGGCGACGACACGCCAGGAATGTTGTAAAATATTACATTCGACATGTTAGGTTGCCTTAGACTAGGATATATAACGTTATAGACGTATATAATGTTTCCACCGAGAAGTAGGGACAGACATGCCAGGAATGTTGTAAAATATTACATCCGAGTTGTTAGGTTGCCTTAGGTTAGGATATACAATGTAATAGATGTATATAATGTCTCCATCGAGAAGCAGGCGACGACACGCCAGGAATGTTATAAAATATTACACTCGAGATGTTAGGTTTCCTTAGGTTAGGATATACAACATTATAGATGTATATAATGACCCTATCGAGATGTAGGCGACGACACTCCAGGAATGTTGTAAAATATTACATCCCAGATATTAGGTTGCCTTAGGTTAGGATATACAACGTTATAGACGTATATAATGTCTCCATCGAGAAGCAGGCGACGACACGCCAGGAATGTTATAAAATATTACACTCGAGATGTTAGGTTTCCTTAGGTTAGGATATACAACGTTATAGATGTATATAATGACCCTATCGAGATGTAGGCGACGACACTCCAGGAATGTTGTAAAATATTACATCCCAGATATTAGGTTGCCTTAGGTTAGGATATACAACGTTATAGACGTATATAATGTCCCCATCGAGAAGCAGGCGACGACACGCCAGGAATGTTATAAAATATTACATTCGAGATGTTAGGTTGCCTTAGGTTAGGATATACAACGTTATAGATGTATATAATGACCCTATCCAGAAGTAGGCGACGACACGCCTGGAATGTTGTAAAATATTACATTCGACATGTTATGTGGCCTTAGGCTAGGATATATAACGTTATAGACGTATATAATGTTCCCACCGAGAAGTACGGGCGGACACGCCAGGAATGTTGTCAACTATTACATCCGAGGCGTTAGGTTGCCTTAGGTTAGGATGTATATCGTTATAGACGTATATAATGTTCCCACCGAGACGTAGGCACCGACATGGAAGGAATGTTGTAAAATATTACATCCCAAATGTTAGGTTCCCTTAGGTTAGGATATACAATGTTATAGATGTATATAATGTCCCCATCGAGAAGCAGGAGACGACACGCCAGAATGTTGTAAAATATTACATCCGAGATGTTAGGTTGCCTTAGGATAGGATATATAACGTTATAGACGTATATAATGTTCCCACCGAGAAGTACGGGCGGACACGCCAGGAATGTTGTCAACTATTACATCCGAGATGTTAGGTTGCCCTAGGTTAGGATATATACCGTTATAGACGTATACAATGTTTCCACCGAGAAGTAGGGACCGACATGCCAGGAATGTTGTAAAATATTACATCCGAGTTGTTAGGTTGCCTTAGGTTAGGATATACAATGTAATAGATGTATATAATGTCTCCATCGAGAAGCCGGCGACGACACGCCAGGAATGTTATAAAATATTACACTCGAGATGTTAGGTTTCCTTAGGTTAGGATATACAACGTTATAGATGTATATAATGACCCTATCGAGATGTAGGCGACGACACTCCAGGAATGTTGTAAAATATTACATCCCAGATATTAGGTTGCCTTAGGTTAGGATATACAACGTTATAGACGTATATAATGTCCCCATCGAGAAGCAGGCGACGACACGCCAGAATGTTGTAAAATATTACATCCGAGATGTTAGGTTGCCTTAGGCTAGGATATATAACGTTATAGACGTATATAATGTTCCCCCCGAAAAATAGGGGCCGACGCGTCAGGAATGTTGTAAAATATTACACCCGAGATGTTAGGTTCCCTTAGGTTAGGATATACAACGTTATAGACGTATAGTATCTCCCCACCGAGATGTAGGGACCGACATGCCAGGAATGTTGTAAAATATTACATCCGAGATGTTAGGTTGCGTTAGGTTAGGATATACAACGTTATAGACGTATATAATGTCCCCATCGAGAAGCAGGCGACGACACGCCAGGAATGTTATAAAATATTACATTCGAGATGTTAGGTTGCCTCAGGTTAGGATATACAACGTTATAGATGTATATAATGACCCTATCCAGAAGTAGGCGACGACACGCCTGGAATGTTGTAAAATATTACATTCGACATGTTATGTGGCCTTAGGCTAGGATATATAACGTTATAGACGTATATAATGTTCCCACCGAGAAGTACGGGCGGACACGCCAGGAATGTTGTCAACTATTACATCCGAGGCGTTAGGTTGCCTTAGGTTAGGATATATATCGTTATAGACGTATATAATGTTCGCACCGAGACGTAGGCACCGACATGGAAGGAATGTTGTAAAATATTACATCCCAAATGTTAGGTTCCCTTAGGTTAGGATATACAATGTTATAGATGTATATAATGTCCCCATCAAGAAGCAGGAGACGACACGCCAGAATGTTGTAAAATATTACATCCGAGATGTTAGGTTGCCCTAGGCTAGGATATATATCGTTATAGACGTATACAATGTTTCCACCGAGAAGTAGGGACCGATATGCCAGGCATGTTGTAAAATATTACATCCGAGGTGTTAGGTTGCCTTAGGTTAGGATATATATCGTTATAGACGTATATAATGTTCTGACCGAGACGTAGGCACCGACATGCAAGGAATGTTGTAAAATATTACATCCCAAATGTTAGCTTGCGTTAGGTTAGGATATACAACGTTATAGACGTATATAATCTCCCCATCGAGAAGCAGGCGACGACACGCCAGAATGTTGTAAAATATTACATCCGAGATGTTAGGTTGCCTTAGGTTAGGATATACAATGTTATAGATGTATAGAATGTCCCCATCGAGAAGAAGGCGACGACACGCCAGGAATGTTGTAAAATATTACATTCGACATGTTAGGTTGCCTTAGGCTAGGATATACAACGTTATAGATGTACATAATGACCCTATCCAGAAGTAGGCGACGACACTCCAGGAATGTTTTAAAATATTACATCCCAGATATTAGGTTGTGTTAGGTAAGGATATACAACGTTATTGACGTATATTATATCCCCATCGAGAAGCAGGCGACGACACGCCAGGAATGTTGTAAAATATTACATTCGACATGTTAGGTTGCCTTAGACTAGGATATATAACGTTATAGACGTATATAATGTTCCCACCGAAAAATAGGGGCCGACGCGTCAGGAATGTTGTAAAATATTACATTCGACATGTTAGGTGGCCTTAGGCTAGGATATACAACGTTATAGACGTATATAATGTTCCCACCGAGAAGTACGGGCGGACACGCCCGGAATTTTGTCAACTATTACATCCGAGATGTTAGGTTGCCTTAGGTTAGGATATATAACGTTATAGACGTATATAATGTCCCCATCCAGAAGTAGGCGACGACACGCCAGGAATATTACATCCCAGATGTTAGGTTGCGTTAGGTTAGGATATACAACGTTATAGACGTATATAATGTCCCCATCGAGAAGCAGGCGACGACACGCCAGGAATGTTATAAAATATTACATTCGAGATGTTAGGTTTCCTTAGGTTAGGATATACAACGTTATAGATGCATGTAATGACCCTATCGAGAAGTAGGCGACGACACGCCAGGAATGTAGTAAAATATTACATTCGACATGTTAGGTTGCCTTAGGCTAGGATATATAACGTTATAGACGTATATAATGTTCCCACCGAAAAATAGGGGCCGACGCGTCAGGAATGTTGTAAAATATTACACCCGAGATGTTAGGTTCCCTTAGGTTAGGATACACAACGTTATAGACGTATATAATGTTCCCATCGAGAAGCAGGCGACGACACGCCAGGAATGATGTAAAATATTACATCCCAGATGTTAGGTTGCGTTAGGTCAGGATATACAACATTGTAGACGTATATAATGTCCCCATCGAGAAGCAGGAGACGACACGACAGGAATGTTGTAAAATATTACATTCGACATGTTAGGTCGCCTTAGGCTAGGATATATAACGTTATAGACGTATATAATGTTCCCACCGAGAAGTACGGGCGGACACGCCAGGAATGTTGTCAACTATTACACCCGAGATGTTAGGTTCCCTTAGGTTAGGATATATAACGTTATAGACGTATATAATGTCCCCATCCAGAAGCAGGCGACGACACGCCAGGAATATTACATCCCAGATGTTAGGTTGCGTTAGGTTAGGATATACAACGTTATAGACGTATATAATGTTCCCATTGAGAAGCAGGCGAAGACACGCCAGGAATTATGTAAAATATTACATTCGATATATTAGGTCGCCTTAGGCTAGGATATATAACGTTATAGACGTATACAATGTTCCCACCGAGACGTAGGGACCGACATGCCAAGAATGTAAGATATTACATCCGAGGTGTTAGGTTGCGTTAGGTTAGGATATACAACGTTATAGACGTATATTATGTCCCCATCGAGAAGCAGGAGACGACGCGCCAGGAATGTTGTAAAATATTACATTCGACATGTTAGGTGGCCTTAGGCTAGGATATATAACGTTATAGACGTATATAATGTTCCCACCGAGAAGTGCGGGCGGACACGCCAGGAATGTTGTCAACTATTACATCCGAGATGTTAGGATGCCCTAGGTTAGGATATATATCGTTATAGACGTATACAATATTTCCCCCGAGAAGTAGGGACCGACATGCCAGGAGTGTTGTAAAATATTACATCCGAGATGTTAGGCTGCCTTAGGTTGGGATATACAAGGTTATAGATGTATATAATGTCCCCATCGAGAAGTAGGCGACGACACGCCAGGAATGTTGTAAAATATTACATTCGACATGTTAGGTTGCCTTAGGCTAGGATATATAACGTTATAGCCGTATATAATGTTCCCACCGAAAAATAGGGTCCGACGCGTCAGGAGTGTTGTAAAAGTTTACACCCGAGATGTTAGGTACCCTTAGGTTAGGATATACAACGTTATAGACGTATAGTATGTTCCCACCGAGATGTAGGGACCGACATGCCAGGAATGTTGCAAAATATTACATCCGAGATGTTAGGTTGCTTTAGGTTAGGATATACAAAGTTATAGATGTATATAATGTCCCTATCCAGAAGTAGGCGACGACACGACCGGAGTGTTGTAAAATATTACATTTGATGTGTTAGGTTTCCTTAGGCTAGGATATATCGTTATAGACGCATATAATGTTACCACCGAGAACAACGGGCCGACACGACTGGAATGATGTAAAATATAACATTCGACATGTTAGGTTGCGTTAGGTTAGGATATACAACGTTATGGACGTATATAATGTGCCCCTCGATAAGCAGGCGACGACACGCCAGGAATCTTGTAAAATATTAGAACCCAGATGTTAGGTTGCTTTAGGTTAGGATATACAACGTTATAGACGTATATAACGTCCCCATCGAGAAGCAGGCGACGACACGCCAGGAATGATGTAAAATATTAATTCCCAGATGGTAGGTTGCGTTAGGTTAGGATATACAACGTTATAGACGTATATAATGTCCCCATCGAGAAGCAGGCGACGACACGCCAGGAATGTTGTAAAATATTACATTCGGCATGTTAGGTTGCCTTAGGCTAGAATACATAACGTTATAGACGTATATAATGTTACCACCGAGATCTACGGGCGGACACGCCAGGAATAATGTAAAATATTACATTCGACATGTCAGGTCGACTTAGGCTAGGATATATAACGCTATAGACGTATATAATGGTCCCACCGAGAAATAGGGGCCGACGCGTCAGGAATGTTGTAAAATACTACACCCGAGATGTTAGGTTCCCTTAGGTTAGGATATGCAACGTTATAGACGTATAGAATGTTCCCACCGAGACGTAGGGACCGACATGCCAGGAATGTTGTAAAATATTACATCCCAGATTTTAGGTTGCGTTAGGTTAGGATATACAACGTTATAGACGTATATAATGACCCCATCGAGAAGCAGGCGACGACACGCCAGGAATATTACATCCCAGATGTTAGGTTGCGTTAGGTTAGGATATACAACGTTATAGACGTATATAATGTTCCCATTGAGAAGCAGGCGAAGACACGCCAGGAATTATGTAAAATATTACATTCGATATATTAGGTCGCCTTAGGCTAGGATATATAACGTTATAGACGTATACAATGTTCCCACCGAGACGTAGGGACCGACATGCCAAGAATGTAAGATATTACATCCGAGGTGTTAGGTTGCGTTAGGTTAGGATATACAACGTTATAGACGTATATTATGTCCCCATCGAGAAGCAGGAGACGACGCGCCAGGAATGTTGTAAAATATTACATTCGACATGTTAGGTGGCCTTAGGCTAGGATATATAACGTTATAGACGTATATAATGTTCCCACCGAGAAGTGCGGGCGGACACGCCAGGAATGATGTAAAATATTAAATCCCAGATGTTAGGTTGTGTTAGGTTAGGATATACAACGTTATAGACGTATATAATGTCCCCATCGAGAAGCAGGCGACGACACGCCAGGAATGTTGTAATATATTACATCCGAGATGTTAGATTGCTTAGGCTAGGGTATACAACATTACAGACATATATAATGTCCCCATCGAGAAGCAGGCGACAACACGCCAGGAATGTTGTAAAATATTACACCTGAGATGTTAGGTTCCCTTAGGTTAGGATATACAACGCTATAGACGCATAGAGTGTTCCCAACGAGACGTAGGGACCGACATGACAGGAATGATGTTCAATATTACATCCGAGATGTTGGGTTGCCTTAGGTTAGGATATACAACGTTATAGACGTATATAATGTTCCCACCGAAAAGTAGGAGCCGAATCGCCAGGAATGTTGTAAAATATTACATCCGAGATGTTAGTTTCCCTTAAGTTTGGATATATGTCGTTATGGACGTATATAACGTTCCCAGCGAGACGTAGGGACTGACATGCCAGGAATGTTGTAAAATATTACATCCTAGATGTTAGGTTGCATTAGGTTAGGATATACAACGTTATAGACGTATATAATGTCCCCATCGAGAAGCAGGCGACGACACGCTAGGAACGTTGTAAAATATTACATTCGACATGTCAGGTCGCCTTAGGCTACGATATGTAACGTTATAGACGCATATAATGTTACCACCGAGAAATACGGGTCGACACGACAGGAATGATGTAAAATATTACATTCGACATGCTAAGTCGCCTTGGGCTAGGATATATAACGTTAAAGACGTATATAAAGTTCCCACCGAGAAGTAGGTGCCGACGCGTTTGGAATGTTGTAAAATATTACATCCCAGATGTTAGGTTGCGTTAGGTTAGGATATACAACGTTATAGACGTATATAATGTCCCCATCAAGAAGCAGGCGACGACACGCCAGGAATGTTGTAAAATATTACATCCCAGATGTTAGGTTTCGTCAGGTTAGGATATACAACGTTATAGACATATATAATGTCCCCACCGAGAAGCAGGCGACAACACGCCAGGAATGTTCTAAAATATTACAGTCGGCATGTTAGGTTGCCTTAGGCTAGAATACATAACGTTATAGACGTATATAATGTTACCACCGAGATCTACGGGCGGACACGCCAGGAATGATGTAAAATATTACATTCGACATGTCAGGTCGCCTTAGGCTAGGATATATAACGCTATAGACGTATATAATGGTCCCACCGAGAAATAGGGGCCGACGCGTCAGGAATGTTGTAAAATACTACACCCGAGATGTTAGGTTCCCTTAGGTTAGGATATGCAACGTTATAGACGTATAGAATGTTCCCACCGAGACGTAGGGACCGACATGCCAGGAATGTTGTAAAATATTACATCCCAGATTTTAGGTTGCGTTAGGTTAGGATATACAACGTTATAGACGTATATAATGACCCCATCGAGAAGCAGGCGACGACACGCCAGGACTGATGTAAAATATTAAATCCCAGATGTTAGGTTGTGTTAGGTTAGGATATACAACGTTATAGACGTATATAATGTCCCCATCGAGAAGCAGGCGGCGACACGCCAGGAATGTTGTAATATATTACATCCGAGATGTTTGATTGCTTAGGCTAGGATATACAACGTTATAGACATATATAATGTCCCCATCGAGAAGCAGGCGACAACACGCCAGGAATGTTGTAAAATATTACACCTGAGATGTTAGGTTCCCTTAGGTTAGGATATACAACGCTATAGACGCATAGAGTGTTCCCAACGAGACGTAGGGACCGACATGACAGGAATGATGTAAAATATTACATCCGAGATGTTGGGTTGCCTTAGGTTAGGATATACAACGTTATAGATGTATTTAATGTCCCCATCGAGAAGTAGGCGACGACACGCCAGGAATGATGTAAAATATTAAATCCTAGATGTGAGGTTGCATTAGGTTAGGATATACAACGTTATAGACGTATATAATGTCCCCATCGAGAAGCAGGCGACGACACGCTAGGAACGTTGTAAAATATTACATTCGACATGTCAGGTCGCCTTAGGCTACGATATGTAACGTTATAGACGCATATAATGTTACCACCGAGAAATACGGGTCGACACGACAGGAATGATGTAAAATATTACATTCGACATGCTAAGTCGCCTTGGGCTAGGATATATAACGTTAAAGACGTATATAAAGTTCCCACCGAGAAGTAGGTGCCGACGCGTCAGGAATGTTGTAAAATATTACATCCCAGATGTTAGGTTGCGTTAGGTTAGGATATACAACGTTATAGACGTATATAATGTCCCCATCAAGAAGCAGGCGACGACACGCCAGGAATGTTGTAAAATATTACATCCCAGATGTTAGGTTTCGTCAGGTTAGGATATACAACGTTATAGACATATATAATGTCCCCACCGAGAAGCAGGCGACAACACGCCAGGAATGTTCTAAAATATTACATTCGGCATGTTAGGTTGCCTTAGGCTAGAATACATAACGTTATAGACGTATATAATGTTACCACCGAGATCTACGGGCGGACTCGCCAGGAATGATGTAAAATATTACATTCGACATGTCAGGTCGCCTTAGGCTAGGATATATAACGCTATAGACGTATATAATGGTCCCACCGAGAAATAGGGGCCGACGCGTCAGGAATGTTGTAAAATACTACACCCGAGATGTTAGGTTCCCTTAGGTTAGGATATGCAACGTTATAGACGTATAGAATGTTCCCACCGAGACGTAGGGACCGACATGCCAGGAATGTTGTAAAATATTACATCCCAGATTTTAGGTTGCGTTAGGTTAGGATATACAACGTTATAGACGTATATAATGACCCCATCGAGAAGCAGGCGACGACACGCCAGGACTGATGTAAAATATTAAATCCCAGATGTTAGATTGTGTTAGGTTAGGATATACAACGTTATAGACGTATATAATGTCCCCATCGAGAAGCAGGCGGCGACACGCCAGGAATGTTGTAATATATTACATCCGAGATGTTAGATTGCTTAGGCTAGGATATACAACGTTATAGACATATATAATGTCCCCATCGAGAAGCAGGCGACAACACGCCAGGAATGTTGTAAAATATTACACCTGAGATGTTAGGTTCCCTTAGGTTAGGATATACAACGCTATAGACGCATAGAGTGTTCCGAACGAGACGTAGGGACCGACATGACAGGAATGATGCAAAATATTACATCCGAGATGTTGGGTTGCCTTAGGTTAGGATATACAACGTTATAGATGTATTTAATGTCCCCATCGAGAAGTAGGCGACGACACGCCAGGAATGATGTAAAATATTAAATCCTAGATGTGAGGTTGCATTAGGTTAGGATATACAACGTTATAGACGTATATAATGTCCCCATCGAGAAGCAGGCGACGACACGCTAGGAACGTTGTAAAATATTACATTCGACATGTCAGGTCGCCTTAGGCTACGATATGTAACGTTATAGACGCATATAATGTTACCACCGAGAAATACGGGTCGACACGACAGGAATGATGTAAAATATTACATTCGACATGCTAAGTCGCCTTGGGCTAGGATATATAACGTTAAAGACGTATATAAAGTTCCCACCGAGAAGTAGGTGCCGACGCGTCAGGAATGTTGTAAAATACTACATCCCAGATGTTAGGTTGCGTTAGGTTAGGATATACAACGTTATAGACGTATATAATGTCCCCATCAAGAAGCAGGCGACGACACGCCAGGAATGTTGTAAAATATTACATCCCAGATGTTAGGTTTCGTCAGGTTAGGATATACAACGTTATAGACATATATAATGTCCCCACCGAGAAGCAGGCGACAACACGCCAGGAATGTTCTAAAATATTACATTCGGCATGTTAGGTTGCCTTAGGCTAGAATACATAACGTTATAGACGTATATAATGTTACCACCGAGATCTACGGGCGGACACGCCAGGAATGATGTAAAATATTACATTCGACATGTCAGGTCGCCTTAGGCTAGGATATATAACGCTATAGACGTATATAATGGTCCCACCGAGAAATAGGGGCCGACGCGTCAGGAATGTTATAAAATACTACACCCGAGATGTTAGGTTCCCTTAGGTTAGGATATGCAACGTTATAGACGTATAGAATGTTCCCACCGAGACGTAGGGACCGACATGCCAGGAATGTTGTAAAATATTACATCCCAGATTTTAGGTTGCGTTAGGTTAGTATATACAACGTTATAGACGTATATAATGAACCCATCGAGAAGCAGGCGACGACACGCCAGGACTGATGTAAAATATTAAATCCCAGATGTTAGGTTGTGTTAGGTTAGGATATACAACGTTATAGACGTATATAATGTCCCCATCGAGAAGCAGGCGGCGACACGCCAGGAATGTTGTAATATATTACATCCGAGATGTTAGATTGCTTAGGCTAGGATATACAACGTTATAGACATATATAATGTCCCCATCGAGATGCAGGCGACAACACGCCAGGAATGTTGTAAAATATTACACCTGAGATGTTAGGTTCCCTTAGGTTAGGATATACAACGCTATAGACGCATAGAGTGTTCCCAACGAGACGTAGGGACCGACATGACAGGAATGATGTAAAATATTACATCCGAGATGTTGGGTTGCCTTAGGTTAGGATATACAACGTTATAGATGTATTTAATGTCCCCATCGAGAAGTAGGCGACGACACGCCAGGAATGATGTAAAATATTAAATCCCAGATGTTAGGTTGCGTTAGGTTAGGATATACAACGTTATAGACGTATATAATGTCCCCATCGAGAAGCAGGCGACGACACGCTAGGAACGTTGTAAAATATTACATTCGACATGTCAGGTCGCCTTAGGCTACGATATGTAACGTTATAGACGCATATAATGTTACCACCGAGAAATACGGGTCGACACGACAGGAATGATGTAAAATATTACATTCGACATGCTAGGTCGCCTTGGGCTAGGATATATAACGTTAAAGACGTATATAAAGTTCCCACCGAGAAATAGGTGCCGACGCGTCAGGAATGTTGTGAAATTTTACATCCCAGATGATAGGTTGCGTTAGGTTAGGATATACAACGTTATAGACGTATATAATGTCCCCATCAAGAAGCACGCGACGACACGCCAGGAATGTTGTAAAATATTACATCCCAGATGTCAGGTTTCGTTAGGTTAGGATATACAACGTTATAGACATATATAATGTCCCCACCGAGAAGCAGGCGACAACACGCCAGGAATGTTGTAAAATATTACATTCGGCATGTTAGGTTGCCTTAGGCTAGAATACATAACGTTATAGACGTATATAATGTTACCACCGAGATCTACGGGCGGACATGCCAGGAATGATGTAAAATATTACATTCGACATGTCAGGTCGCCCTAGGCTAGGATATATAACGCTACAGACGTATATAATGGTCCCACCGAGAAATAGGGGCCGACGCGACAGGAATGTTGTAAAATACTACACCCGAGATGTTAGGTTCCCTTAGGTTAGGATATGCAACGTTATAGACGTATAGAATGTTCCCACCGAGACGTAGGGACCGACATGCCAGGAATGATGTAAAATATTACATCCGAGATGTTGGGTTGCCTTAGGTTAGGATATACAACGTTATAGATGTATTTAATGTCCCCATCGAGAAGTAGGCGACGACACGCCAGGAATGTTGTAAAATATTACATCCGAGATATTAGGTTGCGTTAGGTTAGGATACATATCGTTATAAACGTATATAATGTTCCCAGCGAGACGTAGGAACTGACATGCCAGGAATGTTGTAAAATATTACATCCGAGATGTTATGTTGCCTTACGTTAGGATATGTGACGTTATAGACGTATATAATGTTCCCACCGAAAAGTAGGAGCCGAAGCGCAAGGAATGTTGTAAAATATTACATCCGAGATGTTAGTTTCCCTTAAGTTTGGATATATATCGTTATAGACGTATATAACGTTCCCACCGAGACGTAGGGACCGACATGCCAGGAATGTTGTAAAATATTACATCCCAGATGTTAGGTTGCGTTAGGTTAGGATATACAACGCTATAGACGTATATAATGTCCCCATCGAAAAGCAGGCGACGACACGCCAGGAACGTTGCAAAATATTACATTCGACATGTCAGGTCGCCTTAGGCTACGATATGTAACGTTATAGACGCATATAATGTTACCACCGAGAAATACGGGTCGACACGACAGGAATGATGTAAAATATTACATTCGACATGCTAGGTCGCCTTAGGCTAGGATATATAACGTTAAAGACGTATATAAAGTTCCCACCGAGAAATAGGTGCCGACGCGTCAGGAATGTTGTAAAATATTACATCCCAGATGTTAGGTTGCGTTAGGTTAGGATATACAACGTTATAGACGTATATAATGTCCCCATCAAGAAGCAGGCGACGACACGCCAGGAATGTTGTAAAATATTACATCCCAGATGTTAGGTTTCGTCAGGTTAGGATATACAACGTTATAGACATATATAATGTCTCCACCGAGAAGCAGGCGACAACACGCCAGGAATGTTCTAAAATATTACATTCGGCATGTTAGGTTGCCTTAGGCTAGAATACATAACGTTATAGACGTATATAATGTTACCACCGAGATCTACGGGCGGACGCGTCAGGAATGTTGTAAAATACTACACCCGAGATGTTAGGTTCCCTTAGGTTAGGATATGCAACGTTATAGACGTATAGAATGTTCCCACCGAGACGTAGGGACCGACATGCCAGGAATGTTGTAAAATATTACATCCCAGATTTTAGGTTGCGTTAGGTTAGGATATACAACGTTATAGACGTATATAATGACCCCATCGAGAAGCAGGCGACGACACGCCAGGACTGATGTAAAATATTAAATCCCAGATGTTAGGTTGTGTTAGGTTAGGATATACAACGTTATAGACGTATATAATGTCCCCATCGAGAAGCAGGCGGCGACACGCCAGGAATGTTGTAATATATTACATCCGAGATGTTAGATTGCTTAGGCTAGGATATACAACGTTATAGACATATATAATGTCCCCATCGAGAAGCAGGCGACAACACTCCAGGAATGTTGTAAAATATTACACCTGAGATGTTAGGTTCCCTTAGGTTAGGATATACAACGCTATAGACGCATAGAGTGTTCCCAACGAGACGTAGGGACCGACATGACAGGAATGATGTAAAATATTACATCCGACATGTTGGGTTGCCTTAGGTTAGGATATACAACGTTATAGATGTATTTAATGTCCCCATCGAGAAGTAGGCGACGACACGCCAGGAATGATGTAAAATATTAAATCCTAGATGTGAGGTTGCATTAGGTTAGGATATACAACGTTATAGACGTATATAATGTCCCCATCGAGAAGCAGGCGACGACACGCTAGGAACGTTGTAAAATATTACATTCGACATGTCAGGTCGCCTTAGGCTACGATATGTAACGTTATAGACGCATA